>CM047817.1:55151859-55751859 GCA_026214975.1 Gentiana macrophylla
GATGTCGAACAACACAAATTATCTGGATAAAATAGAAATATGCTGAATTAATGATCAAGGTACCGACACTAGGCAATTGACACATATTTCATACAATAATCTGACTATGTTTTAATAATTTAGCATAATTCAGGATAGATAAGGGTGCATTTATAGTACTAGTTATGGTGTGATCAACTATCTTTCCTCTCTCGAGCATAATTTAGGGTTAACAAAGGTGTACTTTAAGGTACTAAATAGCATATTATCAACTACCCCCAAATTAGCTTTTTACTGTCCCGAGCAAAAAGGTGAAAGAAAATGAAACCTCGGACCAATGTACAAGTTAATTAAAAACTGCAATGCGTCACAACTTCAAAACAAGAATCATGCCGACCATTTTCCATAAGCAACTCATTAATACAAATCCATGAACCGGTGTGTGTGAAATAACTCATAGCGTCAACTATGCAAACAGAATCACATTATATCAACTTAAGTCTAGCTAGCAAATCTCGAGAATGTTTGTCCATTTATCAGTCTATTTATTTGTACAAGGGTCATGTGTCGTACATTATGTTGGTCCCTTGAAAAGGATGACACAAGTTTAGAGGGTGAATAAACTCGTCACCAAAACATAGACTTAAAAACAGAGTAGGTTCAGTTTTAAACTTGTGTGGAGTTAAGATAACTGAACTGAGAATAAGTCAAACAGGCTTATGATGAAACTGAGTTACCCGGAAACGGATTAAGTTTTAGCCTTTTAACCTATCTTGTTGTATCCATGAAAAATCTTGTTATGCAAAACTGAATTCTGATGAATGTCAGTTTGTGAGTTGTGTGAATAACAATCAGTTATGTATGCTTTGGAAAAACTGAATAAAATCAATCACAAAATTGAAAAGTAAATAACTGTAAGTGAAATGCGTAAAGTAAATAAGGCAAGAAATTATAGAGTTTTTTCAGGTTGTGTAATCCTTTCAGTTCTCTCTTCCCCTGTGATGTCGAAGGAAAATTTCACTAGATTTCTTTGAGGTAGACTGGTTACAGAAAGTCCTAATCTGATAGTCCTTGGCTAATCCCTAGCTTCACTATCTAAGAAACTATAGAACATGTAGTATGGCTGCTCTACAACTGCTTGCACTGGTCTTTAGAGGGTAGTATTGACTCTTCTCCAGCTCCACCACAATCACAGTCTACCCGACTGCAAAAACAACAACTGTCCTTGGCAAATCCTAGACCGGATTGCTTCATAGTCTTAACCAATAATTAAAATAAAAGTTGGGCTCAGAATCAAGTAAATGACTCTTGCTTGTGGCTCTTCAAAGTTTTGATTTCTTGATAATTTCTTTGTAGCTTGAACACTTGGAAGAATTATTCATGTATTCTTGGTGAGCAAGATGATAGCAAAAGATGAACATAACTTAGGCTTGATAATTCTCAGATTCTTGATTTCTCGATTCAAAAATTAGGTTCTTGATCCTTGTAGCAAATTCCTTTATTTATAGTGTGCAATTCATGAATTTGAAAGTTACTACAGGGACAATGAAGATCTTCCCATGTTAGCCTTATGGAGAAAATAGAAGCAGTCAAGGCAAGTTGATTACAACAAGATTTTCTCCAAAGAAGACACAACTTTAGAAACTGAATATAAGTTGTATAATAAGAAAATATTGTATATCAGAGTTACACAATCACAACAAGCTTGAAAGCTTATGTTTTCAATTTTTAATCTGTTGTGTAACATATTCCAGTTTTTGAGAACTCTAATGATATATCCAGTTTTCAGTTTTCCTCTGTTTTACTTTGTTTCTATCTTTAAGCTTTTCTTTTAATGAGGGCATCATCAAAAAGAGGGAAATTATTAGAAATAAAATTTTAGTTGCCTAAGTTATGTTCATCTTTTGCATCGTGCTCACCAAGAATACATCAAGAATTCTTCCAAGTGTTCCAGCTACAAAGAATTTATCAAGAAATCAACACTTTGAAGAACCACAAGCAAGAATCATTTACTTGATTTTGAGCCCAACTTTGATTTTAATCAAAGGTTTAGACAGTGAAGCAATCTGCCACGGACAATTTTTGTTTTTGCAGTCTGGTAGACTGTGTTTGTGGTGGAGCTGAAGAAGGGGAAATACTACCCTCTAAGTACCAGTGCAAGCAGTTTCATGGCAGCCATACTACTCCGAATTTGCTTCCCTCTTGCCAATTAAAATGAAATAGCATATATATGGATAATAATTGTTTCTTTATTTTTCTCTTTTAATTGGCTGGTGAACACTCAAAATTCTATCTATCCTCACGGTCCACTCTTTGATAAACTACCGAATCTGTTTTTACTTAGCCCTAACGAGATCCACAACTTGACCTTAATGACCACAGGTAGAGCAAAACTCGGAAAAACTAAGGTCAATTCTATTCAAAATAATGTGTCATCTAGCTACACACTAACGAAAGTGAGTTATTCGTGCTCAAATGGGCGGTTCGTGAACAAAATATGCGGTTAATACACAACTACTTCAAAAGTTGGGATGACTTCCATTTATTCATTATGAAACGAAGATGTAATTAATTAGCTCCAAAAGATCAAAGACTCATTTCTTTTACACTCTTATCGAAAACCAATCAAAAGTAGAAGTGGTGAAAAATGCTTCAAAGGGAATTGAGACATATGATTATTTCACGAAAGACAATGCCAAAAGCTAAGTGATGTCCTACGTCCCACTTAATCGAAACATTTTCTCGAATGATGAAAAGTAAACACAAAACTAGAACTCAACCGTTAAGCATGGAGCGGCGTAGTATGGATAAATCGAATACATATTAAGAGGTTCGAAAATGGAGTCCGTCATCTGGAAGAAATCTCATACATAGCGAAATGAGATAATCGAGGTTACACTAACTGATATAATAAGAAAATGGCGGAATAAAAAGACAAAATAAAATAAATCCAAATAAATTAAGCTGACAAAATTATTATTAAAATTTAAACCATACATAGTTTACTAGTGTGGAAAGGAAAAAAGAATATGAAAAATAGAAATGGAAAAAAACAACAAATCTCGGTGGAGGGGCAAATTGAGGAATGCCTAAGTGATCCATCATAAAATCTATCTTGAGGTGCATAGCCGCAATCTCTCTGGCATTGTCCTTGTTGATCTCCCTCTGAGATCGGGGTCCCCCATGTATCAGGGTGCCCTCACACCTCTCTGCCAGCGGAATACAACATTTCGTATGAGTAACTGAATCCGAACTCAGAATAGGCTGGGGCTCCACCCAAGCATCTCCAGCTAACACTGGAACATAGTCCCCTATAGCAAACATATCTATCATATGGCCATAGGGCAAAAGCTTGCACTCAGTTTAATATGCAATAAATCAAATGCGGTTGTTCATCAGTAAACCGACATTCATGGGCAACTCCTGCTCAAGATAGAACATCCAATCAGCCGGCTTCGGTGTCAAGGAAGCATGGTGCTTGGTAGGCAAAAGAAGAGTGCAAACAAAGCGATGGACAATCTTCCTGTCCCATGTCCGGTTGTTCTCCAGAAAAATGGTGAGGGCATCCATTGAGTTTCTCTGCTAAAACACCCCAAAATAATCTACGATGATCTGTATCTGTTCCATATCATGGATGTCAGAAGAAGAGGTGTACTCATCCGAGAACCATAGAGTGCGTGGCGAACACCAAAATATGCAATGGTGCGCTCAATTGTGAAGTCAACTTTTACTCCACGTACCATAGCAAAAGTATCATCTAGATTATGCGCCACATATGCATAAAAATCCCTTACCACCGTGGAATTGAACCGAGTAGGTGGATTGGCCATGTCCAACAGATCATGGTATTTGATAATGTTGTAAAATCATACCACAGTCCTCCAAATCGATGGCCCACTCTCAAGCAACAGGTTTTGTGTTACAATGACCTCGGAACGACTCGTAAATCTGCAACGAAGCAAATTGTGTAACTCCGTTAATCAAAGGATTGGCATCTCCTTGGACAGAAAGCTTACAGCTAGGACGACGACTCGTATAGGTATGTTTTGGGCCCAAAGAAGTGGATGAACAGAAGCTGCTGAAAATCTGATTCTACGTTAAAAAAGAGGCTCACTTTACCGGCAGTGATGCCTATTTAATCAAGGCCGGTTGTTCTGGATACTCTGTGAACTATAAGTGGTTGGTGCTATCCTGAACAGGGCTCGATATACCGAGATCCTATTGTGCTGAATCGGATTTTGAAAATCAGAGTTGTTTTGGAAACTCGTTGCAGGCGATGAAGAAGATGAAGAACAACACCTATAATGGCAACATCAACAGCAGCAATGAAAATGGTGTCCTTTTTGTAGGTGGATGGTTGGTTGGACGATTGTAAGTGTTGGTTTGTGGTAGTGTTGCGGTGACCAAAAAATAGAGAAGAATAAGCAGGAGATTTGGTTATTTGAAATGGTGAAGAAATGGTGGTGATAATGATGTGTTTAAATAGTGAAATGAAATTAAGGTAGAGAGGTGGAGTGAGGGAGTGAGAGAAATTAATGGGTGAGATGATTGAGGGTTGATTGATGTGAGAGGGTGTATGGGGAAGGAGGAGTTGGTGGAGAAATGGGAACATGGTGCGGCAGGTTCAATGCTTCCATGCCCGATGCAGCGCATGCACACCACACGCTATCAAGTGTGTATAAATTCAGTTCTGACCCTAGAATTAGGGGTTTTAGAACTCGATTTACCGAGGTGTTACGATAAATTTTGGGCACCTTCTTTCATATTTTTCAAACCTCAATTCAATGTATCCTCTAGTGACTCTCACTTCACTTCTCATTCCTTTTCGACTCCTAAGTGACTCTGTTTCACTCACTACAAGAAAATAAGAAATTAATGCACGTCGTAAATCTTTTACAATACGACGTTATACATTTTGCGCATTGTGTTTTAGAGATTTTATCATGTTCTTTGCTTTGTTTGTTAAATCAAGTCGAGATCCAAATCAAGTCCTGAAATCTGAATATAATAAGTAACTGATTTTTTTAATTGCTGAATTTATTATAAAAATGTCTGAATCTGAATACTAAACCAATTTAGATTGTTTGATAACACCAGTCATCTGAATTATTAATATGTGTATCTTTACACTATTGCCCAATATTCCCTCTTTTTCACACACACCCACCACCACCACCACCACCACCACCACCACCACACACACACATATATATATATATATATATATATATATATATATATATATATATATATATATATATATATATATATATGTATATATTTGACAAACAGCAGTAACATGATAAAATCTACTAAAACAGAACAGAACATGGAAATACAGTCATACATAATTTACTAAAACAGCCATACATAATTTACTAAAACAGAACAGAACATGGAAATACAGCAGAAGAAGCCAAGAAGTGAACAAACATCAACAATGAACACAATGGTTATTAGAGGAAAGCTCTCAAAATGAATGTTGCTACATTCTAAAATTACACACACCAATCCATCATAGTTCGAACAGAACACAGACCACCAGATGGAATTTCCTAGTTTAATACATAGGATAAAAGCAAATGAATATCTTAAGAAAATAGTGAGAAATACTCACAGTAGTCACGTAGATAAAATTTTGGGGTGAACGTTGCAACCACTTTGATTTCCAAGCAATCGATCTCTTCTTTTTCTAGGAAAGATGAAAAATGAGAAAATACATCTAGGGGAATTTGTAGGGGATTGAAAAACAGATGAGAAAACAACGCTTATGGCTGATTTTGATTTTTCTCTGCCAGAAGAAATCCTTAATTTTTCTCTTGAAGATATTTTACAGAGAAATTCGATAGAGGATCAAGATGAGATAGTGAAGATTTTCCTCAAGCGATCGTGATTTTGTTAATATTGAGGAAGATAAGGATGGATGAAGATCGGGGAAGATTTTGGAGAAGGTAGGAATAAAGAGCGGAAATATTAAATTTGTTCAGATGCGATTACGCGATTCAGCGATAAATGGGAGACGGAAGTCTAAAAATTTTTACACGTACGTTCAACAGGTCTTAATGTCACAATTGAAGATGTTGTGTTTCCATTTTGGTGGGAATATTAAATAAATTTAGCCGTTAGTTGTTGAGTCACCTTGTTAGGCAATCTATTTGATGATTGCATTCTGTTAGGATGGAGTGTAGGCGAATTGTGTCTTGTGCATGGGAGTGTGGTTGTTATGCTGAGTCATCCATATATATAAACAATGGAATTGCTGTAATTGTGGGCATGCATAATTTTAATGAAATCTCTCCTTATCCCCATTTCATTCTCCTTCCCTATATCTGCAAAATTCGTCTAAATCCCCCACTGCATTTCGCCTTGTTCCTTATCCCAAAAAATTCGCCTTCATTTCCTGTTCTACTTGTTGTTTTGTGACATCTGGTATCGAGAGAAGTTCAATCTGATCCATGGTCGACGGTACTCGCTCAAAAGTCATTGAACAAACATGAAGGCTCAATCTAAAATCAACGATACTCACCGCAATTCGAGGATGAAACCACGGCGAGATGACGGAAATGAAGTCCCAAATGAGCACCATGCTTGCTCTACTCGAGAATCTCAACAAGGAAAAGGAAATTGCAGCCACCCGGATGGAGAAATCACCCCCATCTTACCAACACAAACATCTCGCACGGTTACACCCAAGGTAAATCATATCGATCGAATATGAAACTTATGATACTAAGCATCCCAAAATCGATTTTCCTACATTCGATGGTAGTAATATGAGAGATTGGGTCAGAATGTGTGAAGGATATTTTTCCATATATAAAATCTATCCTGGTCATAAGGTATCCCCAATTCTCATGGCTCTATTTCAGTCAGGAGGTTTGTAGGAGGTTCTGCAACTGAGCCTTGGAAGATATCTTGAATGAGTTTGAAAAATTGAGCCAAAAGGGAACTGTAGACGAGTACCAGGTTGCATTTGAAGATTTAAATGGGTGTAGTTAAGCGGTTTAACCCTGAATGCCCGATGAATACTATGTCAAAAGATTCATTGGAGGGCTAAATCTTTGAGATTAGACCCCATGGTGAGACTTATTACCCCAAAAACAGCTATTAAAGCCTTGTAGATTGCTAGAGCACAAGAGGCAATGGCTAATTCATTTATCGAAGAGAGCAAGGACTGGATCTAAAACCTCTTTAACAAAAAGACTTTGCCCATATCAAGTAGCCCCAGAGAACACCACCCACGGAGATTAATTGCAAATTTCAAACAAAGTTCATCTCCTCGGCCCAATTACAAGAGAAAAGAGCAAAAGGGTTGTGTTTGTGTGTGATGAGAAATTCGCATCTGAGGACACCAATGTAAAAGAAGCAACTCAACTTCATACTAGAAGATGAGGATGAATTGTTTGGGGAAATAGTGTCGAAGAGAATGAGCAAGCTCGGTACAGATTAGAGATGAGGAGCCAAGTGAGTTTTCACAACTATCCTCAACACCATGTCTCGGACAAGTATCTACAAGCACTTTGAGGATACAAGGGCAGCTTAAAAAGAAGCATATATCCATCCTAATTGACAAAGTGGCAGCTCACAAACATTTATAGATAGTGGATTGGCCAAGGAACTCAAGTGTGTCATTGAACCTGCAAAATCTATGTTAGTAACTGTGGCTGATGGGAATAGGATGATTAGTGATTCGGTTTGCCCTAACTTACCTTGGTTAATGAATGGACATAGATTTCACCATGATGCAAGATTACTCAAATTGGGAGGATGTGATATGGTACTGGGAGTTGATTGGATGAAGAAATATAGCCCACTCACCTTTGACTTTGAGAAATTGCAGCTAATGTTCAAAAGGGATGGTGAGGACATCATCCTTAAAAGCATGGGGGAAATTGCTCAACTAAGAATGATGAGTTGCAAAAGTTTGAGTAAATATACGAAGCAAGGAACCTGGGGACTATTTGGATGTCTTAATACTATACAAACAGAGATGACCCCCATCATTGATCCTAAGATTCAGGAAGTTCTTAACTGCTTCCAAGATATTTTCAAAGAGCCTACAGGACTCCCACCAGAGAAGGATTGGACACATGGCATTGATCTGTATGAAAATACATCCCCATTCAAGAGCAGACCTTATAGGTACCCCCATAACTTGAAGGATGAGGTAGAAAGAATGATTGAAGAAATGTTGAAGCAAGGTATCATCTGCCTAGCAACAGATTCCTATGCTTCACCTATTACATTGGTTAGAAAGAAGGATGGTGGATGGAGACTCTGTGTGGATTATAGAAGGCAGAATGATCGCACCATTAAGGACAGATTCCTATTCCTATCATAGATGGCTGTTAGATGAGTTGGGGAATGCTAGATACTTCACCAAAATTGACCTGAGATCTGGATTTCATCAATTAAGAATGAGGGCACAAGACATTGAGAAGACTTCCTTTGTTACTCATGATGGCCATTATGAATACAAGGTCATGCCATTTGGAGTGACAAATGCCCCAGTCACCTTCTAGAAGTACATGAATGGTATACTCAAACCCAACCTTAGAAAGTTTGTTTTGGTATTTTTTTATGACATATTGATTTGGATACTCATACGGAACACATCAAACAAGTGTTACTATTATTAAGAAAACATGAGATGTATGCAAAACTAAGGTAGGTACTTGGGGCATGTAATACAAAAGGGTGGTGTTGAGCCTGAACCAAGGAAGATTGATGCAGTTAAACAGTGGCCAATTCCCAAAAACACCCACCGAAGGCGAGAGGGTTTTAGGGTTGGTGGTTTTCTGAAAGTTCATCAAGCAGTATGGCATAATAGCTAGGCCTCTTACTAATCTCCTTAAGAAGGATGGGTTTGACTGGAACACCGAATCAGAACATGCATTCGAGGTGCTGAAACGAGAATTGTGTACCTCCCCAGTGTTAGCCCTACCAGACTTCACAACCCCTTCTGTATTGAAACTGATGCTTGTCAAAATGGAGTGGGAGCAGTACTTCAACAAAAAGGGAGACCAGTCTCTTATTTGAGCAAGGCATTTAAACCTAGAGATATGGGCCTATCTACCTATGAAAAAGAGCTAATGGTTGTCATAATGGCAAAGAACCAAATGGAGGCATTACATACATGGAAGGGAGTTCATAATCAAAACAGATCAGCAAAGCCTTAAATACTTGCTGGGTCAAAGGGCCACTACCAGCCTACAACAGAAAGGAGTGTCTAAATTGATGGGATTAAACTTCAAAATTGAGTACAAGAAAGGAAGGGACAATATTGTAGCAGATGCTTTATCTAGGTATCCTCATGTACCTTACAGTCATGATCTCACAGCTATATCTACAACAACACCTACATGGTTACAGGATGTTATACAGAGTTATGAACAGGATGCATGGGCAACTGAGAAGGTTCAAGAACTGTTAGTGAATGGGACAGCAATACCAGACTATAGCCTGCAGCATGGTGTCCTAATATACAAGGGAAGGATCTGTGTAGGAAATTATGGAAATATCAGATATAATATCTTGCAACAGCTCTATAAGTCTCCTGTTGGAGGTCATTCTGGTATACAGGCCTGCTATAAGAGGGTAGCATCATTGTTATTGGACTAAACTTCTTAAAGATGTGGAGGAAATGGTTAAAAATTGTTTAACATGCCAACAATGCAAGGATTCTCATCAGCACCCTATAGGATTACTATATCCATTAACTATTCCAAATCAGGCTTGGGAGAGTGTGGGAATGGATTTCATTGAGGGGTTGCCCAAATCAGAGAGAAGGGATGTGATACTAGTGGTGGTGGATAGGTACACTAAGTATGCCCATTTTATTCCCATGGAGAGGGGTTATATACTGCTGAGAGTGTGGCTCATGAGTTCTTTTCATTAATATAAAGATTGCATGGAGCTCCTCAAACTCTCATCACCGATAGAGATAATGTTTTCACTACATAATTCTGGAAGACTTTAATGAAGCTGGCTGGTGTTAAATTGAATCTCAAATCTTCCTATCACCCTCAAACTGATGGACAAACAGAGAGAGTCAATCAATGTGTAGAAATGTATTTGAGGTGCATGTGTTTTCACAGGCCTCAACAATGGAAGAGATGGCTACCTTTAGCTGAGTTTTGTTACAATACCAGCTATCATACCTCACTGGGAAGAACCCCATTTGAATCTCTATATGGGTATCCCCCAAAGTCCTTACCCATCGAAAGTTTTGGTGGATCAGGGGTAATATATGTTGATGAATTATTGAGGCAAAAGCAAGCATTATCCAGGAAATTGAAGGACCATCTGACCAAGGCACATGCTAGGATGAAACAGAATGCAGACAAAAACCGGGTAGAGAGGGAGTTCCAACTTGGAGACATGGTTTTAGTAAAACTACAACCTTACAGACATGCTTCTATGGGCATTAGGGGAAGTATGAAACTATCTGCTAAGTACTTTGGACCCTATTAGATTGAGAAAAAGGTCAGTCCAGTGGCTTATAAACTCAAGCTTCCATCTTCTTCACAGATTCATCCTGTCTTCCATATATCAATGCTCAAGAAATTTTCTGGGGTTAGTCCTCCGGCCACTGAGAGCCCACCTATAGTTTCACCAGATGGGCAACATGTTTTGTACCCTGAAGAAAGGTTGGATATTAGGATGATTAAGAGGGGCAATCAACCAGTAGTACAGTGGCTCATAAAATGGGTTAATCTTGATCAAGAGCAAGCCACATAGGAGGATGTTTCATTTTTGCGTTCTCAGTATCCAAAATTCATGTTACCTTGAGGACAAGGCTGCTAAAGGGGAAGAAGATGTCACAATTGAATAAATTAGCCGTTAATTGCTGAGTCATCTTGTTAGGGAATCTATTTGATGATTGCATTATGTTAGGATGAAGTGTAGGCGAATTGTGACTTGTGCATGGGAGTTTGGTTGTTATGCTGAGTCATCCATAGATATAAACAATGGAATTGCTGTAATTGTAGGCATGCATAATTTTAATGAAATCTCTCCTTATGCCCATTTCCTTCTCCTTCCCGATATCTGCAAAATTCGTCTAAATTCCCCCCTGCATTTCGTACTCTTCCTTATCCCCAAAAATTCGTCTTCATTTCCTGTTTTACTTGTTGTTTTGTGACACTTAATTGATTAAGAGGGACGTTAAAATACTTATCAAACTATATTAATTTTAAATATCACTTATTCTTTTAAAAATAAGTGTTTATTTGGTTTAACAAACACCCTCTAAAATTATGGTGTGATTTTCTTTCACGTCGTGAATCCATTAGCAGGATATAAAACAACTTGCGCCTCCTACATAAGAAAACGCTCTGGAAAATTTCAACCTTAAACCCTAGCTTCCGTTCCTCTTCCCCTTGTTTCCTCATTCTATGGCCACTGAAGTACACGAGGATCATTTTGTTACTTTTTGTAAGATTAATTCAAACTAGTTGTAGCTGAAAAAAAACTACGAAGGAATCCTATTGGGGATGGGGAATCCGCTCCTCGACATCTCTTTTGTCGTAGACCAAGAGTTCTTAGACAAGTAATCTCTTCTCGCATTCTTCATTTCCCCATTTAATTCATGTTTTCTTCTTTTTGCTGGTCATTGTTATTGTTTTGTTATTGTATCTTGAATATTTTCCATTTTGTTCTGAATAGCTTTAATCAGCTCGTGTATTAGGTGTGTGCTTTTCGATCTAGATCTGTAGAATGGTTGATCTAACTTTCTCTGTCCGAACTAGCTTTATTCAATAATTATTCTAGAACATATTTCTTTGATTTTGATGCATCATTCTATTGTTTCCAATAATGCTGCTCGAATCATTCAACTTTATTCTTATCTTTACGTGGTTTGAATGTTCTGACTGCACTTAAAAACAGTAGCATGTAAGTTTGTGGTTCTTTGTACCATAATTGTTGTATTGATATTGTTTTACTGTCATGAAGCAGAATCTGGGTTTCTTACCGTGAATCTGTCTATTCATGTTTCTTTGTTACTCAATCTTAGATTCGTCTACTTTTGTGCGCTAAATTCTACATATCTTGTGTGTCCTATCAATTTTTAGGTTCCATATAAACTAAAAGATGGTCAAACAGTGATGGTTCCCCTGTTTCAAAGCCATGAAAACATTATAGGCAAGATAAATTAAAATTACTTCTTGGTGTTCCTTGGTTACTTTTTCTTCCTTTGTAGTGTTTGTGAAAAGTTCTTATGTGTCATCTTCAGATTTCGATTGAAAAGTTCTTATGTGAAAAGGTTGAACACAATGGTATCAAGGTTGAACTCCTTTGTCAAATTGGTGAGTCAGATAGGTTGGAGATGAGAACTTCCGATCTACTACAGTTTTTGTACAATTTCGCCTCTCTTCACTTTGCTTAGTATACTTACTTTGATTAAGTGTATAACATCTATATGTTTTTCCTTTTGTCCATAGAAGTGATATTCATTGGTTGTTACATTTATAGTTTTTATCATTTGCAAGAAGAGTGAATGTAATTCATTATGTGTATTAATGTTTGCAGTGTTTGTTCTATCTGGCTCTTATTGAAAATTTGTTCCATACTTAAACTGGGAAGACATCAATGGTAGTAATTAGTGCTTTCATATTCTTCTTTTATGCCATCTAAGAGGATGCATCTATCGATCATGGGGCACACATAACATGATGTTCTTTTTAATGGAAACCACTAGATTTCTCAACAAGGCATAGACTTTAAGCAAATTGATGCAGGAGGAAATGATATGAAACCACCACCTTTCTTGCATTCATTTTGCACTGAAGAAATGTATTTTACGTTTGATTACATTGCATGACTATGGTTCGTTAAATGCAGAAGACTTCTTTTAATCCTTAACATGAAATCTTGAAACATGGATAATTTCATTATACTTCAGGCTGTTGTTGCTATTCTCGCATATTTCAGCTTTCCCACTACACAATATTCCTTTATGGGATTGGAGGGCCTTTTTCTGTTGTATTGCACTTCATGTTGGGATCTCTGAGCCGCTGTATTATTTGTTGCATAGGTTATTACATTCTCCAGAATTATTATCAGAGTATCATTGGCTACACCACAACTGTAAAGTTCTCCATCCATTTACAAGTATAGTCATATATTAGCATGAAGTAAATTTATAAAATTCTTATCTTTACTATTTATTTGCTAATTGACTTGTAATACATCTTCTCTGGTGCAGCGGGGCATGCTACGTTTTTGTAACATTTATTACTGTGTAATAGTAGGAGTACCAAATTAAGGCAGAGCCTTTGTTGGTTATAGATCAATAATCATGTTGTATGGTTATTTTTATATTTGATTTTCTTAGATGCTTGGAACATAGAAACATCAAGGTTATCCCATATAGTCTCTTTGAGACTATTCATCTTCTAAAATATTTTATCTACACTCCAACGTAAGTTTAGATTCAACCACATTTTTTACGCTTGATTTACAGTCCAAATAGTGAAATTTGATTTGTTTTGATGTGTCATTATGATTGTGATAGCCAGCTTGAGTATGGGGTAAGGGAGCAGGTTTTACTCTTGAAGAAATTTATCTGTGATCATTGATATCATTGACAACATCAAGCCTTAGATTTCTCTCTTTGTTTGTATACATTGTTAGGTGTAGTGCCCGAAATACAATTATATAATTGTTTTAGAACATAATTAATAATTCATCTTATTATATGCATGTATGCATATAATTAAGACACTACTGAAAACCCTAAGTACCTCGTTTATGTAATCACATAACTCAGTGTATGCCTATACACTAGAGGATTGAGTTAGTGAGATGTACTTAATGTTAACTTAGTCCGTAGCATTTATTAATCTAAGTACGGGTCTCAAGATTAATATGCTAATAATGCGCCCAGAACACTTTAGGTGTGACAGTCTTATCCGGACTGTCGGTAATAGGGTACCTAGTGGGGCATTTATAAATGGTGATAATCATATAGGGCTATTTGATTTGAGTTCTCGATATAATTACGTGATTGAGAAGTCCTATCGAATCAAAAGATGATCACATATGGATTAATCTTAATCTTGAGGTGATCACAGACGGCTGCTTAGACTAGGGTAGAGGTTTGATGTGTTAGTAAGGATCACTTCGTAGTATGTGGTCCAACACTTCTCGTTGGCTCTATTCTGGAATGAGTGAGTAGTCTGTGCTATCACAGATATGGAATCCATTCCTTCCCTCGGGAAGTAGACAGACAGTTCCCTTATTTGTTAATCCTAGAAACTGATCAATGGCGCAAGTTCATATTATATTAGTGATGAACTAATTGGTCACTAGAGGGTTAATGGTAAACAAGGATAAGATGTTTCGAGAAGGGTTTACGGAGAAATCCTGAATTGTAACAAACAGTCTGTGGAGATTTATCTATTTGTAATGATTATATCAAGTGGACGGTTTTGACTCAAAGTTGAGTGTAGGTTTATATCTATATTCAGTGAGGAGAGCGATTTGGGTTTATGGTGGTGTAATCCCGGAATTAATAGATTGAATATTATTGTTCGGTCTGACGAATAATTTTATTTAATTTATTGTAGCTACTGAATATGGGTCCATGGTCCCCGACGTGGCTCCTAATATAGCATATATGTTTTCTCGTCGTTTCACCTCAATTAAAATTAAATAGTTGGATTGGACTATTTAATGGATATGTGGATTAATTGTTTAGTTGGACTAGACAATTAAATACATGAAAAGAAATTTTTTGTGGACTCGGCCCAAAGTGATTAAAAATGCGTGTGACCTAATTTTGTATTAGGGTGGCCGCATATTTTATATATTATTTATTAGGAAATTAGTTTTCTTGATAAATAGAAAGACATGTGATTAAATTATTTATTGGTTATATAATTTAAGGAAAAGAAAATCTTTTGTATATCCTAATTAATTTAGGAATATTATAGATTTATCTTCTTAAGGAAAATGATTAATTTGATTGATTTTGTATTAATTAAATAATGCCTTGGAGGACAATGATTTCTCTCCTTTATAAAGAGAGTACTCCTAAGCCTAAAAACACAAGTCATCATACGAAATATTGGTAGTAACATAGCCTAGAATTTTCGGCTATTTACTAAGGTTTTGAGTTTTAGGAAAACTTCGGGTTTTTCTAAGGTAGCATATCGAGGAGGTCAAGCGGCTTGGATCACCATCCACCTGGTGTTGTTTGGAGATACACGTCGGAAGATGGTGGCATCTCAATTTGCTTGGATCTTGGATTGAAGATTGTTCTTCGAGTTTATTCACCATAAACTCGTAAGCAATCTAACCCCCTCGTAGGTTAGATCTATTTTTTATGTATTTTGATTGTTTAGATCTAGATCTTGTACTTTCCGCTGCGTAATCGGGTGGATCTTGATCCATCTGGCGATATTACATCCTACAAGTGGTATCGAAGCCTTTGATCTAACGATCAAAGTATATCAATTTTAGATCTAGGAGTGGAAAAGCATGTTCTAGATGTTTTTTTATTTCGTTTTTATGAATTCGAAATATATCATGTTGAATGCTTGTGAATGTTGTGGTTGAAGAGATGGATTGGGTTTGGTATTGTTTACCCGTAGATCTATTTTGTAGCTCTCTTGTTTAGGAATAATTGAGCATAGGATTTGTATTTAATTTATATGTCAATCGAATTTTATATAAAAAGATGCAAGCTTCATTGTAATTTTATATATTCCGGCTCAAATATGAAGATCTTGGTGAAAAGATGAAGATCAAGCGAAACCCAAGGTATGAACGAGCGTAAACGGTTAAAAACCGTGTTTTTTTAATTAAAAATCACTGCTGAGGACTTTCTGCGACGCTGAAAAGCGTCCGCTATAAGTCTGTTTTTTTATAACCAACGGCTAGGTTTAATTTTTCAAGATTTGCATGTATTTTTTTTTATCTGATTTTTATATACAATCGCCGTCTTGTGAGAAAAAAAAAAAAAAATTTTTACGGAAAATAATTAATATCTGACCGTATATCAAAAAAAATTTAATTAAAAGGGTTTTAATTATAATAAATTGTATTTATCTAATTTAAAAAGCCTTTCTCCTCTCGGGTATTCGTGGTTCGTGATCCGGTGGTTCGAGTTCAAAATTCGAAGTTCAAGACTCGAAGATTACATTAGTTTTACTTTTCCTTAGAAAATAGGTTAGTCAGGGGAACCAACGGTCCATTTAGGTGTTTATTTTTCCGTATCTTTTTTTCATGTATGATCAAAATTATGTGATAGAAACCGGAAAATTGCCATTACATGCACCATATCATGATTCCACTCCAATGCATACATGTAGCTAGTTTATTTCAAATAAATTCGTGCACGTATAACTCTCGTATAATTAGTTAAAAGCTTTTTAATTAATCGGTGGTAGTTAATTAAAATAAGTAACTAATTATAAAAACCGAGGAACCGGGTTTTGTCAATCATTACGATTTTCGTGATGGATTCTCGGTGAATCCCACTTAGATAAATCGTTGAGTTTTCGGTGAACCCACCTTAAACATAAACGAGATTACGCTTTTGCTGACAACATAGAAATCGGAAAATCTTATTACATGGGTTCGGAAATGGTCTAACCATTGTTGGGCGAGTTCAACCGAGCTTTGGCTCGATCGACTCCCGACCACGTGTGATTTACGTTACAGTGGCTCGACAAGACTTAGCATAGCTGGTAAGCCTTCGGGCTAAACGGCGCTTCTCTTGCCGGATCAGCCTAAACTGTCATATATGTTCCAACAAATAAGACGGCGTATGCTTGCCTACATAACGGACCCTGTTCGTAGTACATGATTTATTGTTTCTTATTGTCAAGACCGAAACCGTAATTAGTAAACCCACAACTTTTTCAAATTACTGAGTCGGAGCGGGGAAGGCGACAGCCGACCCCACGGCCTCTACTATAGGTGCAAGCACATGAGAGAAGGGTGACGCCTCATGCTGCTTTGATTTCGCCCCCCTACGGATGGTGTTCACCCCTATCAAAATTCAAGGCTTGCTCTCCGAAAGGATAGGATTTCGGGTACTCGTTGAGTCACTGACCGACCCTACGGAGGCATACTCGGGGCGTACTTTGAGATCTGATATAGTAGGTCACACTCTTAATGGATCTTTTTGAAATATCTAGGTTAGAAAAAGGAAGGTAATCAATGATTAAGGTCTGGGATGTCTGATTCCCGTGAGATGTTCGATTCTCGAAGCTTAATCATTGAGAGAGATTGTCTCAGTTTAACCGTCACCTCTTTGACCTACCCTACGGCGGCACTGAGGTGCGAGGTTAAATCCTTGGAATTGTAGGATAGACTTTAAACAAGTTTATTATTAAGTAAAATAAAAATCTAGTAGTGAAATTTTAATTTTGAATTTAACTTTCTGTCATGTTTATTTACAACTTTAATCTCTAGGCTACTAAAGCTGTTAGTAATAGGACTTCATTAAAAATATGGAAGTAACAAGTACATTGTAATTATCAAAAGAATGCAGTTAATTTTTCCCTTGAGCCTTTTAAAACTTAAGTGACATAGTATATGTATGTCACAGATGTCACTCGTGTTGAACAAGAGACGACCATACTTAGTTTACAAAAGATGATATAGGACTATCAGACAAATTCATTTAGTGAATTTTAAAAGTGTAATTACACAACAAATTTCTAAATTGGAAAATCATATACATAAGGCATTGCTAGTTAGATGGTATTTTGAACCGATAAACTAGTGTGAGCCTTAGTCTTATGATTTGTTGTTTTTCTGAATCATTAGAAATGTGTAATAGACTGCATATGAGTTTCTCCATTTATTGGAAAAACAAGAATAAAGAGTTGCTAGTTAGACAGTATTTGCAAATGATAAACTAGTGGGAGCTTAGTTCTGACTGTTTTTCTAATCTTGGAAAAATCATAAATACAAAGTGTTGCTAGTTAGACGGTATTTGGAACCGATAAACTAGTGGGAGATTTATTATGATCTCTCAAACCATTCGAACAAAGTGTTGCTAGTTAGACGGTATTTGGAACCGATAAACTAGTGGGAACTTTGGTCTTATGATTTGACTATTAGAAAAATCGAATAGTCCAAGCTAGTAACACTATCATTAGACATCCCACAGTTCAAGAGTAGTGTCTACTCAAATGAACAACTACTTCAAGACTGTTTCCATTTAAGGAAAGTCAAGAATGGGAAAGGAAGTTTATACGTGTTAGTCATCTAAACTATGTAGTTTTAAGGCTAAACCGGAAAATTAATAAATTGTAAATTAGAGGATAAGGAAAGTGATTTCGGATCACTGACCAATGCATCCTTAGCAATTTTCTATGTTCTTTGGAAGAACCAGGTAGCTTTTCATTAAACGATAAATAAAATAGACAACGGGCAGTTATTTCAGAAAGACTTGTGGGAGTGATATATGGAAATGAATCTCGGATTCAATTCTTGAGTATCACAGAAAATTAATTTTATGTTTTCAGATTCGTTGGAACGAACATATTCATTTTCAGTAGGATAATTTTTTTGTCTTATTGACGATAAATATAAATTTCGTAGCACGAACCCAAGACTCGGACTTTTGTTTGATAAAGTTAGAACCGCTAAGAAATGCTGAATAGGTATATGTAACACATCTTAAAAAATATAAACGCAAATGGTTTCCGTATTTAGATAAACGCTTCTTTATATACTATTAATTAGTGCATATTCCCTAACGAAAAGATCTGCAGACTGGCTTAGGGTGATTCCTATCTCCCAGTCAAAGGAATCATGTCTCAAAGGAACAATGCCAAAGTTTCCTTTCAATCGGGAAATGGTAATAGATTTAAAGAAGTTACATAGTTTGTTCGTATTGACATTCGGGGTCATATGAAAGATACAAGCTAGTAGTATCTTTTGCAAGTAGTGACATCTAATCTGACAACTACTCGAAACTCCAATAATTTTATCCAAAATATTAGGAGGAATCTCTGATTTCACCAGAGATAGGGTATTCCATACTTAAGTATAGGCTTTCGCATAGTCTTCGGGACTGATGCTCGGCCTACCTCCGAATGAAATGTTTTCACTAAGGGATACACCATAAATTTGCCTTATATTGTTATTGATGTGCTACAATACGCTGCTAAACTCATTTAAGATATTGGTTGCAAAATAACGGTTAATGTTGTAATGAAAAACCGAGAAGTCTACCTAAAAGATGCCTACTCATTTGTGGATAAGGAGTGAATTCGGTTCACCCCAATTCCATAAATATAGACATTTAACATTTATTGCTTGAAGGTAGGACTGGAAATTTTATGCACACGCTCAGGATAGTGAAATATCTTAATACATTGAGTAAAGGTTGATAATAAAACTCGTAAAATCAGAGAATGACTGTTATACTGTCAAACTCTGTCTGATAGAGTCTATAAATCACAGCTTTGGATCTTGAAGTATTTTTACTCAAGATGTTACTAACTGATTTGTTCAGTCCACATCCAACACCGGCAGTTGGTGAAAACACTAATAAAAACTACTAAACTAGATCAGTATATCAATCCACCCCGAACACAGTGGGAGTATGGTTTGTCCATTACCCATTGTGGGACCTTATGGTCTATAGGGTAGATTGATGACCTATAGTCCTTCGTGGGTGTATAGGATCATGATCATAGAGGTTTGTTTAAAAGCCATAACCCCCGTGAATGGAGTTTGATACTCAGATTCTGTTGAAACTCTTGTAGAACCACCGAGTATCTTAGGCACAAGTGAGAGTAATTGGAACTACACGGAGAAGAGTCGAATGAATAGGAAAGTAATTTAAGGGTGATTTCCTAAAAAGGTAGAAAGTTAACATGACTGTGACCTCTCTTACCACTCAGTCTTGCTTGATTTCGTCAGAAAGCGGGAAATAGGGGTGATTCCCTAAGACTTCCTTGCCGAACAACGAAATTTGTACTAATTCAGAACAGAAGGGTTTTAGCTAAGAACAAATGACAGATTCGTTACAAAGCAGAAAATAGGGGTGATTCCCTAAGACCTTTTTGCGAGACTAATGGTATGTTAATTTATTCAGAAAGAACCTTTGGCAGGATGCCTTCCATAGCTTATATCCTTTGGGGATTAAAGCAAACCTCTAGGTCATTTCAAAGTCATATATATTTTTTAATATGTGGACTTGACCAGCATGTTGATAAATCTTTCGTAGACTGGGCATCAATATTAGTAAAGTAGTATGTAGATTAGTGTTTGTGAATGGTAATACTAAAATTGTTGGAAACAACATAGGTGTGTTATCTGAACTCAGAGGCTAACATGCCATCGGGCTATTTTCTAAAGAATTTGACTCAATCGAATTCTCGAAAATAAGCAATTGGAAATCCCATTCATCCATCTCAATGGTTAAGATGTTCTTGCACTGAGGAATGCAACATTCAACGATGTAGTCTACCCTACCTCTCAGGAATGCTTGTCCAAACCTGTAAATGAATACGAAATGGGATGTTTAGTAAATCCTCAAGTCTCTTCGGGAGAATGAGGAATAATATGCTAGTATATTCAAGTGCACACTAGAATATAAGTGATAACACTGATTTTGGCTTTAGGTCATATTGAGGATGATTGTTAAATCGATCTCAGTCTCAGTGTTTACTCATTTGATAAAGTATTATCCAGTAAGCCGATACCACTCCATTGTGAAAACATTGGAGAGGTAGCTCATAAGGATTTTGCAATCACTAAAGGTCATAAGCATATTGAAATCATACCACCGGATTAGATGGAAAGGCGACGTTTCGATCCCAAAGATTGATTCAAGCCGCCAACCTACCTGATCAGTGTACCAAGTCACATGGTATTCGGATTCTAAGTACGTGCCGGGTCACTGACCTACCCTGCGATGGCACACTACGGTAGTGCTTGGAAGGATGAATTACTAAGATGCGCTTTGAGGGTATGAATCTTGGGGATATGTATTACTTGTTTTGAGCAAGTGGGAGAATGTTGTAGATATAGATATAAAGGGTGTGCTCTAAAAGAAATAATCCACTTGCCTTTCGTGCAAGTGGGAGATTGTTAGGTGTAGTGCCCGAAAGACAATTATATAATTGTTTTAGGACAGAATTAATAATTCATCTTATTATATACATGTATGCTTATAATTAAGACACTACTGAAAACCCTAAGTACCTCTTTTATGTAATCACATAACTCAGTGTATGGCTATACACAAGATGATTGAGTTATTGAAATGTACTTAAAATTAACTTTGTCCGTAGCGTTTATTAATCTGAGTACGGGTCTCAAGATTAATTTGCTAATAATGCGCCCAGAACACTTTAGGTGTGACAGTCTTATATGGACTGTCGGTAATAGGGTACCTAGTGGGGCATTTATATATGGTGATAATCATATAGGGCTAGACCGATTTGATTTGAGTTCTCGATATAATTCCGTGATCGAGAAGTCTTATCGAATCATAAGATGATCATATATGGATTAATCTTAATCCTGAGGTGATCACAGATGACTACTTAGACTAGGGTAGAGTTTGATGTGTTAGTAAGGATCACTTCGTAGTATGTGGTCCAACACTTCTCGTTGGCTCTATTCTGGAATGAGTGAGTAGTCTGTGCTATCACAGATATGGAATCTATTCCTTCCCTCGGGAAGTAGACAGAGAGTTCCCTTATTTGTTAATCCTGGAAACTGATCGATGGCGCCAGTTCATATTATATTAGTTATGAACTAATTGATCACTAGGGGGTTAATGGTATATAATGATAAGATGTTTCAAGAAGGGTTTACGGAGATATCCTGAATCGTAACAAACAGTCTATGGAGGATTTATCCGTATGTAATGATTATATCAGTGGACACTTTTTGACTCAAAGTTGAGTGTAAGTTTATATATATATTAGCAGAGTTAGGTTTGGGTTTATGGTGGTGTAATCCCGGAATTAATAGATTGAATATTATTGTTCGATCGGCGAATAATTTTATTTAATTTATTGTAGCCTCACGAATATGGGTCCATGGTCCCGACGTGGCTCCTAATATATCATATACGTTTTCTCGTCGTTTCACCTCAATTATAATTAAATGGTTGGATTGGACTATTTAATGGATATGTGGATTAATTGTTTAGTTGGACTAGACTATTAAATACATGAAAAGAAATTTTGCGTGGACTCGGCCCAAAGTGATTAAAAATGCGTGTAACCTAATTTTGTATTAGGGTGGCCACATATTTTATATATTATTTATTGGGAAATTCGTTTTCTTGATAAATAATAAGACATGTTATTAAATTATTTATTGGTTAAATAATTTAAGGAAAAGAAAATCTATTGTATATCCTAATTAATTTAGGAATATTCTAGATTTATCTTTTTAAGGAAAAGGATTAATTTGATTGATTTTGTATTAATTAATTAATGCCTTGGAGGACAAAGATTTCTCTCATATATAAAGAGAGTACTCCTAAGCCTAAAAACACAAGTCATTATACGAAATATTGGTAGTAACATAGCCTAGAATTTTCGGCTATTTACTAAGGGTTTTGAGTTTTAGGAAAACATCAGGTTTTTCTAAGGTAGCATATCGAGGAGGTCAAGCGGCTTGGATCACCATCCACCTGGTGTTGCTTGGAGATACACGTCGGAAGACGGTGGCATCTCAATTTGCATGGATCTTGGATTGAAGATTGTTCTTGGAGTTTATTCACCATAAACTGGAAAGCAATCTAACCCACTCTTAGGTTAGATCTATTATTTTATGTATTTTGATTGTTTAGATCTAGATCTTGTACTTTCCACTGCGTAATCGGGTGGATCTTGATCCATCCGGCGATATTACATCCTACATACATATCGTTTGATATCATTGTTAACTTCTGGATACATATCATTTGAGAGCTTATGCTTGTATTCATGGCATCTCCTAATTTCGATCTTTGTTTGTAAGCCACGACTAATTAAGTTTTGCAGCTGCAGTCAGTATCTATGATCTGCCTTAGAGATGCTTTGGCACTCAAAGACTGAATTACTAGAAATGTTCTGCAACATATCTAGTTTGTTTACTTTTTCAGTGTGTGTTCTTTGTTGTTTTCTGATGATGATCTGATAACTAAAGTTGCAAAGTATTAGATTTTTGTAAAAGTTATTTCTTTTAATGCATTTACCATAATACTCACCAAAAAATGCTCTACAGCTGGTTTGACCTAGAAAACATGACTTTATGCATGTAATTTGCTTGTGGCGATTCTATCACATCAGCATCCTACTAGTGTTTACCTCATTTAATATGGTTTGCGCGATTGGCTCTGCAAATCTTGAGGCTATACCGCATTATATTATGTTGGTGAAATAGGTTTTCCCCATATCCTTGTATATCTTCATCTGATCCGATCTTATTTACCAGACTGTAGATTAAAGTTTCGTTACTTATTGTATGGATTAGCTTTTATTAATTTCCGATTTTTCAATCTTTATCTCATGTAGAATCATGAATGTTGGGACATATGATGGTAATTTTGAAGTTATGTCCTGGTTATGATCAATTCATATCCTAATTTCTCTTGTTGTTGACACCTTGACTTTGGAATGGTCTTTTGGTTGAGCTGTGGTAAGTCTAAGTATGACCTGATGCAAGCTAGAGAGATGAAGCGAGTAATTTTCCTACACTTCCAAATTGCATGGAACTAAAAAGAATCCACAATATGTTTGATTGGACTACAAGGATCAGGAACAAGCACCATTTATAAGTAGATATGTTTTTTAAGCTCATATGCTGCAAGGCTCATAAGTTGTATTAGGTTATTTTTCTTTGGATAACTTCATAATTGAGATGTTGTCTTTGGCCATTCTCTCACACCTAGTGCGCCTTATTGTGTTTACTTTTCCGAAATTTTCTCATTTTTTCATTGAAAGCATTATATATTGTTTCCTTCAAGGCTAAATTTCTCTATAGGACCAACTTCACTACCGAGGAATTAGGGAGATTAAGCTCATGATTCAAAGCAATATATACAAATATATGAGTGTTCTACTTGATGGGCGGGAGCAATTTGATGAGGAGGCCATGTTAGGAATAAAAGCATCATGTCCTGAAGAACAAGTACCTCAAACAGATTCAGAATCGAATGTACTATTTCGTTATGCCATGTTTTCTTGATGTATCATTTATATCATGTCTTAGATATATTATTTTTATATTTGTTTTCCACTTTCCATGTTCTGAATGGCACAGATTAAGAATTTAACCAAGAAGGAATTCATACACACACCCTACGGCATCAGAGCCGACTATTAGATAGAACTGTGCACTGCAATGTTAGATACGGTCTTAGGATGATCTCTAGTTACCTCCGGTAGGGACGTATTTGGCACAAGTACACTGTGACAAGTCTTGGCCGTCCTGGCGAGGTTGCCAGCCCCTTATAAGGGGGGAGATGTAAAGTCCCACATTGGTAAAGTAAGTGAATGCTCACTCCCATATAAGTTTGAAACATAAAGGTCTTGTCAACTTGGGTTATCCATTTTTGATAAAGCAAAGACGGCGGTCTAAGCAGTTGACATGACCATTTATGACTCCTTTAGCACCACCAGGTAGGGGTCTGGGGGCGTTACAAAATGATATTCAGAGCTGAATATCAGACAGAACTATGCGCTGAACCGTTAGATACGCTGTAAGGATGACCTCTAGTTACCTTTGGTAGGGATGAAACTGAGACACGGCCACTTGCACAAGTCTTGCCGTCCTGGAGAGGATTCCAGTCCCTTGTAAGGGGGAGATGTAAAGGCCCACAACGGTAAAGTATGTGAATTTTCACCTCTATATAAGTGTGATACATAAAAGTCTTGTCAACTCGGGTTAGCATTTTTAGATCAAGCGAGGACGGCGGTCTAAGCAGTTGACAGGACCATTTATGAGTCATTTAACGCCGCCATGCCCGGGGTCTATTGAAAATATATGCCCAAACCCATATAAGAGGAGGATCATCATCCCTAAAACCTATGTTATGAGGTGATGGAAGTCCATCTGTTAATGTGATGGGTGAAAAAACCACAAGTTCCAGATGTAGGACACTTAAACAGGGTCTGGGGGTGTTACAAATACTCCGAATGACGATTTGCACACTGGGCTTGTTCATTGGGTTGTAGTATAGATACTCTTCCTTTTACCTATCTTTGTTTACATATCGGAATAAACATGAATCGCATTAGTTCCTTGCAACCTGTGATCGGTAGATTTTGATCAAGATTGGCAAAAATGAAAAATTCTTCAAGGTCTCTTCCACTCATCAAAGCGAAAATGAAAAAACTGTCAAAGTAATTTAAATGTCAAAATCTATCACATCGCCCGACTAATAATCGAAGTGGTCTCGTGTGATCTCATGCACGACCATCATTAAGTCGGCTGGGGGTGTGTTGAATTACACTGCAAACGTGTCTTTAAAATTTCATGCCGTAGGATTCATGCTTTGATGCTTTCTTGAAGCTGAATTTCCATTGCAAGGTCAGTGGTTTATTGCTGGAAGTTTTAGCCATTCTATGTTCAAACACTTATTCAACCGTATCTTATCAAAGCCGTGAACCAAGATGAATGCGAAGATGATGCAAGTGATTCAATAGTAAAATTAGTTTATTTTATTGTTGAGGACATGCCGTTGTTTGACTTGTTTTGCGTTTTTGTGTATACTAGATTTGAAATTTGTAAGCATACTTTGGGGTGTTGGGTGATTTGTTTTATTATAAAATATTTGGTTTAAAACTACTCTGTCTTTATAATAAGTTATTACTTTTTCTTTGAAAGACATTTTGTTAAAATTTCATTACAGATAATATAAATACAATGTGCAAACCTAAATGTATCATTGTCAATTCGGTGTGTTATAATGTGCAAAAGAATGTTGTGAATTGATATTTTCATTGGCGGGAATCAATTTACGACATGTACAGCACGTCGTAAAATTATAAATTAAGACGTGCTATTGCACGTCGTAAACTAGTTGGTGGGAACCAGTTACGACGTGCAAAACACGCCATAAATGAGAAATTAGATTAGCATCATAGTCATTTTACGACGTACATGTGCACGCGTAACTAAAGCTTATGTTGCACATTTATGCATGTTGTAAAAAAATTTCAGTTTTACTACGTGGATTTATATGACGTGCGGATGCACGTCGTAAAAGGTAAATTACGTTGCGCTTTGCAAGTGGTAATTTCTCAGTTTTCTTTTAGTGACTTTCTCCACATTCTTTTCCAGACTTGCCTAACCTTCTTTACTAGACCAACAAACAAATAAAAAAAAGCTTTCCCACCATCTATTGGTTTATGGCTTTTTGGATGCAAATGGGACGAAAAAAAAGCTTGTCGCTCCCTGGCTACTTTTGTTGACTCAACTACTTAAAATGTGTTAAAAGTAGTTACGTGTTTAAAGTCATCGGTTTGGCTTCCTTTTTGACTTCTCATGTAGTCGACTATCGAGTTTTACCCGGAAAACCTGCACACTCTAGATGCCTTAACCGAAGTGTGCATGCCATCTCTTTCGATTTAATGCTCTTTCTTGGGTTATAAGGCCAAGGAAGAAGCACGCTTCTTTACCATCAAGTAGGGCACCTTCACAGTCTTGCTTGGTAGGTCCCCGAGCTATTTTCCATGCACGCATAGCCCTTCTAGACAGTGCACTCGACTTACATAGTCTACTCTGAGCATTATTTTTAATTGTGAGGATCCACCATGTCATCATTTAAATCTATGCCAACACTGCACAAGGTAGGTTGTTCCTCCCGTTGCACTTGTTTGTGGTCCCTTTCCGCTCTTTCCCAAAGTAGAACTGTCATGAATTCTTGCTTGCCGGATCTAACCAAAACCTCTTTATGCCTAACATCTTCTATCTCAAACATCTTGACCTCCCCCGAACTCTAACTCAAACGGCACTCCCCAGGTCTATTGTTCAGTGGCTCTAGGATCCTAATAGTTCTCGCATCATTATTGATCCTAACTATAATTTTGCCACTGTCATAATCCAGGATGGCTCTGCTAGTGGACATGAATGGAAGCCCTAACAAAACATTCGAACTCGTATCATCTGGGATGTCTAAAACCTATAAGTCAATGGGAAACATTAAATATGGTGTATTCTTTACCATGCCAGCTGCCATGTAAACTTTACGATCAATAAAATGGCACGTGTCTGGTCCAATATGCCCTTGAAGTTTGCTTCTTGGCATAGTGAGAACGGTAATATATTGCAACTAGAGCCAGAGTCACACAATCCTAGTCCTAAAGTTACGCCATTTATCGAGATTGGAAGCCTAAACGTACCTGGGTCTCCTAATTTTTCTATTCCGCCTGAGTCCGAGTAATCCTCGGGCTCACAAGGAAATAATCAGGATACTCTTCGGGATCGGAGTCGGAAGATGATACATCAATAACTTGAATAGAAGACTTACCTCTCTTGTACTCCTCGTACATCCGCAGGCTCGCTTCAATGTTCCTCTCAGCTCTTGCTACTTCTTCTTCCATTGTCACCCGTTTCATGTCCCCTTGGTATTGCTATCATTCCTTCGATCCGGGATACATCGAGATTGGTCTGATGTTCAAAATGGTATGAGGCACCATGCTGGTTTGACTTTGTATTCCCAAAACCTTTTCTGAGAACAAATCAGAAGTGCTTCATACTTCCTGCAAAGGAGACAAAATAAAAAAATGAAACACGGTTAGCAACTTGCGCTTGAATTGGGTTCAGACCCAACTGTTGTGGACCTAGTACCTAAAAACTAACAAGGATAAACATAAACTCACAGAGATGATCAGATTTGTATTTATGGAACTCGATTCGCAGTGGCACCATGATGAATCGGGCTCTGATTTTCTCTCACTGATATCACAGTATTGCATGAACATACAGAACGTCTCAAAACCCTAATTATAAATAGTATAACAGAAATAAGCATAGTTCTTAATTAGAAATAAAATAATTTATTACCAAAGTTGGCCATTATCCCCAACAACAATGCCAAAAACTTGATGTCGTGCATAAGGTCGCTTATACTAGCAAGAGTAATAGGTCAAATCATAGTACATTGATGTTGAATCAAGGTCGATCCCACAGAGACAATGCAACTTCGGAATAAACGCACTTAATCTGACTAAGAATACATAGATGGTCATTGACCGACATAAGAATGGAAATAAATATGGTATTCCTCTCTTCCCAACCTATCCATCAACTTCGTGTAACTAATCTTCATGTGTAATTCCCCCAGTAGTTCCCCAAATAAATCAAACAAGTAATTAACACAATTTTAGCTACAAGTGCAGTCTTCCAACCATGTCTACTTCCATTGAAAGGATATTAAACGTCTATGTGCAGTTAACCACCTTACTTGGTTGTATTAACTCACACGCAACAAGTACTAGAACGTGCCAGATCAAGACCGAGAACCTCCCTAACCATCTCTCATGGATTGACTAGCACATTCCTAGAGATCGATCCAAACTATGTCCTAATTAACACTTCACTTTATCGTCCTTCATGTTAATTTAGGAATACAATAAGAAGATTGGCCATATTTAACCAACTGTTATTTAAACCTATCGATCAACGTAGCTAACACTGAATCTCCTAATTAAGGTGATCTAAATTTACCTCGGTTCATCAAGATATAGACAAAGTAGTTCAATTGAGTGCGGTGGTTCTTATGATTAATTACTCGTAAATTATAGGGTCGTTACACATTCAAATCAAGTACAACACGTAAATACAAGCAAATCTACCATAACTAAGACATAAAGGAATGTTATGGAGATCTAACTTGATCTCCTGAAGTTAGAGATGGCGTGGAAGAAGGGAATCCGTAAAACAACTCAGAATTGCAAAAGATAAATCTTTAATTCATGAATAATGTAAAACTATGTGAAAAATCTATATCGTATATGAAAAGCTTTGTTACAATCAAAATCTATGGCTATACATACACAATTTAGCCGACATATGACTTAAATAAACCTTACCCGACAGAGTAAACGTTGTAGGGTTAATTTTGTGTCTTCCAATAACTCGATACGTTGGTGGTGGGCCTCGGGCTATCGGGCCCAACATCAACTCTTTTTCTTGATATATCTCTTCATGGACTATTTCAACTCAGCCCCATGACTTTCTTTGGCCTAGATCAATGTCTTAGCTTTTCTGTAACAAGGTACTCCTATAAAACAAGTAAAACAAAGCATATAAGTACCAAATCCACGGGGTAATCAAGCAAATGAAAAATCAACATCTAAAGAACACTCACTACACAATTAACATGTATTTCGCATAGTATTCAGATTATCTTTCCTCTCTCGAGCATAATTCAGGGTAAATAAATATGTATTTTAAGGTACTAAATAGCATGTAATCAATGTGTTAGAACTAAAATTGTTTTTTATATTTTGGTTTTGATGATGAAGTACCCTAATGATGGAGTGTCGAGACTAGTTGTTATAGTGAAAAGCTAAAACAGGTCTAGAGCTGAATGTATAGTTTTACTAGAGTGGTATAGAAGACTAAGAGTTGTGGTTTTAGACTTAGTATTGAAGACTAAGCCCAGGATATAAAGTTAGAAATTAGGCTACTCTGTGATGGCCTGGCCTGGCTCTATAGACCTTGTATTGAAGATTTAAGATCCAAGGAGATGATGGAACAAAGCATGTCAAGGGCATATTCAAAAAAAATCCAAGAGACAGTTATGGTATTAAAAATTTAAATGGTGGACATGCCACAATAAATAGAGGACTTTGCATCAAGACTCAAGCAGGGGATGCATAAGTGAATACGGAGAATTTTTGCAAGCAATTTGAGCAGTCAAATCTCTGCTAAGTCATATTCATCATCATCTAATCTTACACTGCTATTCATCCAGAAATCTTCAAGTGCTAAGTGTTTTAACGATCCACCCAGAATCCAAATACTTGGCCCCTGTTTGGTTTCACATTGGGTTGAATCCAACCCGATACCTTATTCACTCCAATATCTTATTTACCATTGTTTTATTAATTCTATAATTTTATTATAATTTCTCTCACCAATCATTTTTACCATCAAAAAAATAATATAATATAAATTAATTCACTTTATGCACCTACTACACTATTTAACATTACATTATCAATATAATATTTGTTGGTCCCAGAGAAGGGTAAAACAAAAGTCAGGGGGGGTGAATGACTATAGTGGAGTTTCAAAAACTTTTCTTGTATTTAAAAGCTTTTGGGCAGTGGATGAGTCCCTTCTTACTATGTTGTTTCAAAGTAGTTTATGCAATCACAGATATATGATATAATTTAAGCAACTAAATAAATGTAGTAAGGTAAATTGCTGAAAGTAAATTGACACAAAGGTTTATTATAGTGGTTCAGGGTGATATAATCCCTTAATCCACTCTTCTACTCTGATGATTGGAAGAATTTCACTATTGTTTTCACAGATACAATAGCCTGATTGTCCTTGACTACACAAGCTTCACAATCTTCAAGACTATCACTCCCTGGCTTCAACAGCTTCAGTGACTCAGTCTCTTTCACTGCTCATTGGGAACAAATCCTTTAGTAACTTATCACAAACACAACTCTTTCTCAGATGGCTCTGATTCAGTTGCTTGATTGAAGTGAATTGGATTCACAAAACTTGTTGATCAGACTCAATGCTTGATGTTCGAATTGTTGTTTTGATATTTGAGTTGATCACTAGATGTTTCACTTTCAGCACAGATGGAGGCTTTTCAATTTGACAGAGTTTCTGCTTGTATATTATCAAACTTAATCGTTCTCTTCTCTTTTTTTTCTTGTCTGTCAATGCCTTCTATTTATAGCCATGATAATCCTTGATTTGAATTTCCGTCCGTTGGCTATATTAATGAAGGGAATAATCCTTGATTTTATTCTTGATTCCCCCTTAATTAAATCCTCCTTGATTTCAGTGATCGGATTTTTCTTCAAACGTTTATCAGAAAATCCATCCTTGATTGATCCTCAATTGATTATGCATTTAATGTTTGATCCTCTGAATCTTCTTCATATTTCAAAATCTAATCAAGTAAAGTTTACTTGGCCGTTCCCTGAATGGTTAAGTGATCTTTCTGACTTTTCCGCTTAGATCTTCCTTCTCTGCTTTACTCAGCCGAAAGTCAGTTCACTTTGCCAATTCACCGTTTCCTTCATTCTTTTCAGTTTAGGAGAATCTTTGTACTTCACTGATCCTTGGTTTTTGTGAGATCAGTGTACACCATGTTTAGGGTCAAATTGTATGATTTTTATATATATATTTTATATCAATTTTCCCCATATTCTTATGATTTGTATAGAAATCGAGCCTTATATTGAAATATTGAGCAAATGAGTTTTAAAGATAATAAATTGCAAAAGTGGCTGATTTATGTGTTTTTATCGTTGGTTTTATGTTTATTTGGATGTTGTTACACTTTGCAATATTTTGGATATCTTGCAGATGCATATCTTCGGTCTAAAAGAGGTGTTTAGAGGGTTAGAAGAAGATGCCACAAGTTTACGAGTTCAACGGAGCAAATTTTCCTAAGTACTTAAATCGTTATATATTTTCGACGGAGATTTGACCCAGCTTAGAAGCATTTTCAGGGGAGGACTTCTTCATGAAAATTGTAGATCTTTGAAAGAGATTTCCAACGCACTTTGAATTACGTCAATCGGACTTCTACAACTCAAATGGTGGTCAAGTGGGTAATCAATTTGGGTAAGTGGAAAATCCCGAAAACGACTCGTAATACGACGGGCTAAACAAAAAGGCGTTTTCTGAAGAAGAGTCCTTAATGAAAGTTGTAGAGTTTTCCGAGAGATTTTTTATGACATTCGGATCATAATTTTTGGAGGTCTACAACTCAAGATATGAATTTTAGAAGTTTCATTCCTAAATCCATAATATATTCACCGACTTACAATTACTTTCAAACCGACCTTGAGCCACCGCCTCAAACTCCTATAAATTCAAAGACCGAGGAAACCCTAATACAGACACATCATATACCCACAATTCATTCAGCCGCATATCACAGCAAAGCAGCGGCCAACTTGGCTTTCAAGGCCGGTCACCCGAGCCTTGTGCTCGGGTGATCCGGGTTAGATTAGGATGTCGTTTTTCTTCCGTTTTCGATTCATGGATTCAATCATGTACCAAACTACGTGAGTTTATTTATTTAATTTATTCAGTCCTTATTCGTTTTTTATGATATTTAATTTATTTTGTATCGTTCTATGATTTTGATGCTATGATGTGAATTAGATCGAGAGATCAGTTTGCTATTGATACGTTTACAACATACGGAAGTTGCGTAGACTAGATCACCATAGAAAGATAGGATCTTTAATCATTAATGATGACAAATTAATCGATTAATTATCTAGGTTGTTAGATTCTAAAATACGAGAGTTAACCTGAATCTACACCTTCGTTTTGTATTGAAAATCGATCTCAACATTCGGAAGATGAGAGATTGATAAATTGGACTCACTAAGGAATTAGGAATCCATAGCTTGAGATTAAATTCACTAAGGAATTAGGGATTTGTATCTCGTGTAAAGGTGAAACCACAATTTGAATTAAAATCATGAGATGAACTAGGATTGAAATCACTTGGTTTGTGCACTGTTTGATCCCATGTATCTTTAGTTTAGTTTAGGTTGTGTTATTTTATTTTCAGAGGTTAGATTTATTTTAATTGCTCTTTCGTTTATTTTATTTGTTCTTTCGTTTATTCGTTTTTCCTAAGTAACAATTGAAAGAAATTAGTGAAATTAGATTCAACATCCCAATTCCCTGTGGATCGACCCCTTACTCACTTCGCTCTACTATCAATTACCCGGTATTCGGCCGGTTAGGAGTTAGTTTTGCATGGTAGTTAGGGTTTATAAATTTTCTTTTATTTAATGATGCAAAATCCCTCCAACAAAAGTGGCGCCGTTGTCGGGAATAGGTGTCATGTTGAATCTGATCTTGTTATTTCTCGATTTTGTTACGTTTATTTTTCGTTTTAACAAAAGTAGCGTTTACCAAATCGAGAGTTTTTATTTTGCCGTGTTTCGATGACCATAAGGTTAAGAATGTGCAAAAGTTTTTTACTCGATTTGTTTAAACGTGAAGTATGTGTTTATGTGTTTTCTGATCTAACCTCTTTGTGCTTTAATTGAAAGTGGTCTTTTTGTGATCTCGTGTTAATATGTGTTTTAAGTTTTTAGGGTTTGTCTGCGTTTTCCTGCTCTCTGCTGTGTATTCGTTGTATGGACGAGCGTTCAAGTTAGTGAACGCCCGTCCAGTTCTTTAGCTGCAGGTAAACGAGCGTTTGGAATTATGGGACGTTCGTCCGTTCCAGAATTTTCAATCCTGCTCTGATTTGAAGAATCAGACGGGCGTCTGTAATTCTAAACGCCCGTCCGGTCGGTTTTCAAGGCAGACGAGCGTCTGAAAAGTGGAACGCCCGTCCGGCCTGCATAAGTTTTAAACGCCCGTTTGAATTAGTGAACGCCAGTCCAGGTTCCAGAATTTCTCTTAACTTGATTTTTAATGCTTTATTTGATATGGATACTTTAAATTGAGCTTCTGTGGCTAATTGTTTTTACGTAGATGTTCTGAACTTGCATGTTTACATCTTTCCATCTACGAATCCATGTTAAATAATTGATTAACTTTTATATACATGATTCATCTAGGCATGTTATAGTTACTGTCGGTTCTCGTATGCTATAACTGTTCTTATCATTGTTAGTGGCTAATGTCGGTTTCCGTATGCTACATATCGTTATGATGAATCTTTTAAGCTTTGAGACTTATGTGCTTCCTTGTTATTTTTATAACTCATTTGGGTAGTAACTGTCGGTTTTCCGTTGCTACGATGGAAACCTTATGCGTTATATCTGTTTAGTATAGCTAACTGTTGGTTTCCATAATGCTATCACCTTTTGATGAGTCTTAAGGCGCGTTTCACATCTTGCATGTAATGAACAAAGATCATCGTTTATCGTAACTTTGTCATTATTTGGTAGACATTTATTATATACATGTCATCTTTGCAAATGAGTGGGCTAGTTTTCTTTCTTTTATTTTCTTTTATTTTTGCATATCATATAGATGCATATCATTTAGTTGCATGTCATCTAGTTGCATTGTTTTTCTATTTTTCTTTTATTTTTCTTGAGCGTAGTTAATCGCCGGTTTCGTAATATTACCTCGTTTTCTTTATTTTTAGTTTTGCATAGGCCGTAGTCTTTGTAGGGTTGTCCTCCAAACTTGCTCACTGAGCTCGCTGTCGAATTTATTTTTTATTTATTTTATTTTTAGGATTGCATATCATGTAGATTGCATTGTAGTATATTTTCATATAGTTGCACCTAGCCTACGACTTTGTAGTATTTCATGTATAGTATTCAATCTTTAGTTGAGCTTAAGTTGAAAAATCTCTATGATCCTTTTCTTCATGTGCTTTATATATGTAATCTTTTCTTTTTCCCGAAGACTCTTTTGCACTAATCAAGTCTGCAGGATACTTTCTATAGCTATTGTGCACTTTAAAGATGTATTCGATTGTCTGTGATGCTCTCCACGATCTCATCGAGCTATGCAAGCAATCCTGGTTCTTGTTGGTTCCTCGCACTGCCAAACATCAATCGCCTAAGTTCTCTAATTTATTATTTCGTATAACTTGAGGACAAGTTGCAATCTAAGTGTGGGGAAGGGATAGATGATTTATGTGTCTACTTTTGTTTGCTCATATTTTTAGTATTTTTATGAAAAGTGCTTAATTTTCAAATTTTTTGTTATATCCCGAGTAGACAAAGGCATATCTTTGCTTGAGTTTATATCATTGATGTTGTATTCTGCATATTTAGTAAATTTAGTTGTTTCACCCGACACTATTTTTCACGTGCCATAGTAGATGATGAGCTATGTTTTTAAGCCATACCCATTTGATTAGAGATTTTTGATGATTATCGCATGATTCTTTGCTTCCATACGAATTTTGAAAATTTTAATAGTTTGTATTTAGAGTTAAAGTATGACATACTGTGAATATCTGAAGGTTTGAATGTGATAAATGACACGTAACTATTGCGCTTTTGAAATGAAGTGAATAAGTGAAGTTGTTTTAAATTATAAATGTGTGTGTCGAAAGCTGGTCGATGATTGGAGTGCGGTAGGGTGTACCGCGTATGTCCTATTCCACCATGATGACCAAAAGCTCACGGCAGTCAGGAAAAGCTGCCTTATGATTTGAGTAAGGTAGGGTGTTATCTCGAAATGTCCTATTCTACTATGACGGGCAATAGCTCATTCTGATGTGTGTATAAATGAGAAATAGTTAAATCAACTTGCATAAGAAGTGGTATGAATTAAATGAAAGACTTAGTTATCGTATATCTTATCCCCAGTATAAACTGAAGGATATGTTGTAGGGATTATCCTCTAAGTATGTCGGAAATATTTTAGATACTCCCTATTAATCTTTTCGGGATCTGTATGTTTTGTGAAGTGCATGTTATGATTTTTGAATATTTCTAACTTAAATGGGAAACCTGGCTAGTTTTGGTTTGAATAACTTTCAAAGTGTGGATTTAGTGGAAGTTTACTATGGCTATGCACACACTCACTTGGGTGAACCTCTAAACTACTTGAATATGTTTTATATTTGCATAAGTGTTTATTTGTCTCGAGCTTGGTTTATGTTTTGTTTTGCTCGGGACGAGCAAAAAGCTAAGTGTGGGGGTGTTGTTTAGGGTCAAATTGTATGATTTTTATATATATATTTTATATCAATTTTTCCCATATTCTTATGATTTGTATAGAAATCGATCCTTATATTGAAATATTGAGCAAATGAGTTTTAAAGATAATAAATTGCAAAAGTGGCTGATTTATGTGTTTTTATCGTTGGTTTTATGTTTATTTGGATGTTGTTACACTTTGCAATATTTTGAATATCTTGTAGATGCATATCTTCGGTCTAAAAGAGGTGTTTAGAGGGTTAGAAGAAGATGCCACAAGTTTACGAGTTCAACGGAGCAAATTTTCCTAAGTACTTAAATCGTTATATATTTTCGACGGAGATTTGACCCAGCTTAGAAGCATTTTCAGGGGAGGACTTCTTCATGAAAATTGTAGATCTTTGAAAGAGCTTTCCAACGCACTTTGAATTACGTCAATCGGACTTCTACAACTCAAATGGTGGTCAAGTGGGTAATCAATTTGGGTAAGTGGAAAATCCCGAAAACGACTCGTAATACGACGGGCTAATCAAAAAGGCGTTTTCTGAAGAAGAGTCCTTAACAAAAGTTGTAGAGTTTTCCGAGAGCTTTTTATGACATTCGGATCATAATTTTTGGAGGTCTACAACTCAAGATATGAATTTTAGAAGTTTCATTCCTAAATCCATAATATTCAGCCGACTTACAATTACTTTCAGCCGACCTTGAGCCACCGCCTCAAACTCCTATAAATTCAGCGCTGAGGAAACCCTAATACAGACACATCATATACCCACAATTCATTCAGCCGCATATCACAGCAAAGCAGCGGCCAACTTGGCTTTCAAGGTCGGTCACCCGAGCCTTGTGCTCGGGTGATCCGGGTTAGATTAGGATGTCGTTTTTCTTCCGTTTTCGATTCATGGATTCAATCATGTACCAAACTACGTGAGTTTATTTATTTAATTTATTCAGTCCTTATTCGTTTTTTATGATCTTTAATTTATTTTGTATCGTTCTATGATTTTGATGCTATGATGTGAATTAGATCGAGAGATCAGTTTGCTATTAATACGTTTACAACATACGGAAGTTGCGTAGACTAGATCACCATAGAAAGATAGGATCTTTAATCATTAATGATGACAAATTAATCGATTAATTATCTAGGTTGTTAGATTCTAAAATACGAGAGTTAACCTGAATCTACACCTTCGTTTTGTATTGAAAATCGATCTCAACATTCGGAAGATGAGAGATTGATAAATTGGACTCACTAAGGAATTAGGAATCCATAGCTTGAGATTAAATTCACTAAGGAATTAGGGATTTGTATCTCGTGTAAAGGTGAAACCACAATTTGAATTAAAATCATGAGATGAACTAGGATTGAAATCACTTGGTTTGTGCACTGTTTGATCCCATGTATCTTTAGTTTAGTTTAGGTTGTGTTATTTTATTTCGTAGGTTAGATTTATTTTAATTGCTCTTTCGTTTATTTTATTTGTTCTTTCGTTTATTCGTTTTTCCTAAGTAACAATTGAAAGGAATTAGTGAAATTAGATTCAACATCCCAATTCCTCGTGGATCGACCCTTACTCACTTCGCTCTACTATCAATTACCCGGTATTCGGCCGGTTAGGAGTTAGTTTTGCATGGTAGTTAGGGTTTATAAATTTTCTTTTGTTTAATGATGCAAAATCTCTCCAACACACCATATTCCATATTTAAACATTAAGTTTCATTTCTTGGAATGTAACTTAGACGTATCCAAGGTCATCACAGACTTCCTTGGTTATAAGTCGGACCATATGTCTTCATGCTTCTCTGTTGGTACTTGGCCGTTTTTACTTTGCTGAACATCTGATTTTCCTTTGCCGTCCTACCAACTAGTACAATACTTGTCTGTCTCAACTTATACAACATGTCAGACTCTAAGTGAAGACTTACACAGAGAATTATAACTTATTTTCAGGCTTGCTATAACAGCTAATATGGCCATCATCAAAACATAATAAAATGTTCCTAACAATATTTCATTAAAATTTCTCTCACCGATTATTTCTTCATCCACACAAATTTCAATACAAGATTTCAACTTTATAATCATTATTTCACTATATTTCATGTTATTAAAATTTTAAAAAAAAATCCAATAGACAGTTATGGGATTCAAAATTCAAACATTGGACATGAAATTATTAATAGAGGATATAGCATCAAGATTCAAGCAAGTGATACAACACAAAATACGAAGAATTTTTGCAAGAAACTGAGCATTTTGAGCAATCAAATTTCGGCTAAGTCATATTCATCATCAACTTAGCTTACACTTCTATTCATCAACAAATATTCTAGTGCTATGTTTTTTAACGATCATCCAAGAATCCAAATACATGAAGATCCTCAAGTTGAATCACATACTTGATTCAAACTTCTTTGTTTTCAACAAAGGTTTTACTGGACTGTGAAACGTCTGTTGAGGTGAGAAACGGCGGGTCGGTGGTGCTCTGCTCGTAATGATCTGTGACAAAGCTGTGTGTGGTGGATCTGGTGGAGAGGCAATTCTACCCATCAAGGACCAGTGGAACAACATGGAGAAGAATCCATTCTACCTGTTTTCTAAGTAGGCATTCTACTTGCACTACAATGCCCTTTTGTCACGAAACATAGATGACGGGAGCTAATCCTTTCATTGAAAGGTACTTTTAGTGAGGGGATTTTTTTTCCCTAACTAAAAGGTAACTTTTAATGACATATTAACGGTTCCTGTTATTGTCGATTACAAATCTTGTCATTGTACATTTACACAAAAGTAATCTCCATTGCTTATACCAATTTTTTTCATCTAGAGTGATGATATACGTGTATAACGAGTGTCTTTTGCTCCCTTAATTATACTGAACCTAATCACAGTCAATTATTACTACAATCTACGTCCCAAAATAAAAATTTGTATATCTTTTTGGTTTTGCACCATAATATAAGTCCATTTAGCTTTTTGGTTTTGCTACCAGATTTTTCATAGGCGGATATTATAAAAAAAGGGGGTTCTTATGTAAGAGAGATAGTAAGGACATAGGCTATAGTTCTGGCGTATATAGACTTTCGAATTATTATGGATGTAGAATTAAGTATCTAAAGATAAAAATACACTCAAAATGATTTTGGAGGCTTTATAAAGCAATATTTAACCAAAATCCCTATTGTAGGAGAAAAATCTCTTCAAAGATTTGAAAAAGAAGAAAAAGGGGTAGTCATATGGTTTCATTAGGAAGATTTTCAAATGCCAAAAAGATTGAAAAACATACTCCCCATGAGCTTGACTTTGAAGGATTATCTTATCTTTTCAATTTAGCTCGGAAAGTAAGTGAAGAACAATTCATTACAGAAAAACTCTACACAACAGATACAGACACCATTAGTTTGTTCAATTTCATTGATGGAGCTAACCCAGAATTGGTCTTTGAGGCATTTTCTTGAAAGAAGTCATGAGATGTTGCCATTAAAGTGTAGTTTTTATTCCAGCAGAATACAAGTACTATTTTTGTTGGATTTTCTGCCAAATAGTAGTACATCTCATAACATTGAAGAAGCAAAAATTGTAATGTTTTTTTATTTTATTTTCTCAATAGTTGCAATTTTTTTAGATGGTATATATATATATATATATATATATATATATATATATATATATATATATATATACAAATATTGGAAGAAGATTGATTCTTCCTTCTTGTTATACAAAATGATCCTAATAAAAACATTGTAACTAGGGTTATGCTGAGACTTTGCAGAAAAATAAAAAATTTGTAAATGGTCTTCTGAGAGTTTGCCTCCTCCATGCTTTGTCTTGGTATTTATAGTAGTCCTGGAATTATTGTGAGTTTCTTCTTATTTTTGTGAGTGGTGTTTTCTTTTTTAGTGGTGTCTGCCATATTCGTGTTGTTGAGTTGTTTTGTTGTCGTTTTGTCTTAATCGATGTCCATTATCTTTGAGTGGTGTCTTGTCTTGTCTGCCATTTACAGTGGAAGACCTATGCTAAGTTGTCTTTTGTCATTTTGTGATGAATAATCTCCTTTAATTTTAGTGACGTCTTGTCATGTCTGCCATGTTGATTTTTGCTGAGCTGTGTGTTGTAGTCTTGTGTGAAGTATTGTAGAGTGGTCTTTGCTGATTTTTGATTTTGTATATTTTTTGTATAACTATGTGCATTTTGCACGTATATAATTATAAGTATTTGTAGATATATATATATATATATATATATATATATATATATATATATATATATATATATATATATATATATATATATATATATATATAAAATATTTTTTTGTAGTGATGTGTGTGTACATATATTTGTGTGTGCATAATATATTTATGTATATTTGTGTATTAGGTGGAGAAGTTTTGTGCAGGTGAGTGATTGTGAGAAACTAATGTGCAGGTAAATCTTTTGTCCTGTAGTATTTAGTTTTTTTTTTTCTATTTTTCTTCAAGGTATTGGTGTATAGTCCTCAACTTCTTCGTCAATATTGACTGATGTTGTGGAACTTATAGGTGATGTCTATGAATTTGATGCATACTGAGATATGATTTGTTGTAATTCTTCATCCGTTTCTGATACAGCTAATAATGTTGTCATTTGTGCTCTTCTCTCTAAAAATTTTGAAGTCGCAATAGGTTGTATTTGAAATTGTTGGGGTTTTGGTATTGCTTGTAACAACTTTTCCATGTTTGTGGGTAGCAAACTTTGGATAATGTTGTCTGACTCAAAATCTTCTTCGGATAAGTTGCATAGGATTATCAGATAATCTAAATACCAGTTTACTATCCATGGTAGATAGAATTTTGTACATAATGTTGCAAATGCAGGAAATCTCTTTTATGCCTCTGAAGGCTTGTATTTTGCTTTGAAAAGATTGAGAGATTCAGTCATGGTTGTTTTTTGTATTTCTGGGACTGAACCAAAACATTCCCACCATTGGATCCACCATGATGGAAATTTTGAAATGTCTACAATTTTGTATCAAAGTGCATCAACCAAGTATGCTGATTATTTTGATTTTGTAGGAAGAATGCATTGAACCATGCCTGTGGGTACTCCTAATTGTTGAATGTAATATTATAAAAAGGCTGTTCTTTATATTCTTCCGGAAATTCAATGGGCGCAGAATGAGTGCTGTATCAATCTTTTGGAGAAATAACTTTGTGGATTTTACATGTTGAAAATATAGGTGTGGCTTGGTTATTTTGATAGTATTTGTGATCAAAGCACGCCGGCTGTGTAGCTTGTAATATTGTTTGGTAAAAAATTGGTGTTTTTTTTGTAAATCCTAAGGTTTGTAAAACCCACTTATTCCAAAGTAACGTTGGAGAGTTAGAAAGGGGTCTTGCCTATGAAAACAGGCTTCAACCATAGTAATATTTTGTGAGTATGGTTTGACTGTGTCAACCGTCTTTTGTGTCCTTGTATTTGGGTGGTAGTAGGTCTTGCTAGTGGTTGGAATGAGTTTGAGGTTAAGACAAAGGGTCTTGTTGATGATATTTCTTTGGGTTTTGATGAATATGCTGTAGGTCTTGGTGATGGTACTGTTAATAACTGGGGTAGGTTTTGTGTATTTGGTAAGAGTTGAGATAAATGCATTTTTCTGAATTCTGGGCTTTGTAATAATTTATCAAGAAATTATTGTGACTCTAAATCGAGCGAACATGTTTCCTGTGTGTTGGCTTCTTGTTCTTCTTTTGTGACTATGTCATACCAAGACATATTTGGTTTTGTAATACTTGTATTTGCAACCTTTTTCCTTTGTCAACCTTTTGGACCATCGGATCTGGTCTTGTAGGAATTCTCGGGTAAGAAAATCAGGTACTGAGTTTGTATCTCCTTTTATAAATTCAATATCAAAATCGAAAATGCTTAAAATTGCTTGCCATCGTGCAAATATTTACTTCGATGCAAGATTTTGAACAACCTTTTGTAAAAAATTCATTTTCATTTTTGCAATCTATACATAATAAAAACATTTTGTTTAATAAATCGCTTGGAAATTTTTGAATGCATAAAGCAATGCTTAAAATCTCTTTTTTAATTGTGGAATAATTCTTTTGGGTATGTTTCCAATGTGCCGATGTAAACTGATCAATTAGTTCTTTAGAATATTGTTTCTGCTTCAAGATTCCTCCATAACCAATATCAGAAGCATCCGTTTCTACTATTTTTTGTAGGCTAGGATTTGCCAAGTGTAGACAAGGGATTTTTGTGACCTGGTTTTTTTAATTTGTTGGACAATTTTAGTATGTGTTGTATTCCAAGGTGTAGGGTTTGTTTTTAGGCGATCATGAAGTGGTTTTGCTATTCTGTTGAGATTTGGGCAAAAGTCCCGGACATAATTTAAACATCCTAAGAACCGTTGTAGTTGATTTTTGTCAGGAATTTTATCGGGAAATTTTGTGGTGAAATTTAGAGATCTTTCTATGGGTGTAATAGTTCCTTGAGTAATATAGTGCCCAAGGAATCTAATTTTTGTTGGAAAAGCGACATTTTAGGTTCGGATATTACTAAACCGCTTTTTTCTATTACATATAAAAACATTTTTAAGTGTTTGAAATGTTCATCAATAGTTTTGGATATACCGTTCACAATCCTTGGGAATTCGGAAGGACCATTTTTTAAGCCGAAAGGCATTACATTCCATTGGTATTGTCCAAAAGGAACTGTAAATGCCGTTTTATATCCGTCTATTGGTTTTATTTGTATTTGTCAGAAACCTGATTTCATGTCAAATTTTGAGAATATGAAGGCATCATGGAGTTTATTTAGAAGATCTTTTTTATTAGGTATGGGATAACGAATCCATTTTAATGCCTTGTTAAGGGGTTTATAATTAATGAATAGTCTGGGAGTTCCTCTCTCGATTTCGGAGGCTTTATTAACGTAAAAAACATAACAACTCCAAGGTGATATGGTTTTAGAGATTAATCATTTTGTTTCAAGATCTTGTATTTCTTTTCTGCGAAATTGTTCAAGATCTTTATTCATTTGTATTGGTTGGGCTTTAGTAGGTATATTTTTTTCTTGAAATGATGTGTCATAGGGCAGATCAATAGTATGTTGCTTTCTATTCCAGAAGGAATTTGGTAGTTTAGCACAAAATTTTAATGTAAATATCTTTTGTAATCTTAGTATTTTCTCTTTTATCGTGGGTTGATTAACCAGCTTATTTATTCATTGTAAGGAAGCATCTTTTTGTAATTCATTGAGCGGAAATTGTTTGTTATATATTATATTATTGATTGTTTTTCATGTATAGATGAAGCTTTCAACAAATTTCGACTTTTAGTTCTTGGTTTTACTAAAAATGGAAACTTGTGTTTTTTATTATTTATTTTGAAGGTAATGGAATCTGGACAAACCTTGTATAGGGTGATAAGGTTTATGAATGGAGTACCAAGGATTACAGAATGATGTTTATCATTGAAAACCACAACGGATGTCAATAAAGAGACCGCATCATTGATTATTGAGGCTTCTGTCTTTTGCAGAGATCCTTATTTTTGACTTGTTAGCTGCTGAAATATTTTCATCGGTTTGCTGTAAGAATTTTATAGGGACAAACCCTTATTTTATACAATTTAAGTCTGCTCCAGTATCAAATAGTGCAATAGTATTAAATTTGAAATTATTTAAAATTCTGATTGTAATATTTATGATATATTTTCTAGATGTGATTTCTTTCAAAACAAAAAGGAAATCAGTTGGGGTCGTTGTAATGTTTTGTAGTTCTTGGGTAATATCTTTATTTTTAGTATGCGTGTCACTATTGTCTTTTATTGTTTCAATAATTGTTTTGATTAATAATGAATCATTTTTTTTGTTTTTTCTTTTAATTCTTTTAAGTCATTTTTTTTTATTTCTTTAACCTAATTTTGTATATCGTGATTTGTAATATTATCCTTTTTATTTTTATTCCTATTTAGGATTGTTGTCAAATCATAAGTACTTATGGAAGTACTTGGTGCTATTGGTTCATGTTTAAAAGTGTCTAATACTTTTTCAAGGTATTGTTGCTGTAGAGTCGCGTCATTAATCTGTTGTAATATATCAATAAAGATTTTTTGTTCTTTGGAGATAACATTTAATATTTTTCTATTGTCTCTTTCTGATTCAGAAGTACTTGTTAGTGTATCGTCTATCTTTGCTATTGCATTGTTATCTGTATTTTCTTCATTAGTTGTGTCACTATTTGAATCAATAAGTAAGTTTGAGATTTTGTTCATAATGTCATCTTCTAGACTAAGTTCATTAAGCTTTCTTTTTAGTTTACAGTAATTTGTTATATGTCCATTTTTGTGGCATCTATAACATTCAATATCTTTTTCCAATTTGGTTTTGGCTTAGTATATTTGTTATTCTTGTAGAAATGATTGTTTGAGGGTTGTTTTATTTGTTTGTTATTCATGTATATATGCCTATTAGGTTGATATGGTGTTTTGTTTTTGAAAGTGGGTTTTTTGAAATTTCCTTTGCAAGAGTATTCCTTTTAATAAGGATTATTGTCAAATTGCTGACAAAAGGTTCCAAGTACTAGGTTAGCCTTTTTCATTTCCCATTTTATGTGTTTCTGAAGTTTTAGGTCGTGGCTATCTTCATTCCTTCTTGTTGAACAACACTGACTAGTTGTCCATATGAGCATTGATCTTATGGAATAATTTTGTTGCCTGAATTCTCATGAATTCGATTTCTGACTTTTTCCCCTAATAAGGTTGGTAATCCTGCTAGGAACTTTTCCTTCCATAAAGGCTGATTGGAATCATCCCTTTGCATTAATATTGTTAGGAAATTATTTTTATACCATTGGATATCAGTAAGTTTTTTACAGCGTAGATTTGAAAGGAGTTCAAATTTCTTTCTTTTAATTTTGCTGGATCTCCAAGAAAATGTATTGAAATAGTATGTATTAGCGTGGATAGAGCATCCTCTAAAGGTTCTTGTTGGTCTTCAAGAATCAGATTTTGTTCTTCATCATATTTTAGTGAATTAAGTATTTGGTCATGTTGGTCAGGTGTTAAATAAAAACCCAAACATCCTTTTAATTGTCCTGAGAAGCTCGCAATAGTAGTAGCTCTGTTGTAGTCCAATCTGGACTCCGTGTTGCGTTCTATATGCATTTATGCCATTATCATCTCATTGTAGGAAGGATAGAATTTGGTATTCATTCATAGTATCTAAGTTCCAATTGTAAACAGATGATGCATTAAAACGATTTTGAGGTTGAGTTTCTACTGGTGTTATATCCAGAGGATGACTTGGGACTTGTTGTGAATTCAATCCTATTTTGTTTAGATGATTTATATCTAGTCAGGTATCAGTGTCTGTTTGTGATTCAAAATCATATTCTTTTCAAATCGTATTAGTATGTAGTGTAGTTGTGGGGGTCGTTTTGGGGGTAGCGGGTGCTATTTGATTTTCAGAAGATGAGCTGGCTGTCATCTTTTGAAGTCTGTTTTGCAAATCTTTGAATAACTCATATTTTTTCTTTTGCATGTCTTTGATAGATGAAGAAGACAATTGGTATGGTTTGAAGACTGAGGTTGTTGCGGGTTTTACTATATTGGAATGGTCAGTTTGGGGAGTTTGCTCAATTCGACTAAGCTTCATGTGTTTTTCCATTTTTTTAATTGTTTTCCGATTGTATGGAGACTAGTATTTGTATAATTATTTTGTGAAATAATATTGTTTATATTTCTTTTGTCGTCTTCGCCGGGCATTTTGATTGCATAAGCTTCTATATATTGATCTTGGTGTTGTATTTTTATTCCTTGGAAATGTGGATGAGTAGATTTTATTTTTTCAGAATTTTGAGTAGTTTCCCATTCTAGATTCTTATTGCGTAATGGTAATAGGACTAATTTTGGTTGAGAAAGGGTAGTCAACATGATTTTCTAGGAGTAAATTTCAAACCATCGAGAGAAATGTATATGAATTTTATATGTTTTTACCAAGTCGTAGTATTTGTTTTCAATTTCATGTCGTTTTATCGAAATTTATCAAAGAACCAAGTCCTTTTTGTACATTTCTTTTCGAGTAAAATTCATCTTGAGATCTTTTAATTAATTGTAAAATCTTTTTCAATTACATTTAGTTCATTAAAATTATCAAGAATCATTTGGAAAGGAAGAGTTTGGATGGTTCTAGAGGGTTTGTAGGTTCATTGGCCACCTCATTTTCTCAGTATGATAAAAGATCTTGGAATTTGTGGAAAATAATCAACATTTTTAATCTTGTAGCCGGGATATCGGAGATTGAATTCCTTGGTTTGGAGGTACCTATAACCGATGGGATTTGGGATACTCGCCTAGATCAATAGTAGCGTATATCTCAAATACAGAGTCGAATAAGTTTATCCGGCACTCGTGATTTCATCTTCGGTCAAAAGAAGTTTTACCTTGCCATCGTGAATTGAGTGACATGTTTTAGTTTCAATTTGGTTCTGAAACCTATTTTGTATTGGAACTACATTTTCTAAAACCCATTCATCTAGAAGAGTAATATCCTTCCACTTTATTGTTCTAGAAGTACATTTATTAGATCTCGAAAGATTTGTTTGTAGCATGAGAGTTTATCCTTTTGGACTATAACATCGTACTTTTGTGAAAATGCTGAACTCATAGCTTTGTAGTGTAATCTAAAAATAATAGTAATAGGAATTGATCCTTCTAACATTTTGTTATTGTGCGTTTTTATTTGAAGCACAAGTGACTTGAGGATGTTTGGATCATTTAGTGAAATTGAAATGTTTGGCCAACAATCAAATGTAATTGGACATGTACAAAGACTGGACTCAACAGAACTTAAAAGTGAATCTTCAAAGTCTATGTGTCTAGTATCTCTAAGAACTTCTAGAATGGCAGTGTTTAATCCTTCTCTGGTTAGAGGTTTTATTCCAACTTGTATTAGACCAATGTGAATATATTGGTATAATTTTTGACAATGTTTTTGTAAGCAGTTTGCAGAAAGAAGCACCCTATCAACCTAATAGGCATATATATAGGAATAACAAACAAATAAAACAACCCTAAAACAATCATTTCTACAATAATAACAAATATCTTAAGAGGTACGTGTCGTATTCCTATTTTGTGTTTATATTAGCATGTTATAAATCCTGACCATTCTCCCACTAATTTCCATGTTCGAAGCTCATAAATCTTCCTTTCAGAAAAGTATTAAAGCCTTACATAAATCCATGATGCTCTCATGATTGTTTTATTCTAATGTTCTTTTACAATCATAACGTAATACGCATTTTCATTATGAGTTGCAATTATGTACTTTATTAGGTGTTAGCAAAGAAAGTAGATACTCTAACAAAGGCAGTGGAGGTTGAAGTTAAGAGTATGGTATGTGAGGTTTCAATGATGAAGAATGAGGTTGTTATGTGTGTGGTGAATGAACAAGAAGCAAATAAAAACACTTTGGGTATTCAAAAGGTCTGGTTACTAGCTCTTAATCGCTTCTTTGAACGTACTACTCTTTTTTATAGATAAATTATTTCCTTGTTGTGTTCTTTTGGTTTGGAGATAATGCCATTCATGCAACAAGTAAAACTATAGTTAGTATTTGATATAAATTTTGTCTTGTGATTCTTATTGGCGGTATTATTATTCTATTTTTTGTTCATTTTAGTCTAAGAACAATGGATGTATGTTTATTTAATAAATGGATTCACTATTCATAATGATCTATAGTTTTCATCATCGAATGTACGGGAGGCATATGACCTTATAATGATGGGAAGTGTCATCATTATATCATGGTTTAATGAGTGGAAAAAGACTCTAAAATAAGGGGAGATGTCCTCATTAAACCATTGTATAATGAGTGGAAATGATCATATGAGGGTATATGTATCACAATTTAATGACAGGAAAATGATCTTTTAATGAGGACATGTGTGTGATTAAATTGTTATTTTGTAAGGGGAATTAGGCATGTAATGAGTGGATGAATCGTTATTAAAAACAATGTTTAATGATGAGAATATACCATCATTGAATGTGTTATATAATTAATGACGGAAAAAAGATTCCCGTCATTATTACCTTTAACGGTGGAGGCGTCAGAGAATGGACATCTCCCATCATTAAAAACTTTTAATGACGGGAATCAAACATTTAATGTCGGAAATTCCTCCCATTAAAAGCCAATTTTCTTGTAGTGCTATTATCTAAGTGTTCAGATGATGCAGTTATAAGGATTAGTAAAGGTCAATCATTTTACTATTGTCTCTTATAACTGTAACTTAAGATCATTAGTGGATTCCTCCAACATCACAGGAGAAGGGGAGACTGATAGCAAAATAACTAACCGCTAACTTTGACCGACAGAGTATCGGGCCAACGGTAGTATAGTGTTGTCAAGGTCGAATCCACATGAAGTAATGTTCAAGTACCAAAGTCGACTTAGAACTTAGTTTAGGTCAAAATAGTCGGGGAAAGGTATTATACTACTACAAAAGTAAAGATTGTACTACTGAGTTTACTTCTAGATATTAGCGGGTATAGTCGAACTATGATCCCATGAGCTACTTTTAACCCTAAGGAAGGACTTAACAGGGAGCGTGTCTTAACCGACCTACCTATCCAATGTAGTGTAACGACATCCACGGGTGCCAACTCCTAATTCTAGCGATTAGACTGAACAACTCAATCTAACCACCCTATGTGAAGTTAATTAATTCTACCTTTAGAAAACCGATTAACCTAACATGATTAAGCTCTAGAGTCGCTCGAACAATGATGAAAAACCTCTGTATTGGGTTCGGACCTAACAACTAGGCCGAATCTACGCAACGATCCTAAAACCCCTTATCCCACATCTCACCGCAAAATGCATCTATAAGTTTGATGTGTGTGACAGTGAACTAGGTGATCAATCTAATTCAAAGGCGTTAAAACAAGTTTTAGGACATGGATTAATCGTTTAAACAATAATATTACGCACTACACAACTCCCTATCTCATCCTCCTTAGGGTTTTTGCTCGCTTACACATAATTCGACTACACATGAATTTAGCTACTCACAATTATGCTAGTAAACAAAAAAAGAATTGAAATAATGCTAGAAATAATAAAATATAAAGTATTCATTACCATAAAACTGAGGAGAAATCTGATCTGAAAAAGTGTGACGAAATAATCCACCAAAAGAACAATCTTTGGAACTTGAAACATAAAACTAAGCTATAGAAAGTGTTTAGAATCAAAGGATGTTATCTTAGGAATCAAGGGATCAAAGGGTGTTTAATCTATGCTAAAATCGCCCCTAAATCGCCTAAGAAAAGTCTAAAGTCGGCAAAACACATGAGTAGGGTCTGAATGAGCTGTGTATTTATAGATTAGGTCGAAATCTGCCATTGTCGGTCCGGACGCCTGCCTCGTCCATGTCGACTCCCGTCCGCTGGAAAATATGAAGATATTAGGGCTTCGTCTTCATTGGACGGGCATTCGCATTCCTCTGGACGCCCGTCTGGTAACTTATGACTTGGGGCTTTTCGACCCCTGGACGCTCGTCTGTAAACTTTGACGTCCGTCTGTGTTAAATGAGCCGTGAATCGGCTCGAGCCTACCCAAACGCCCGTCTGGGGGTCTTTTGGACGCCCGTCCAGCCAAGAACATAACTTTCTGAATGAGTGTCAATGCTGTGGACGCCCGTCTGGAATGAGCAAACTCCTGTCTTATGTGGCCTTCCCTTAGACGCCTGTCTGAGGTATATCAAACGCCCGTCTGGCTGTCCTCATCCAAAACTTGGCTTTTCTTCACTTTTTATGCTACATTCGGGCGACGATCACGTCTCATAGTCCAAAACATCACCTTCCGGGTCCTCGAGTCACCTAAGTCCGGCAATAACATAGACAAACAAACACCGCGCATAATTCCGCAAGACAAAAGCGCTCGGAAAAGAGTGAAATATCGCTAAAAAGGCGGAGTTTACTATCGATATGACAGTTTAATCCCCGTGTATATAATTCTCGATATTTCTCTCGAAACGGTCTATATCTACCCAAAACATGCCAATAAGGTGATAAACGGGGGTTAAACTGCACACCAAAGTACAGTAAAGTTGATTCCCATCAACCACCCCACACTTAGCCTTTTCTCGTCCTCGAGTAAGTTAGGCGCTCTAAAACAGACCATGGGATCAACTTTACGACACATGCATAGCGCTCACGGCATCAAGGCAAAAGTAGAGTAGACACTGAACTCACACCACTTGACCCTATCATACCACGAAAACGAAGTGTGTGTGTGATATAGACCGAGGACTACACTCAAAATGATCACCGGCTTTGAATACCGGCCAAATGACTACACACAACTCATACCGGGCTAGAATCTCCACTAATCGAGACAACCGAGGCTAAATATGGTCAAGTAGGACTTGAAGGGTTATAATGTCAAGTTCGGGACGGGGTTAATCGAAAGGAAATTTTGGGACTGGAGAGAGATAAAAACACGAGTGAACCTAATCATTTCATGTATTCTTGCTTTGAAAACATACCAAACCACACCAAAATTCTTTCAATTCTTTCTATACTCATTTATAGACATCCACAACCTTAACATCATACTCTTATGTATTCAAAACATCCTCCTTTGACTCCTTCTTTTTCAACTTTATTCAAACTTCTTCTCTTTTTTTTCATTCTTTTTCATTGCTTTTCATTTTTTTTTTTTTTTTTTTTTTTTTTTTTTTTCTCAACTTTATATTTTTCCTCGAACCAACAAGCCTCACAATAGATTCCTTGAGCCCCTCCCCTTCATTATATTAGCTCGTACCAACCAACTCCTCTCAAAACATGCACCATCTCCCACCCCACACTTGCTTCAGCAAGTGTGTCTAAAGTAACAATTAAGTCCACTCGTAGGGTGATCAAAAGGAACGTGACCAATAATAAAGCTCAGGGTTAGGGATAATATAGGCTACGTAACCAAACGGCTCATTTCGGACGGTGGTCAGACCGTCCTATCAAGACATAGAGGGGTTACGAGGGTATAATGTTGGGATTTCGGGTTATTTGGCTCTGGCTAGGTCAAAGAAGCGCCATAACTCTCATCCCGTATCCGGCCTAGGTTAACCTTTCTATTTCGCCTCGAAACTAGTGGTACAAGTGCGTATAGCAACCAGACTAAGTGCAACCAAGGTCTACGTGCGATAAAAAAAGGGTTCGTATCGTGACAAAATAAAATCACCAGGAATACATTACTCGTTTACTAAGACATCTACCAAATCTATCGTGAGAAACATGCATATAACGCGGTGTCAAATCATGAAAAGTTTTAAAATTTTAAGCCACGAACTGACTCGAAAACGGACATTAACTAAGCATATCACAATTAATGGCATATTTATCAATCAAAACAATAAAGCTAAGCCGTATCCACCCCCCACTTTGAATGAAGCACTGTCCTCAGTGTGTGAATGAGATAGAAAAGGAGACTTAGCTTCAGACCTGGCAGAAAGGCGATATCGAATCCCGTAACAGCCGTGAGAAAACACGACCCCAATCCCTATACCAAACAAAAACAACCACAGCAAAGCATGCACGGGACATGGTCCACGTGCCAAAACATTCAATAGGGATATGGGGTATAAAACGTAGAAGGCCTTGTCACGTCAGAAAACTCGATAGGCAATATATGTAGCACATCACATAATAGCTTTAGATGGAAAAATCACCCACATGGGTAAAGCACAGAACATCTAAGCATCAAATATAAGGCCAAAGAGGCACAGTCATCATAGAAAACATCACACGTGCATACATATCATTGTCAAGGCATAAATTGATATAAGAGCACATAGGCGGATATTCCTAGATTCCTTTCAATTCCACACAGTTTTATTAAGGCGGGGTTGCCTCCCCCCAAGCGCCTTTGTTTTACGTAGTTGGCTCGACCGGGTGACGCTGAACAAACTCAATCCAAAACAACCTCAAATAACTTGCCAAATAAGCACATAGCATGTCAACCAAATTCAGCATTCATGAGTTTAAACATGCTCGTGGATATCCCAAGGGCCATCATAAAAATAGTCGAGTTAGTGAGCGGCTTACCTCATGCCACTTGTGCTGCTTTCTCTTGCCATCTCACACACTCTCTTTCCTCTCCGGCTTTGGCAATGGCTTCCTCTTAGACTTCTTGTAATCAGGTGTTTCATCAATCCGCACTTTTCCCAGCTTGGGGAGCACCGGTGCAACGGGCGATCCCGATTTATTCTGTGCCTCGATCTTGCCTCGATCGACGACATCTCGTAAGCGCACCACATCTCCTTTTGACAATCTTTTTTCTTCCTGCACGTCAGTACGCATCACACCACAAGAAAACAAAGATTCTGTATATAAGCATTCATCATTTATTGCATTTGGACCTCTATCCTTGTAAACATTTAAGCGCTCTATCTCGCCCCCAACTCCAAACGAAATATCTCCACTCTTTACACCTATTTGAGCATCACTAGTGGTAAAAAAGGGACGACCTACTAGGACAGAGGTCCTAGAGTCCATCTCCATGTCAAGAATCACAAAATCCACAGGAAACACGAACTTGCCTACCTGAACTAGAACATCTTCAGCTACCCCCAACGGTTTCCTCACCGACCTATCAGCCATTTGTAAGGTCATCCCCATAGGCTCTAAATCACCTAACCCTAATTTTTCATATAAAGTCTTAGGAATCAAGCTCACAGAAGCTCCTAAATCACATAAAACATTTTCAATTACAGTATTGCCTATGGTGATAGGAATGGTGAAACCTCCTCAATCTCTCATCTTAGGGGGGATTTTACTGTCATAAACTGCTGAACACTCCTACCTCAGCTTAACTACCTTACCCATTTTCTCTCTACTTGCCAACATCCCTTTCAAACACTTAAAATACTCAGGCACACTAGCAACTGCCTCTAACAGTGGGACATTGATCTCTACCTTCCTAAGAATGTCGAGGAACCTATGCTGATTTTCAGTAAGAACTGGCTTCTTAAGGCCTTTAGGTGGGTAAGGCAACGTATTCTCATCAAAATCAGGAGGGGGAGGGGGCATAAAGTCATGTTTACCTCGAGCTTTTGGCCTTGGAGGCCCAGATGTAGCTTCTTGTCTTCTTGCTGGCTTGCTCGGTTTCTCCTCTTTTGTATCCAAAACTATGAAATCCCGCTTCTCCATTGCTTCAGCTCTCTTGGGTTGAGCTGCTTGCTCTCTCTCAGCTTCTAGTGCCCTCTATTCCTAGCAATCGCGAGATCTTTCTTGACGGCAGCTAACTCTCTTCTCATAGCTTCCAACTCAATTTCCATTATCTCTCTCTCTGCTGCCTTAGTTTCATCCATTTCATCCAAATATTTCTCTGCTTCGACCCCTCTCTTTGGCTGGTCCACTCCCAATTCTCTACCACTTCTAGTGAATATTGCATTCACTTGTCTCGGGTTCTACTCGGCATCACTCAAATTCTTGTTCAGTGTGTTTGTGATTTGCCCAACTTGGGTTTCCAAATTCCGAATGGCGGAGTGCGTGGCCACTTTTTGCTCAACCGCATTTTTATTCAATTCAGATATAGTCCTATCTAATCTTTCCAGGATTATCTCAGCGGACGTCTTCTGAGCACCAGAATTGTTCAATTGTTGAGTGTTCTGATTGTTCTGGTGAAGGCGAGCATTCGGATGCCGATATGTGCCAGATTACTATTTTCGAGTGGTCGATTTGCTTTGTCGATTACCCGCCTGGCCCTGATTTCGATTCCGGCCTTGACTATGCCCCCACCTCGATTATGTAGTTCTTTGTTGGCCTGTGATTGAGATTGCTTGATTCGATTATTCGTAGCTACCTTGGTTCTTATTCTGGTATGAATTCTGATTCTGGGGATTCTGGTTCCAAGATTGGTTATTTGGGCTTTGGTTCTGCATGAACCCTTGGTTCTGATTGTTATTGTTTCGATTCCACTTCTGCCCATGTTGGTTCTGATTCCAGTTACCCCCATTACCTTGTCCCATATAGCTCACATTGTACTGTTGCTGCTCTTCCATGCCATACTCGCACTGCTGGTTATCAAAATTCGAATTCCACTGTTGTTGTTGGACAAAATATTGTTGATTATTCTTTACATGTCCCATTGCGAACACATTTTGTTGCTGTTCTGGAGGCAACTGTTGTGGGTAAGTGGACTTCTTTAGTGAAGTACATTGCAAAGCGGAATGGCCACCCCCACACATTTGGCATTGTAATGCCGCCTTTCTCTCTGCCTCCATCCTCTCCATTATTAGTGACATCGCTTGCATCTTCTCGTGCAATGCTTGCTCTCTATCCAAATCGTCTTTCAATGAATTTACAGTTTCCTAAGGCGCTTTCTTGTTCTTTCTTGTAGAGCCCCACTGCCCTTCTCCATCTGACGCATTCTCTATCTGTCTTATAGCTTGTTCTGGCGGCAGATTCATAATATCTCCGCCGTTTGCGGCATTCAGCTTGTTCTGATCCATTGGCTCTAAGGCCCTGAATAATATAATAACCTGTTCCACCGTAGAAAAACTGTGTGGAGGGCATCTCTTCAGTAGACCCCTGAATCACTCATAAGTCTCTTTTAAGGTCTCTCCCTCGAGGCCGTCAAACGAAGAGATTTCTTCCTTCAGATCCCGAATCTTCACCGGAGGAAAATACTTCTTCAGAAACACTCACGTTACATCTGCGCCAAGTATGTAGTGAATCATTGGTTAATGAATCAAACCAATCCTTTGTGGCTCCTCTCAATGCAAACGGAAAAACAATTAGCTTTACCGCCTCGTCACTCACCCCGTTATATTTCATCGTTTCACAAATTTGGAGAAAATGATCAAGAAAGTTGTTTGGGTTCTCGTTGATTTCCGTGGAATAGAGCATGTTCCCCAACATGTTCGTAATATTTTGCTTGATGTCCATGTTGTTTGCATTAATTGGGGCACTCTAATTGGATTGTGCCCTAAAACCTCTTGTGGGGTGGTGACATAGTCTCGGCTGCACTCTTGGTCTCTCAGACTCGCCGAGCCATCTGTGGTCGATAATTCTGCCGCCGTTGTTCTTCTTGATAAAATCGCCGCCGGGAGGTTGCTGAGGATGCGGGGTTTGGAACCTCTGTTGATTCTCCTGTTCCCTTAGCATTTGTAGTACTCTTTCAACTGTAGATTGGTCATACTGCCCGAACTGCTGAGTGTTCTGTTGTTGCAACGGCGGCTGCTGAGTACGCTCAGTGTTCCCTGTTCTGTTTACCCCAAGCTGTCTATCACCAGTTCCTAACTGTCCAAACTGTCCACCTCGGTTACTATCAATTCCGGTTCTCTGAGTGTATTGAGGGTCGAACGTTTGCTAGAGTCTCAACCCATCATTCTCCAATTGTTCTATACGTTCACGGATTGGGGTCAATTGTAAGTTGTATCTCTGAGGTTGGATGTACTGCCCGGTGCATTGTGCTCGATTAGGGGCTCTTTGCCATCTCTATGATTCGGTGAATCCTCCAATCTCTCTGAGGATTCTGAAAATGAACTTTCTACTACCCCTTCTTCCTCAAACAAAGGGTTCGGACTGGAAATCAGAGGTTCTCCTCGGCGTTGACTATTTCTATGACGCACAAAAGCTTCATTTTCTTCAATTGGCTCGATGAGTGGTTCTTTGGAGCTTCGGGTCATTCACTGAAAAACAAGAAACAACAAGAAAACAAAATAAAAACGACCTAAGCCCAAGCTTTCGGTCAACTTACAAGATATTAAACGTTACTCCCCGGCAACGGCACCAAAATTCTTGATAGAAAAATAACTAACCGCTAACTTTGACCGACAGAGTATCGGGCCAACGGTAGTATAGTGTTGTCAATGTTGAATCCACAGGGAGTAATGTTCAAGTACCAAAGTCGACTTAGAACTTAGTTCAGGTCAAAATAGTGGGGGAAAGGTATTGTTCTACTACAAAAGTAAAGATTGTACTACTGAGTTTACTTCTAGATATTAGCGGGTATAGTCAAACTATGATCCCACGAGCTACTTTTACCCCTAAGGAAGGACTTAATAGGGAGCGTTTCTTAAACGACCTACCTATCCAATGTAGTTTAACGACATCCATGGGTGCCAACTCCTAATTATAGCGATTAGATCGAAAAACTCGATCTAACCACCCTATGTGAAGTTAATTAATTCTCCTTTAGAAAACCGATTAACCTAACGTGATTAAGCTCTATAGTTGCTCGAACAAAGATGACAAACCTCAGATTGGGTTCGGACCTAACAACTAGGCCGAATCTACATTAACGATCCTAAAACCCCTTATCCCACATCTCACAAAGAAATGCATCTATAAGTTTGATGTGTGTGATGATGAACTAGGTGATCAATCTAATTCAAATGCGTTAAAACAAGTTTTAGGACGTGGATTAATCGTTTAAACAATAATATTTCGCACTACACAACTCCCTATCTCATCCCCCTTATGGTTTTCGCTCACTTTCACATAATTCGACTACACATGAATTTAGCTACTCATAATTATGCTAATAAACAAAATAAGAATTGAAATCATGCTAGAAATAATAAAAGAGAAAGTATTCATTACCATAAAGCGAGGAGAAATCGATCCGAAAAAGTGTGACAAAATAATCCACCAAAAGAACAATCTTTGGAACTTGAAACGTAAAACTAAGCTATAGAAGGTGTTTAGAATCAAAGGATGTTATCTAAGGAATCAAGGGATCAAAGGGTGCTTAATCTATGCTAAAATCGTCCCTAAATCGCCTATGAAAAGTCTAAAGTCGGCAAAACACATGAGTAGGAGTGAATGAGTTGCGTATTTATAGATTAGGTCGAAATCTGCTCATTGTATCGGTCCCGGACGCCCGTCTGGTCCATGTCAGACTCCCGTCCGCCTTGAAAATATGAAGATATTAGGGCTTCGTCTTCTTTGGACAGGCATTCACATTCCTCTGGACGCCCATCTGGTAACTTATGACTTGAGGCTTTTCGACCTCTGGACGCTCGTCTGTAAACCTGGACGTCCGTCTGTGTTAAATGAGCTTCATTAATCGGGCTGAGCCTACCCAAACGCCCGTCTGGGGGTCTTTTGGACACCCATCCAGCCAAAAACATAACTTTCTAAATTAGTGTTAATGCTGTGGACGCCCGTTTAGAATGAGCAAACGCCCGTCTGATGTGGCCTTCCCTCAGACTGTAATATCCCGAAATTTTGACTTACTAATTAATTAATAAAGGATCTAATTATTCGGGAAATTATGGGATTTAATAATTTTTATGAAGGGATTTATTAGTAATTAAAAAGGAGTTTTAATAAGGAGTTTTAATCACTTAATAAAAGGATTTTTCACCCCTTTTCTCCCTTATTTTTTCCCCAAGAAAAAATTTTTCAGCCTCAAAACCCTCCCTTGCCACCGACTTGCTTGTGAGGAGGAAGGAGAGAAAAAAATCTCTCTTTGGTGTTTAGGAATTAAGTAAATCGAGAATCGCTGTTTTCTTTTATAGATTCGAGCTTCGTTGAGGATCGTTTCTAGCTTAGCAAGGGCTTTCAAGAACGCAGACAATTCGGTAAGGATAATTCTATGTTGTCAAAAGTTTAACTTGATCTTTGTAAAAGTTTAATTTAAGACTTCTATGCTTGTGTGCCACGGTTTTGGCGTGTTAAACGTTCTAGTAGTGTGTTTTTGTGTTAGTTAAAATCTACAATCGATATGATACCTTTGTATGGGGTTTTTTAGGCTTAAGGGTTGCTTTCATTTCTTTATTCGTTGAAAACGGCTCGTAATCGCGTAGAAAATTGTTAGGGTTCGAGATGAAACCAGGTGGGACGGGCGCCCAAGCCTCGGACGGGCGTCCGCTTTGATTTAAATCTCTAGACGGGCGTCTGGATTGCACGGACGGGCGTCGAGGGGTTGTTTTACATTCGAGATCTAACTCGCTAAAGTGGACGGGCGTCTGTATTTTCTACGGGCGGGCGTACGCTGGAGTTGGTTTTTGGGACGGGCGCTCAGGTTACTGGACGGGCGTCGAGGGGTTGTTTTACATTCGAGATCTAACTCGATGTTTTGGACGGGCGTCGGATCGTTGGACGGGCGCCCAGTGGAGTCCTGGACGGGCGTTCGGTCTTCAGACGGGCGCCCGATCTATGTTGTTTTCCTTTCTTTGTGGGTTGTTGATAAGTCTTATGAATATGTATGGTAAGTTGGGTTTTGATGAGTCGAGGCTTTGATATCATTGTGGGACTTGGTGTTGGGCATTGAGGTTCGTAGACCCCCAGGGGTTGGGCCGGATAGGGTAGCTCCCAAAGCCGTAAACCCGTGAAGGTTTCCTTACGACTTCGGTGACCTACGTGTTTGGGGAGTTGCGATGCAGTGATGTGGTCGGGCCGGATAGGGTAGTACCGAAGCCGGGAACCCGGGAAGGTTTCCTTGCACCCCAAAGACGTGATGGTCCATCTAGTATGGTACCATTGGATGACCTTTAGGACCCTCCTCTCTAGGGCTTTACCCTTTTGAGGATGTGCACATTCGGGACCTTTAGGTGGCTAGTTGTGATGTTTGGTATCCTGTTATGGGCGGTCGTAACTTTTATAGATTGGTTGGGTCCTTCATAAATTTAGTAGTACCTTTCTTGAGTTTGTTTTACTTTTGTACACTAGATTTACTCTTACTCAACTTTATAGTTGACGGTTTGTACTTTCGTTTGACCCTGCTATGATCCATTTATGGGGAGCAGATTCTTAGCAGGTACTTCTATGGGTGTTTGCTTGTTGCTGGGATGTCGCGGGGTTTGAGAGCCACGTAGTCGCAGTCACATGTTGTCTATATTATTTGAATTTTAAATTCTAAAGATTTTGACGTTCCGCATAATTACATTTTTTTTTCCGGATTTGTACTCACTTTAATATTTTCTTTCAAAATAATGAATGTTTATTTTCTTTCTGTTGTGGAATGTTGAATGTTACCGCCACGACTGTGTGTCGTGATGAGTGGCACTACGGTGACCAATACCGGCGGCCGACGGGATTGGAAACCGGGGTGTTACAAAGTGGTATCGAGCCGTTCGACTCGGGACCACCACCTAAAATGAACCTTTCGAATAAATTCACTAAAATAAGCACGGTGAGGATGTGTGGGGTAGGTATTGAGGTCTATGTAGGGAAGGTACGGTGAATTCTGATGTATGTGGAAATGTGGCTGCATGTTGCAATTCATTTTGGACAGTGAGTGTTAGTATATGTGAAATATTATGTGGCATGATATAGGCGATAATTGAAAGTATGATTGTTTACTTTTGTAGTTTTAGCTATGCCTCCTAGGAATGGAAATGAGAGGGACCAGCTGATTGACCAGTTGGTTAAGATGAATCAAGACCTGATTCAGGCGGTCAACAAGCTGACAGAGGATCGTTCTCAGGGGTCGAGCACCGGCATGACTAGGGCCGTGAGTCAGCAGAGGCCTAGCCAGTACGATGGTAAGGGAGATCCTAAGGGACTCGAGCGGTGGATTAGGGAGTTTGAGAAAATCTTCGCCACTCTAGGTTGTCCAGAGGAACTGAAGGTCGACCAAGCTGCTTTCTACTTGGTTGACAGGGCTGATTTATGGTGGGGTGCTAACAAAGATCGGTTGGCTCAGACTGTAAATGAGCAAGGGAAACGGTATTGGTCCCATCGAATCGACTGAGTTTAAGCGGGAGCGAGGCGTGAATTCTTTCCCGAATCCAAGAGGAAGAGAGCTGCGGGTGGAGTTCGATAATCTCCGACAGGGGGATATGACTGTCCAAGAATACTACGAGAAGTTTGTCTACTTGGCAGTTTATGCATCTGAGCTAGTGTCGACTGAAGAGGCCAAGATGGTGAAGTTTGAGCAACACTTAGATTTAGCGATCCGGGATCGTATGGGTGCAAGCAGGGGCTTCACGATTTTAAAAGAGATGTGTGAAGTAGCATGCAACATTGAGAGGATTCGGAGAGAGGTCAAAGCGGCATATACTACTAACAAGAGGAAGAGCGTCTCTGAGGACAATCAGGGGCAGCAAAAGCGGAGCAATTCCGGAAACCCACCAGTACGACCGTCCTTTTCGGAAAATTCCCACCACCAGGGGCAGTGGTGGTCAGCCAGTGAGAGGTAACACCCAGGGGTTTAGTCGGCCACGAAGTTATCATTGCAAGCGGTGCCGGAGAAATCATCCGGTACCGATTGTTCAAAGCGCAGTTGATGTCACAATTGTGGGAATTTTGGACATAGACGGTATGAGTGCTTTACGGCTCCCACACCGCCGGTCGGCATCGGTTACGGGAAGCAACATGGGTGGGACTCCAGGAGCAACACGGGGAACATGGGTAGGGGTAACCGGCAGCAGAGTGGTACTCTGCAGCAGAGCCGACAGTGGGGTGCACTGCGGCCTTTGGTGGAAACAGAAACCGACCATCGTGGTCGCCAAAGCCTGACCTCAGGGGGTGAGAAAAATCAGGATCGGGAGATTATTCGCCTGACATGGGCGAGAGAGGAGGCGAGCAGAGCAACCACGTAGTGACGGGTAATTTTACGGTTAACTCATTCTTATCCTATGTACTTTTTGATTCGGGTGCATCATGTTCCTTTGTAGCAAGTTCGCATGTTTTGAGGTTAGGTCTAGCTACATTTGAGGTAATTGATGACAAATTTATGCAACCATCAGGAGAGTTAGTACCATGTTCTAAGTTGTATAGAGATGTACCATTAGTGATTTTGGGAGTCAACTTGTCGGTTGACTTGATCGAGTTCCCTCTCGAGAACTTCGACGTTATTTTGGGTATGGATTGGTTGAACCGGCATAAAGCCAAAATTATTGTGAGCGAAGAAGGTGACTTTGAGAGGTCCTAAAGGGGTGCGGGTATCTTACAAGGGATTTGTGGATAAACCTAATGTGAAGATTATTCCGGTGATGACTTTGAGATCTCTCGTCGAGAAAGGGTACCCATTGTTTATGTGTCACGTACATGATGTAAGCACGGGGGATCCTAAACTAGCGGACATTGATGTAGTCCGTGATTTCGGGGATGTATTCCCTGATGAGATACCAGGCATGCCACCCCAGAGGGAAGTAGAGTTTGCAGTGGAGTTGGTGCCCGGGACCAGACCGATATCGAAAGCACCCTATCGTATGGCACCTAAGGAATTAGCAGAACTAAAGGTACAATTGGAAGAACTGCTCGATAAGGGGTATATCCGATCGAGTGTGTCACCGTGGGGAGCACGGTGTTGTTTGTGTAGAAGAAGGATGGTAGTATGCGGCTGTGTATTGATTACCGGGAGCTGAACAACGTCACAGTGAAGAACAAGTATCCGTTACCTAGGATCGATGACTTGTTCGATCAACTACGGGGGGCAGGTATTTTCTCGAAGATTGATTTGCGATCAGGATATCACCAGCTCAGGGTAGCAGATGTGGATATCCCAAAGACGCGCGTTCGCACAGTGCACGGACATTATGAGTTCACGATCATGCCTTTCGGATTGACCAACGCACCAGCAGTTTTCATGGATTTAATGAACCGGGTATTCAGACCCTACTTAGACCAGTTTGTAGTAGTCTTTATCGATGACATCCTGGTCTACTCTAAGACTAAGGAAGAACATGCCGAGCACATGAGGCTCAGATCGCAGTTTTACGAAAAACAACTGTATGCGAAATTGTCGAAATGTGAATTTTGGTTGGAACGAGTGGCATTTTTGGGGCATGTTGTCTCGAAAGACGGTGTATCCGTTGACCCGAGCAAGATAGGCGGTGATTTGAGATGGCCAACACCTAAGAATGTTGCGGAAATTGAAGCTTCTTGGGTTTGGCTGGATATTACCGAAGATTTGTAAAAGACTTTTCCAAGATTGCGAGGCCGATGATCGCATTAATGAAGAAAGAGAACCGGTTTAAGTGGGATGAAAAAGTGAGGCGTTCCAACCGCTTAAGGAACGGTTGACTACAGCCCTATTTTAGCACTACCAGAGGGTAATGAGGATATTGAGGTTTATACCGACGCGTCGAAGAATGGTGCAGGTTGCGTCATCGATGCAATGGAGACGAGTGATCGCGTATGCATCGAGGCAAATTGAAACCATATGAGAGTAACTACCCGACTCACGACTTAGAGTTGGCGGTGTGGTTTCGCATTGAAGATATGGCGACACTATTTGTATGGAATAACTTTCAAGGTGTTTTCGGATCACAAGAGTCAAGTACATATTTACACGAAGGAGCTCAACATGCGTCGAGGCGTTGGTTGGAACTAATTAAAGATAATGACATGGAAATCCAATACCACGAAGGAAGGCCAATGTAGTGACGGACGCTTTGAGTCGGAAACCGATTCATTCCTTGTGCGAGGAAGTAGCTCGGATCGGATTGAGAGAAGAGTTGGACCGCATGGATATTTGTGTCATCCGTAAAGGCGGAGATAAAAGCGACCGTCTTGCAACCCGAATTATCTGGCCGAGATCCGGGCGAAAACAAGTGGGTGACAGGTAATTGAGGCAAAGAAGGCCAAGATTGGTACAGATGGAGCGGCTGATTTTACGTTACACGAGGATGGTAGTATCCGGTTTAAGGGTTGGTGGTGTGTACCGGCCGACGAAGAACTCAAGAGGCGGATCTTGAGTGAAGCTCATAAATACGCCTTATTCGGTTCATCCGGGAGGAGACAAATTGTATAAAGACCTCAAGAAAACCTTTTGGTGGCCCAATATGAAACGCGAGGTAGTAGAATTTGTGTCAAAGTGCTTGACTTGTCAGAAGGTCAAGATTGAACATCGACGGCCACAGGGTATGCTGCAGCCGTTGGATGTGCCGGTTTGGAAGTGGGATTCCATCTCTATGGATTTTGTATGCGGATTACCGAGGAGCCCTAAAGGGAATAATATGATTTGGGTCGTTGTGGATAGACTGACCAAAGCGGCGCATTTCATCCCGATGAAAGACACCTGGAGTAAGACGGAGTTGGCTATGGCATACCGGAGAAATATTGTGAGACTACATGGTATACCCAGCAGCATTGTGTCAGATAGAGATGCGAGATTCATATCTCGGTTTTGGCAGGAGCTACAGGCAGCCTTGGGGACGGAGCTACGAATGAGTCTGACTTTTCACCTGCTACCGATGGTCGACGGAGAGGACCATACAAACTTTGGAAGACATGTTGAGGCATGTGTGTTAGAATTCAAAGGCTCTTGGGAGGAAAAGCTCGATCTTATTGAGTTTTCATACAACAATGATTACCATGCCAGTATTAAGATGGCACCTTTTGAGGCACTTTATGGTAGGAAGTGCAAAAGTCCGGTTTGTTGGGACGATTCGTCCGAGGCAGTGATTTTGGGACCGCAGATGATCGAAGATACGATTAAGCAGGTGCAGATAATCCGAGAAAAGATGAAGGCTGCCCAGGATAGGCAGAAGAGCTATGCAGACTTACACCGACGGGATATTGAGTTCGCCGTGGGCGATAAGGTATTACTACGAGTATCACCAACCAGAGGAGTGATGCGTTTTGGCAAAAAGGGGAAGTTGAGTCCCAAGTACGTGGGGCCATATGAGATCTTGGACCGCATAGGTGAAGTGGCATACCGATTAGCTTTTCCGCCGGTGTTGGATAAAGTGCATAACGTGTTCCATGTATCTCAATTGCGCAAGTACGTGACTGATCCTTCTCACGTGATCGAACCGGAGGTGGTTGAGCTAGACCAGTCCTTGACCTAAGAGGAGGTACCGGTGCAGATATTAGATACCAAGGTACGGAAAACAAGGGGATGTGAGGTTAGCATCGTCAAGGTCTTATGGTCTAACCATGCCACCGAGGAGGCGACATGGGAAGCTGAGGATGCTATGCGACAGAGGTACCCGCATTTGTTCTCCTAAGGTATGCAATTTTCAAGCCTTGCACGTTAAGTCCTTTTGCTTATCTTCGGGACGAAGGGTGTTTTAAGGGGGTGGATCAACGCCCGGTGCATTTAACTGAACCGAGGACGAAGTTTTGTCTTAAGGGGGAGGATGTAATATCCCGAAATTTTGACTTACTAATTAATTAATAAAGGATCTAATTATTCGGGAAATTATAGGATTTAATAATTTTTATGAAGGATTTATTAGTAATTAAAAAGGAGTTTTAATAAGGAGTTTTAATCACTTAATAAAAGGATTTTTCACCCCTTTTCTCCCTTATTTTTTCCCCAAGCAAAAATTTTTCAGCCTCAAACCCTCCCTTGCCGCCCGACTTGCTTGTGAGGAGGAAGGAGAGAAAAAATTCTCTCTTTCTTTGTTTAGGAATTCGCCGCCGTCGATGTCATTTGTTTTCTTTTATAGATTCGAGCCGTTGAGGATCGTTTCTAGCTTAGCAAGGGCTTTCAAGAACATGACAATTCGGTAAGGATAATTCTATCTTTGTCAAAAGTTTAACTTGATGTTTGTAAAAGTTTAATTTAAGACTTCTATGCTTGTGTGCCACGGTTTTGGCGTGTTAAGCGTTCCTAGTAGTGTGTTTTTGTGTTAGTTAAAATCTACAATCGATATGATACCTTTGTATGGGGTTTTAGGCTTAGGGGTTGCTTTATTCTGCCGCATTCGTTGAAAACGGCTCGTAATCGCGTAGAAAATTGTTAGGTTCGAGATGAAACCAGGTGGACGGGCGCCCAAGCTCTCCAGACGGGCGTCGCCTTGATTTCATCTAGACGGGCGTCTGGATTGCTCGGACGGGCGCCTCGAGGGGTTGTTTTACATTCAGGATCTAACTCGCTAAAGTGGACGGGCGTCTGTACTTTACGGACGGGCGTCGCTTTGAGTTGGTTTTTGACGGGCGTCTGGTTACTCGGACGGGCGTGAGGGGTTGTTTACATTCGAGATCTAACTCGATGTTTTGGGACGGGCGTCGACTATTGGACGGGCGCGTCAGTGGAGTCCTTGGACGGGCGTTCGGTCTTCAGCACGGGCGCCCATCTATGTTGTTTTCCTTTCTTTGTGGGTTGTTGATAAGTCTTATGAATATGTATGGTAAGTTGGGTTTTGATGAGTCGAGGCTTTGATATCATTGTGGGACTTGGTGTTGGGCATTGAGGTTCGTAGACCCCCAGGGGTTGGGCCGGATAGGGTAGCTCCCAAAGCCGTAAACCCGGGAAGGTTTCCTTACGACTTGGTGACCTACGTGTTTGGGGAGTTGCAGGCAGTGATGTGGTCGGGCCGGATAGGGTAGTACCCGAAGCCGGGAACCTGGAAGGTTTCCTTGCACCCCAAGCATGTGATAGTCCATCTAGTATGGTACCATTGGATGACCTTTAGGACCCTCCTCTCTCAGGGCTTTACCCTCTTGAGGATGTGCACATTCGGGACCTTTAGGTGGCTAGTTGTGATGTTTGGTATCTCATTATGGATGTGTCGTAACTTTTATAGATTGGTTGGGTCCTTCATAAATTTAGTAGTACCTTTCTTGAGTTTGTTTTACTTTTGTACACTAGATTTACTCTTACTCAACTTTATAGTTGACGGTTTGTACTTTCGTTTGACCTCGCTATGATCCATTTATGGGGAGTGATTCTTAGCAGTACTTCTATGGGTGTTTGCTTGTTCTTTGGGATGTCGCGGGGTTTGAGAGCCACGTAGTCGCAGTCACATGTTGTCTACATTATTTGAATTTTAAATTCTAAAGATTTTGACGTTCCGCATAATTACATTTTTTCGGATTTGTACTCACTTTAATATTTTCTTTCAAAATAATGAATGTTTATTTTCTTTTCGTTGTGGAATGTTGAATGTTACCGCCACATATGTGGTGTCGCGATGAGTGGCACTACGGTGACCAATACCGGCGGCCGACGGGATTGGAAACCGGGGTGTTACACAGACGCCCGTCTGAGGTATATCAAACGCCCGTCTGGCTTGTCCTCATCCCAAACTTGGCTTTTCATCACTTTTTATACTACATTCGGGCCACGATCACGTCTCATAGTCCAAAACATCGCCTTCCGGGTCCTCGAGTCACCTAAGTCCTGCAATAACATAGACAAACAAACACCACGCATAATTCCGCAAGACAAAAGCGCTCGGAAAAGAGTGAAATATCGCTAAAAAGGCGGAGTTTACTATCGATATGACTGTTTAACTCCCTATGTATATCATTCTCGATATTACTCTCGAAACGGTCTATATCTACCCAAAACATGCCAATAAGGTGATAAACGGGGGTTAAACTGCACACCAAAGTACAGTAAAGTTGACTCACATCAGAGACGTCGAGGATTACACCACCTTGAACTTCCATAAACAAATTCTTGCACTTTACTTTTTGGCATTTACTTTTTGGCATTTACTTTACACAACTTTGCTGAATCAATCACTTTGTACACTGCAGATTTCATCAAACTCAGCACATCAGTTTTAAAGAACAACAAACTAAAAGTCGTAAATTTATCCGATGCATAATAAATCAATTGAGAGATGTTGGTCCCATAGAAGGGTGAGGATATAGTTAGAGTGGGGGTGAATGACTATATTAGGAGTTCAAAAACATTTCTTTGAAAAGCTTTTGTGCAGCGGAATTAAAACCCTTCTAAATGTATTTTCAAAATAGATTACGACACACACAATCAAGAAAATATATCAACTAAAAGTAAATGCAGAATGTAAAGTGTTGTAAGTAAGTGAACACAATGTTTATAGTGGTTCAGGGTGGTGCAATCCCGTAATCCACTATTTTCATGTGAAGATTGAAGGAATTCACTATTGTTTTCACCCTTTGTAATCCACTCTACAAAGGGTGGACTTATTTGATACTTTTTGAAGGAGGAATAGTCTTCAATGCATCTATCTTATCAAGGTTTGCTTTAATTCCTTCATTTGAGATCATATATCCCAGGAACTTACCCGATCTTATTCCGAACGTGCATTTCTTGGGGTTGAGCTTCATCTGAGTTTTCCTGAGTACTCCAAAAACTTATTCAACATCCATTAAATACTAATCAAGAGACCTGCTCTTGGTTAGGAAATCAATCACATATACCTCCATACATCGGCCGATCTTGCCGCTGAAAATCTTGTTCACCGCCTGATAAGTTTCTCTGACATTCTTTAGGCCAAAGGGCATGGTCATGCAACAAAACGTTCCAAATTTCTGTTAGGATTGAAGTATTCTCTGTGTTTTTAGGGTCTATAGAGATTTGGTGATAACCCTTATATGCATCTATAAAAGTGAAGACTTCAAAATTCACTGTGGAATCTATGAGCCTATCAATTTTTGGCATGGCATAACAATCCTTAGGACATGTGTTGGTCCCTTGGAAAGGCTAACACAAGTTTAGAGGGGGGGGGGGTGAATAAACTTGTCACCAAAAACTTTCCCAAAACCGAAAGTACCCCAGGAACTGAGTTTCTACTAAACTCAAACTGAACAGACAAACTGATGCTCAATTCAGTTTTGTTCCTATCCTTTAACCTTGCATAGGTGTTAGCTAATTCAGTTTAGCTGATGCTAGAACTGAACTAACTTGCAAATGGATAAGATTAAGCCTTTCGTGCAATAGATGTGTCAATAAAGATCTAATGTCGACTCGTTGTCGATGTTTCTTTGAGTGAGTGATAACATGACAAAACAATAATTAAACCAATCACATCACAAATATAAATGCGTAAAGTAAATCAACACAGAGTTTGTTTATGGAAGTTCCGGGTGGTGTAATCCCGTACGTCTCCCCTTCTCCTGTGGTGTAGGAGGTATCACTAGAATCTTGAGATAACTGTTACAAAATCCTAGCCCAATGACAGTCCTTCATAACACCCTAATTTCACTGTCTACACATAATGAAAAAGGTAAGATTGCTCCCTTCACTCTTCACACTAATCCTTCGGAGGTGGAATGACTCCTTCACCAGCTCACCACACAAACACAGTCCGTAGACTGCAACAACAGCTGTGGCAACTGAGTTGCAACCGTATGAGGAAAGGTGGAGTTGCTCTCCTCAAACTATGCACATCCAACCCTTTTTTTTTACACAAAGGTTAGGTTTTGAATTAATCAAGAGATTAATTCAGTGAGCTGTCTGCTTCTTCTGGATATGGCGTTGTAGCTCCAAGATGCCTTCTTCCCCCTTAATGGGTTATTGAATATTTCTTTATAATCTTCAAGGCAATTTTGTTGGCTTTCCCTTTTCTAGATATGAATTCTTATTTTCTGGATCTGGATATTTAGATATATGCTTTTTAACCCTTGTCCTAGATCTCCTTTTTTCATGCACTTCCTTTTGAGTATTTATAGGGGCAATGTAACGGTTAGATAAATTTTATGGCCGTTGCATTTGTTGTTTAGCCAAAGTTTATATGTACGGCCTTTTATCGTTTTGTTATTTCAAATTAAACAAGGCCTTAACTCAGTTTTCTACTCTTCTTCAAAACTGAGTACCTTATATACATGACATCTGACTTTAATTGACTAAGTCAGGGTAAACCATTCCGTTTCTTCTTTTCCTGGTAACTGATAATCTTTGTCCTTAAGATTATTCAGGTTTATATGATCTATAGTTAAGTTTCAGGTCACCACAAATTTTCCTGAATCCTTCATATAGTCACGACTTAATCAGCTTCTAACTGATTTTTCCACCTCAGTTCTTCAGTCTTCAATAACTGAGTCTATGTCCTCGTTCTTCGCCTTCTTTAGAGAAGTCAACTGAGTCTGTGTCCCTTAGCTAACTTATCTTCTTCAGTTTTCTCATAACTGAGTCTGATCCCTCAGTTCTTCATATGTATACTCAGTTTTCTTGCTGTGACTCAGCTGTCCTCATAGTTCCTATCTATTACAATGCTTGTCTGAAACAACCTATTCAAAGTTCATACTCTAGATAGAACTTATACATTTTTCTCTAGACTATATCTTGCTTCTTCTTTCATTAGGCACTATAACAGTTAATTATAAATTCATGATCATGGGTTGTAAGTGGTCTCACTAAGTACGTGACAAATCATCATCAAAACACAAATATTATTTCCAACAATTTCCCCATTTTTGATGATGTATCATAACCCTCCCTAAAAGCAATAATAAGAGAATAATGCAAGAAATCATAACAAACAAAAACAAACTAAAACACATGAGTTCATCACAAAACAAACTGAGTTACTGGATTCATTACAATTTTTCTTTTTCCAAAACCAACATCTTTTCACCAAGAAAAATACTTCTTTTTGTTTCTAGGAGCCTTCTTGTCCTTCCTTCTTCTCTCGATTCATTATCTCTGGGCTTGATATCCAGGTATTCATTGATCAACCGATTTGCTTCTTCGTTATCTGGGTTCTTGAGTTTTATCAAAATCTCTTTAATCTCTTCATCCATTATCTCTCTTCTTCTTTTGATATCAAGTTATGTCTTTCTCTTTCAACTTTTCCTCTCTGGTTTCATTTCACTTTTCCTCGCCTTTGCTTCTTTATCTCCAACTCCTTTTAATTCGATTTGCAATGTAGCACAAATTGCAATCTTCTTTCTGATGTTTAACACAACTTTAACTGAGGCTTCTTCATCTTCCTCAGTTCTTGTTTCTACAAAAGTTTCTTCTACTATTAGCTCCTCGATCAGATTATCAACTGCTTCTCCATTTTGTTGAATAGCAAGTAGATCAGCATCTACTTGTCTGTCTTGTTCTTTAATCAACAGTTTAGCATATATTTCTTTAGCTTTGTCAGCATTTTCTGTTTTATCAGCATCAACATCACCTTCATTTTTATCTTCCCCCTTGTTTGAAGATAAGCAAAAGCTTACTTCAAATAATTTGTGCAAGGCGATGATGTTGGAGTATTTGTTCAGACCTGAGTAATGTTGTGTTGAAATAAATTCATGTAATTCATAGAGCTTCTTTTGTAGAGTCTGCATCTGGTTTTCGATGATCACTTTTAATCCTTCCAATTTCTCCTTAGTTTCAGTTAATTGGTGCTGAGACCTTTCAATTGCATCATGGGGAATGTCCTTCAATATCAATTTGCTTGTAGACGCATTTTGAACTTGAGATGAGGAACTGGCTTCATGATAATGAGAGTCATGACTTAATAGTTCTTTCTCATACTCAGTCGCGCAAAATTCAGCATCTTCCAAGACTTATCTTTGCTCCTCAGTATATCCTTCATGTATTTCAGTTGGAAGTCCACTTTCTTCAGTTTCATCTTCAATTTGAATAGCGTCTTCTGTTCCAGTAGTCCTTGCAAAATATTTGTTCCACATCCTCCATGTCTTCTTAATGTTCTTTCATCCAGATTTACAGTTCCACTTGAGCTAGAGTTTGAAGTTTCTCTCATGTCTTCCTCATCGACTTTCCTTTTCTTCGCTCCACCAGACACTGATTTCAGTATTACTTCTGTCTCTGTGAATTTTGAGATGGAGAAATAGTCTAGTATACTTTGAACCAGATATGTAAATCCCTTTTTCAACAAGAACTTTTCTTGAACAACCTTTCTTCCTTGAGCTTTCGCTTTTTCATCTGAAATTTGCTTGATCTATTGCTTGAGAAAAAACTTGTTCCAATCCAGCTTTTCTTCAAACCAAATAGCATAGATTAGTTTCATCTTTTCAGTTGAAAGCATGTAGAGATTCCAAGTGTGACCAATAACCTTTTTGGTCAGAAGAATTTTCAACAATGCGAACTCTTGTTTTTGTTGATAAATGGATGCAATGAAAATTTTCTCATCTTTGTTGAGTGCTGTGACATTCCAAAGTCAGCTTTTTTGTTCATTTCCAAAAGTGAGAGATGAAGATCCTCCAAATATGTCCAAACCAAAGATTAGGGAAAGCAGATGTTCATTAACAGTAATGCTTTTATCTTGAACTATTGTCCTAAAACTCTTTCCATCATCAGCGATTATGGCGTTTCTGTAGAAGTCTTTGATGTCTTCTGGGTACAGAGTATTGACCTTCGTATCAATCAGATTTTCAAGTCCTCGAATCTTTTTGATTTTGTCTGCAATCTGAATTGATAGGGTGGAGTTTGAAAATTTTTGACTGAAATCATCCAGACTCATGGTGATTCCTTCATCAATGTTATATCGCTCCATGGATTTTTAAATTAAGAGTTCTTGGGGGAACTTTGAATGTTTAGAAATTGATTGAGCAAGATTTTGTCAAGATTGTAGGAATAGTATGCATTTCTGAGTCTTTCAATTACTCAATCGTTTTAAATGAGAGTCGTGTCACAATCAATGAGATTTGTAGGGATGCACATCTAGTTCTTCTCCTTGATTGACACATGGCTTCAGGTGATTTGTCTTGTCAGCCCAAGCGTCAGATGGTAGCTGGAAAGTTTTCCGCTTTTGACCAATTTGCCCTTCATCAGCTTTTGCCTTTTTCAGCTTTGCGTAGAAAGTTTGTTTTCTCCGGTTTCAGCAACATAAGAACTGACATAGCCTGCAAAACAGTTTAAGTTTTCTTCGGTACCCATATCTTCTTGGTTTCGCCGATTAGTTATCAAGCATGAGACTTCATTTCTTTGATGAAAATTAATCTTTCTCGCTCTATTTTCCAGATAGGCCATTACGCTCAACCTTAGTTGATTTCACAAGGATTCTTTTAGATTTATCATCTTTATTTTCTCTGTGTAATCCACTGGGTGTTCCAGTATCTTGATGTCTAGAGTTTACACTCCTTGAAATCTTAAGACTGGGTAAGGATGGGGAATTGTCATTGCTTTTGTCAAATTTACTAGATATTAACCTTTCAGCTAGATTTGACATCTTAGTTTCAAGAAACTCATTCCACTCTTTCGCTTTGCCAAGTTCTATATCTTTTAGTTTCAACTCAAGTGTGAGCTTTTCCACCAACTTGACAAGCTCAGAGTTTCTTTGACTGAGTTCAGTGATGAAGGAAAAATTCACAGTTATTTTCATAACATTTTACCCCATTTCTAATATCATTTTGAGCGTTATTATATCATTTCGAGTCATAAATTACTTAGATTTATCTAAGTATGTTAGTAGTAGTTATTTTTATAAAATATAGTGTTTTTATGTGTTTTTATTAGTTTTTGTACCGGTTTAGTAACCGGAGTGTCGTGTCGGATTTACGTTTGGTATTTTGGGGGTTTATTGCAGAATTATAGGTTGACCAAAATCCCGAGTAATGACACGTTTTGAGGCCTAAAAGAGATATTTTTAGGGATATAAGAGTGTGCCACTAACTTAAGTGGTCAAGTGGCTCAGTGGTTAGTGGTACCACTAACGAATTATATCTTCGACGAACAAATGGCTCATTAAAACGGCATTTTCTGAAGAAGTTACCTTAATGAAAGTTGTAGATCTTTGAAAGAGCTTTCCAACGCATTTTGAATGGCTAATCGATTTGATTAAGTGGTAATCGAGAAACGTCTTCGACAAACGAATGGCTCATTAAAGCAGAATTTTCTGAAGAAGAGTCCTTCATGAAAGTTGTAGATTTTTCCGAGAGCTTTCTAATGCCTCTTGAATCATGTCATTTGGAGATCTAGAACTGAAGATATAAATTTTTAAAGTTTTATTCCAAAATATAAATTTTTATCCGTAAATCGGGAATTAAGGGGGGATGTATGTCATCATTAGTCCGGACTGGTCCAGCCCTTACACGGACTGGTCCGGCCCCTTGAACTTTGCCTATATAAGAAGCAATTCAGAGAAGACGATGAGTGCACCATTATATATATACATAGCGTATATATATATATATTGTTGGTCCCTTGAAAAGGCTTTGTTAAGTTAAGTTTAGGGGGGTGAATAAACTTAACACTTAAAACTTTGGAGTTAACAAATCTCGCAACTTCGCAGTCGATCACGATACTTCAGAGTCTGTTGAGACTTCGAGAGGCTCACCGATAAACAAGAGTTCATCTGATAGTTCAAGCAGCTGAATTTGTGCAAATGGAATAGTATCAAAATTAAGCCTTGTTACTTGTTGTTAAATATGATACTAAGTATTGATACTCAAGAGTGCAAATGTGTGATTTCGATTTGCTAGATTCAAAGAGTTGATATGGATAAAAACTAAATGCGTAATTTAAATGCGAAGAAGTAAATAGAGAGATTTTTATAGTGGTTCCAGGTGATGTAATCCTCAGACGCCCACTCTTCTCCGTGATGTTGGAGGAAATTCACTAGTGATCTTTGAGTTATCTCGTTACAAAGAATCCTAGGTTGCTTGTCCTTCACCAATAACTATGGCTTCACAAACTCAAAATCGGGAACAAGTAGAATTGTCGCTCCATAGTCTTCCACCGGGTCCTTGAAGGGTAGAATTGCCTCTTCACCACCTCCACCACAAACAAACAGCTTTTCACACCAAACTCGATGCTTCATCTGTTTTCAAGAGGTTCTTTATAAAATAAAGAATGAATCAAATAAATGATTGGGATGCAAAGCAGCCTTGATTAGATGATATAATCGCAGCCTTGCGCCTTCAAGTGTGTATGCTTGATGCAAATTTTTGAACACGTAATGCACTTGAAGAAAATAGCTAGATCGCAAACCTTAAGCTCAAGAAGTTCAAGCAGGTGTTTTTCATTTCAAGATTGTCACTTAAAGTTTATCCCAAAAATTCATCATCTTTTGTTGAGTTGAAAGTCTTCTATTTATAGGTAGGAATGCATGTGACTTGCATTTGAAATTCAAATGTGACTGCTCTTGTATTTGTCCCATCTCAGATCGTGATTCATCACTATTCATAGGATCGACATCGCCAGATTACTTTTTGACAAAGGCAAATCTGGTCCAACCCTTTGACTTGTATCCAATGGATAAAAATATGGATCATCCCAACGCTCTTTTAATCTCACCTTTGATTTTCTTGATAAGTCGAGGTAGTTGGTCGTTCTTATCCATGTAACTTTCCAATAATCTTGAATTAATCGAGGTATATATCAGTGAGTTCATCATCATTGTAATAATAATCATCGATCTAACATCATCATTTTTGTCTCAGAAATATAATGCAAATTGATTCCTTTTATCCAACTTTTATTTGTGAAGTTAGATTACATCATTTTAATTATAACTAAGTTCCAAACATCATCCAACTTATGGAACTTAGACTTTCTATTACAAGGTATATGTAATCGCTTTAGGTCATCACAGACTTGCCTAAATTTCCGATTCCATATCCTTGACTTTAACTACTAAGTTTGATCCCTTAGCCTTCATTAATCGAGTTTGAACCTCGCCTTGGGCCTGGGCCTTCAAGAGGTTCGCACCGCCCATCGACCTATCTACCCCATCGATTTAGACCATCAATGATAAACAATCAACACTTTTACAAATGCTTGTTTGATCAAACCTATTTATGAATCAAACTCTAATAAACCTATACATTTTATCTAGACATCTTTTGCCTTAGCACTATATAACAACTAGTATGGCACTCATCATCAAAACTAAGAAATAAGTCCAACAATTTCCCCTTTTGGTGATGATGCCACTACCTCACCTAATCAAAGAAAGCAAAAGATAAAAACAACAATGTAACAAATTCAGTCATTTCTCATTATAAATAATTGTTCATAGTATTACAGTCTAGCATCAAGAAAGATAAAATAATGTAAATATGTCGATCTAATGCCTCTTCTCTCTTTCTCTTCTAGCCTCTCTCACTTGCTCTTGATAGGCTCGATCTCTTCTATCATTTCACCATCCATTCATTCTCAATTAGTGTAAAATCAATATAGGAATTGACTTGTTTCCACCTGGGCCCATGCTTGTGCAAGATGAGATTGATCGATTCACCCTCAAGCCAAACTTCATATACAAACTCCTTAAATTCATTCTGAATCCTTTGCTTTTGTAATTGGCAAGACCTTTTCTCCTTTGCTACTTCTTCTACCTCCGTATTTGCTCTAAAGCTTTAATCCTTGCCTCCCAAAACTTCAAACTCAAGAAGGAGTTAAGACCTTCATGAAACCCCATGTCACGATAAGGTCTCCTTCGTTATGAAACTCTTTCTTGTACCGTGATAGAGATCATCATGAGTTGCACTCGCCAGTGCAAAGTTGCCTAAAAGCATTTGTATCATCAATCCATCTCTTCTCGTGCAAAGAGTCTAGCAGCCTCCTTTGTCGCACTGATTGGCCCTCTTCCCCTTAGTGACATCATCAACAAAACGTGAGATGAGGCCATGAATAGCTTCCTCGTGATACTATCACTCTGTGTAATTGACCTTCCATAGTTCCAGCTTCTAGTATCAAGTGAAGTAATCCTTGATTGCGTGGTCTCCTCCACTGCTGATCCTTTCAAGAATTTGGGATCATGCACAAGAGTTGTTGTGCAAAGAAAGAGCTCAATAGCTTTCAAGCAAGCTTGTCAAGTTTTTGATGAATGGATGTAAGTTGATCTTTCAAAACTTGTCCTTCAAGTTGTGTTCCTTGCTTGATATATTTTACATCATATATCGATCATTCACAAGATTATGAGTGGAAGTTAAGTTTGAAGCAATCAGACGCTAGATTGTCTGCTTTCATTTACCAGAGCCACCGCTTCTTCAAATCTTCTTTCTAGTCTCATTCAGCTTGAGTCCTTAATCGTTGTATATCATTTCTTACAATCCTCAACTCATTTAGTACTTCAACCGGCACTCCATCGCCATTCTACTATCAAGAGATCCATCAACAGAGCTCCTCAACTCTATATTGTGCCTGTTGTCTGGCCGATGACCATTGCTCTACTCATATCTCTCCCAAGCAGGGGAGGTCCTTCTCAACCATTGCACCAAGAACATCTTCAAAGATAGGATCTTGTGTGTGTTCTTCAAAGAACTTCTTCTTCTCCAAAAATTTGAAATTCTTCATCATTGTAGTCATAGTCCAAAGAAATGCTCATCCTCATTAAAGCTAGATCACGACTATCCTTTCCTACAAAGGGCTCTTGGCTCCAGCAGCTCCACTACAAAGAAATTTCTCAACAACAGGGTTTCCTCCATACCCAACTCGTTCCAACCTTTGTCCAGTGTCGCTTTGAGACTCAAAGCACTGCACTCTCCTGCTCCAACCTTTGTCCAGTGGCCGCTTTGTACCTCAAAGAACTGCACTCTCCTCTTCAATTTCTTGTGGATTAAATATGGCTTCATTATCCACTTGAAACCTTCTCGCATGACCAACCTTGGTCGTAATCATGGCGCTTTGGTGAGAATTCCTCAAAGTCAAATCCACTTTGATATCCAATGGATTCCTCGTAACTAGCACTTGGTTCATCAAGTCATGGTCTTTTCCACATCCAAATCAAGATTTCAGACATCTTCAAAGTTGTGCAAAGAGCTCTTCAACAACTAACCTACCAAAGACTCAATGTAATTCCTCGCTGATTAGTGCTTCTAGATCATCCATGGTGAGATCTTGTAGATCCTCATCCATTTCTCCATCTCACGACCTCACAGATCTACCAAAGATCGTGGATCGTTGTACGATGGTACATGTGTTAGTGCAGCCCCACTTGATTCTCCCGGTCCAGAGGGAAAATCTCTCTACTATCCGATGATGAAGAAGAATCATCAGACCATCTCTGGATCTCTAAATTTGATACCTCCTCCTTCTTCGTTGCTCATCAAACAGATCCATCGATCGATTTGCAGCAGGTGGTGTCAACCAGATCCAAACAAGTTTTCTACTCCCAACTTATTAAAAGCCCATTCTTCAAAATCAGTCATTGGTTCAGCAGCTGGCTTTTGTCTCTTATAGAAACCAAACTTCCATTGAAAATAATCAGCAATTTGCTGAAGTTTGGGATCCACATACTCTTCAGTTTTCTTGCTCTTTTTCACATGCCTTTCAAATGGCATGAAAGATCTCCCCGAGCAGCTCAAAGAGAGCTTGTTGACCTCCAAAGGTTCCAACAAGCAGATTCATGGTTTCTTCTATGATGTTTGAAAGTCACAGTTGTTGTTGTGATTGTACATTTGTACCTACTACTTCCATCTCAGATCACACTTGGTTCCCCTCGACTTACATGCTCATCGCCAGGTTAGCCGCAGATCGCTTCTTCCCCCGAACTATTGCCAAATTTGCAGTGGTCTTCAACCAAGTCTCCAATCACCTCTTCAACCACCACAAAGCAGTTCAGTTCAAGTGGTTTGTTGTGGTTCTTCGCTGGATACTACAAAGAAGCTCAGTGGTCAGAGATCATCAGACATCCTCTGCTGATTGCTCAATAACAACCTGCTCAAAGATCAAGAGACTTGATAACTTCTTCATTTGAGGAATCACCGATAACAACCGGTGGAATGATAGTTAGAGGCTCACTCAACAGCCTCTTCTTCCTCTTCATCGGTGCTTCCTCTTGACTCTTTGAGCTTCCAAGTTTTTCAACTCTTTCCCTTGCCATATTTCTTCTTTTGGCAACCTCCTTCATCCTCTTGGATAGGGGTTCATCATCATCATCTTTCTAGTCAATTTTTTTTCTACTAGCTTCCTCGTTGTTCTCTAAAAATTTCACCAACAGCTTTTCTTGAAGCCACAAAGCAGGTCAAGAACCTCCACTTGACCTCTCAGCACTCAAGCAGCCTCAGGCTTTGTTTCCTTTCTTGTTCTCTTTGATTTCAAGACTTCGTAATCTTCCTAACATCAAGACTCTTTCTCTTTCCAATAGCTTTCTTTGGTGCAAAGAGTTTGTTGGATATCCTCTTAGTTTGTTGAACCCGCCACCACCAAAGATCACCATCATCATCATCATTATCATCATCGAAAGCCTCTCCAAAGAACCTCTTCATCATCATCTAGACCAGAATAATATAATCAATTTCCTTCTTGTATCTAGACTCGATTAATATCCACAGTGCTACATCGTGGATTCCAAGATGATTCACAGAGTCCGACCATTAATCCTAAGGCAAAGTGCCTTGACTTCCTCTTCCCTAATTTCTCTTCCTTGGCCACTTTCTTCATATAATGAATGAAGTAACCATTTTACCAAACTTCATGCTCCTACAGATGATAATCATCAACTCTATCTTGGGTCCCGATAGAGTGTCCATACTTCCAACCACCCAAGTATGTTTTTAGCAATCGCTTGCTCAAGAGACTATATTCACTTCCAATATGTTTGCAGCTGATGCCTGGAACGGATTTGATTTTTCGTGATCTGCCTTAACTGATCTACAAACGCCAATTTGTCCAATCCCATTGCTTCAGGATTGACAGAGCCGCCCACCACTTCAACAAATCCAAAACTTCCTCACAGATCTGGGAAACTTCAATTCTTGCCCATTTACAGTTAGCCTTAAATGCTTCAGCCTTCCTTTACTCGAATGTTTCTCCGTAAATCGACAACATTTGTATAAGAAATTGTGTCCAGCCTTATGTTTAACACATTTTCCGCACCCGGCATACCTCCTTATTCTTCGACCAATGTTAATGGCCAGCTCAGTTCTGTTTGCATCTTCAACAAAACCTCTTACACTTTGGCTTGATTCAATTTGTACATCAACTTTTTCCGCCATTTTAATGAGAAGAATGAGATGAAGATGATTGAATCTTAAATCTGTGTTCACACAGTGTAAACGATCGCAGTGATAAAGCAGATTTGCAAGTGACGATTCTTGCTGGTAATACCGATTATATAGACAAAGTGGGTAGTTGAAACCGCCATTGCACGCATATTGAGGTAACCACGATTAATCAATAAATTTCGCCTTGACACGTGGCCCATTACTCCTCCATAACGCTTGTAATCATGGATGGTTTAACCGTGGTAATAATTGATAGAATAAATATCCCGCCAAATCGCTTTTTGACCTAAATAACTTTGATCGAGTAAAGTTCCTCCAAACAGGTAAACCTCAACAGGTGTGCCTCAGCATCTGCCGATATAGGCTTCACTCGCCGATAATAGTACTTCATCGATCCTTATTTTCTTCTTGTTTTGTTCGATTGATAATACAAGATGAAGTTTAATACCAATGATCGATCTCACAAGTGAGCTCACCCAACATGACAAAGACCAATCCCCTTGGCAACCTCATTTGCTCAATTGTCCAAACATAAGTACATGGAATTGTTGATACCAATGACTAATCGCTAAGTGAGCTCACCCAACATAGCAAAGACTAATCCCTTGGTGAATTCCAAAGACATTGTCGTCATATCACCAACCTTTATGATTCCAAGTTCGGTCCTTAATTTGGCAAATCTTTCACCGTCAAGTGGTTTAGTGAAAATATCAGCAAGTTGATCTTCAAGAGAATGTATGTAACCACCACATCTTTCTTTTCAACATGATCTCTTATAAAATGATGTCTCACATCAATGTGCTTGGTTCTTGAGTGCAAAACAGAGATTTTCTCGTGATTGCAATTGCACTTGTGTTGTCACACATGATTGGAATTTCCTTTCTTCAATTCCATAATCCCTTAATTGTTGTCTTAACTAAAGTATTTGTGCACAAAGAACTTCCAAAGAGCCTATATACTCTCACTTTCAAAGCAAGTGGAAGTTGATATAGAATTCTGTTTCTTGCTAAACCAGAGACCACTATTTCCCATTAATTGATGTGTTCCCGAGGTGCTTTTTCATCAATCTTGCATCCAAAGATAATCGTAACTGAGTAGGATATTACTTTGAAGCTTCCTTCCTTGGAATACCATATCCCTACTCCCAAAGTCTCTTTAGATACTTAAGAACTCTTTTGATCGCACTCTAAATGACTTTCTTTAGGTTTAGATTGAAATCTTGCACAAACACCTACAAAGAAAGGATATATCAGTTCGCTAGCAAGTGAGATACATCAGATCGCCTATCATCCTTCTCAGACAAAGTTTGATCAACATCTTTGCCTTCTTTATCTTCATCCAACTGATGTTTGTACTCATAGGAGTTGAATTTTTAGTGTTGCTTTCCATACCAAATTTCTTCAAAGAACTCTTTGGTATACTTGGTTTGATGAATGAAGATTCCATCTTTCATCTGCTTAACTTGCAATCCCAAAAAGTAATTCATTTCTCCCATCATACTCATTTGGAATTTGCTCTTCATTAGATTTGCAAACTTTTCACAAAGTAAATCATTCTCGTAACCAAATATTATGTCATCCACATAAATTTGCACCAAACAGGTGTCGTTCCTTCACTCGATTCTCAAAAGTGTCTTATCAATGGTGCCTTTAGTAAAACCATTGTCCACCAAGAATTGAGATAGAGTCTCATACCATGCTCTTGGTGCTTGTTTCAATCCATAAAGTGCTTTGTTGAGTCTATACACTTTATCTTCTTGATCTTTAACTTCAAATCCAGGAGGTTGCTGAACATACACTTCTTCCTCTAGGATACCATTCAAAAATGCACTCTTGACATCCATTTGATATACTTTGAAGTTCTTATATGCAAGATGTGCCAAGAATAGTCTGATAGCTTCCAATCTTGCAACAAAGTATATGTTTCATCAAAATCTATTCCTTCGCTTGAGAATAGCCTTTGCAACTAGTCGGCCTTATTTCTTACAATGGTACCTGATTCATCAAGTTTATTCCTCAGATACCCATTTAGTACCAATGATATTTGCATGACTTGGCCTTTCAACTAGTGTCCAAACTTGATTTCTTTCAAATTCATTTAATTCTTCTTGCATAGCAATTATCCAACTGGATCTCAAATTGCTTCTTCAACAACTTTGGGTTCCATTTGAGATAGAAAACAAGTAAACATAGCTTCCAGCTTGTCTTCTAGTTCTTACACCTTGTCAGTACATTGCCAATAACTTGTTCAAACAGGTGATTCCTTAACCATTGTGGATTTTGGTTAATTTGATTATCGTGAACCTCATCTTCATGGTCTCGCTATAGCTACTTTACAGGGGTTCAGCAGATCCTTGTACCGCATCGCTTGTTGCATCAAGAATATTATCGCAGGTGTTCAAAGCAGGGCAAGATCGTAAACTTTCAAGTCATTGAATCTTTCCAAAACTTCAATACAACTGGATCGCTGACTTGTTGATTCTCAAGCAGTCCACAATCTTCATCATCCATACCAAGAAACTTAGGTTCATCGAACACAACATGGATTGTTTCTTCATGTTTCAGTTGACCTCTTGTTCAAGACTCAATGCTCACGATCAAGAATATCCCAAGAAAATTCCTTCATCTCGATTTAGGTTGAAATGTTTTCAGATGGACTTTATGATTTAGGATAAAACATTTACTTCCAAATGGATGGAAATAGGATATGTTAGGTTTCCTTCCATTCCGCACTTCATAAGGTGTTTTCAAGCAGCCTTCTTGTTTATCGATGTTCTGCTTTTGTGTATAGCATGTCAGATTTATCGCTTCATTTCAATATCTTTCGTAGCAATGCTTCACAAATCATTGTTCTTCCCGCTTCCTTTAATGTCCTGCTTCTTCTTTCAAAGAACCTCATTTTGCCGAGGTGTACCAAAGAAAGAAGAAGTTGATGAAGTACACCATTCGCTCACAATACTCTCTTATAACTTTGTTGAGAAATTCAAGACTCGATCCGATCTTATCTTTATTAAAGTTAAACTTTTCTCATTTTGTAATCTCTTCAAAAGATTAGGCATGCTTTGGAGTGTTTCACTTTTCTTGTTCATGAATATCACCCAAGTGTATCTTGAAAAATCATCCACAACCACTAAGGTGTATTTCTTTCCTATCACACTTGTTGGAGTTATTGGTCCAAAAAGATCCATATGCATAAGCTCCAACACTCTGTTAGTTGATTGTTTAGTCTTTGACTTGAAACTTGACTTTATCTGTTTACCTTGCTGACATGCATCACAGATAGCATCCTTCTTGAATGTGATCTCATGTAAACCAACCACTAACTTCTTCTTCACCAACTGATTAATATCATCAAAGTTTAGGTGATTTAACTTCTTGTGCCATAACCAATTGAGTTCAGATTTGGTATGCACAATCAGGTGTTTTTCGAATCGCAGAGACCAATCCACAACATACATGTTCGCTGCCTTCTACCAAAGAAGTACAACTTGATCACCTCTTTCACTAATGACAATACAATTGTTTTTGTCAAAAGTGACCTTGTATCCCATATCACAAAATTGTCCAAAGGCTCAAGAAGTTGTAATCCAAATTCCTTCCACATATGCAACATTCTTGATTGTAAGTCCATTTCGATAAGTGTGCCATATCCTCTTGTATATCCAGTGTATTTTTGTTGCCAAAATTCACCCTTGGACCATCTTTTGCCACAAAGTTTGATAGATAAAGGCTTATTCTTTGTCATGTGTCCGAACATCCACCGCCAAAGTACCTGCACACCCTACAAAACAAAGTTAATGCATTTTAGGTACCCAAACCTCGCTTTGGGTCCATAGTGGTCATGGCAAGCATGACCCTTGGTATGTTTCCATAAGGTCTTCCTAAATGTGTCATACTTTGGTTCATACTTTGGTTCATACATGTATTCCACACATCCATAGGTTCTAAAAGAGGTTGTGTGGGAACCACATATGTTTTCCGGCCTTTTGGTACATAATGTCGCTTTGAAATGATTCTTGTTGTTAGAAACATTTGCATAACCATAGTGTGTCGTCTGTTAGAACAAACTGTAATATGGAGTCTGGCCGAGGTCTTGTGTAAGTCCTCTCATTGATTCCATTGCCTAGGTTTTACCCTAGTAGTATGGTTATACTTATCTGCTTTCTAGCATTAGATGCGTGAATATTCCAATCATTATCGCAGGAATGTCTACCTTTCCCCGAGATAAGTATCCTTGAATGATCAACATTTTTGGATTTAGGATTCTTATCCTTGGAATATTTCTGCTTTTTTCCTTCGTGGTCCAAACAGACTTAGTAGTAGGTCTCGCTATCACAGCTTAGAAGGCACATCACCCTATTTTTAGATTTATTCATTTTATTAGAGTCGTTGACTTCTTAGTCTTCTCGATTTTGCTTCCTTGAAGCATTCTCATTTGGTTTTCGCGTCAAAGAATCTTACGGGAGTTGGATCTAGTGTGTACAAACTTAGGACCACCTCGAACTAGGTTCAAATGACCTTATCGATCCACTCTTGTTAGATTGTCGAGTTCCAAATCCAAGCCCTGTTTCTATCACCATAAGGCTTTCAGATTTGTATGCAAATGAGGAACAAGATGGTTCAAATAGATTCGTGGGTCAGCTGGATATTCAGCAGACTTATGCCGATTCTCGCCCAACATCATTTTCCTTACCTTTGAGAACTCTTAATTCAAATTTTCAATCTTCCAACTTCCAATTCAAGAGCTTTTTTCAGCCTTCACAACCTCATAACTGCATTGTATTATCCTCGCTTGATTAAGGATGGCATCCAAAGTCTCATTGTTGTCGAATTTCTAGGATTTGAACCACAAGTTGATTCACAATCACTTCCAAAGAGGAGTGTTTATAGATACAAAGTGTTGTATACCTCCTCGCTTCATCCATATTGGCCATCAAAGCATAATCCTCCATATCAAGAACAAAGGCCGTGGTCATCCGATTCATTTCCTTTTCGATTCCACTTCATATCCTCGATTCATCTTCAAAGAACCATAGCCTTCTTGCCATGTCTCTCTCGTTGACTCTTGGTCTTCGTGAGGTCCGACAATCAGTCCAAAATGTCCAGCTTCTTGCGCTTGAAGTAAAGATAATCGTGTTCCTTGCCTTGTTTCAACTCAGATACCAAGTCCAAGTGTCCTGGTTTCTTGCAATGAAAGCATAGATAGTCATTGTCTTTCTTTGGTTCTTCTTTCCTTCTTTCAAGAGGCCTCTTTGTGAAATTTCTTGTAGGGCCTTTCCAGTTTTCATCATTCTGATTTTCTTGCTTAGTAGGGCAACCGCTTCTTGCATCTCATCCAAAGATATCATCCTCGTCCTCCCGATGCTTCTTCATGATGTGAAGCAGCCAATGCAGTGGTTTTTGGCTCTTCCTTTTCCGTCTCAGGTACAAGCTTCTTGCTAAATTCATAAGCCTTGAGATCTGAAAACAATTTGAAGGTATCTTCTTCATGCAACTTCCTCATTTCTTCAATTGCGCTTACCTTCATTTTCCAAACATCTCTTGTGTAGAGCTTCCAAGATTTTGGTGTTTATTTTCTCCTTTGAATAACTTACACTCAAAGCAGGTAAGTTCATCCAAAGATAGCATTGAATCTTGATTCCATTTGCTCAATGGTTTCATTTGGCAAAGATCTTGAACTTTTGAAACCTTTTTTCGCCACACCGATTTTGTTCTTCTTTATTGCATCTGCCTTCACAGATCAAGTGAATCTTGTCCCAAAGTTCCTTTGCGCCTTGCAATATTTGACCTTCATGTACATATTGCTATCCAAGGTTCTCGTAAATGATATCAATAGCAATGTTGTTGAGGTTTGCTCTTTTTCTGCCTTCTCGCATTCCATTCTCTTTTGGTTAAGGAATGTACTCAGCTCTTTCACCCATCAGCATCGCTTTGTAATCTCCAAAGTGGTCCTTCGCTTAGTACATCCATCATCTCATCATGGGTAGCAAAGCAAGATATGCCTCTGATTCGACGCTTATACTCATCAAATCTATCAAGAGAACACATCAACATAGTTCTAGCATACCGTGTGTTGTCCATGATGCAAGTCTTGAAAATCAAGAATTTGAAAGAAAGTTTTAAAGAATTTTCACAAGCACAACAAGTAGGATTCCTTCGTAATGTATAATCGCTCCGATACCAATTGTTGGTCCCTTGAAAAGGCTTTGGTTAAGTTTTTAGGGGGTGAATAAACTTAACACTTAAAACTTTGGAGTTAACAAATTTCGCAACTTCGCTAGAATCACGATACTTCAGAGTCTCACGAGACTTCGTGAGAGGGCCGATAAACAAGAGTTCATCGATAGTTCAAGCAGTGCTGAATTTGTGCAAATGGAATAGTATCAAAATTAAGCCTTGTTACTTGTTGTTAAATATGATACTAAGTATTGATACTCGTGAGTGCAAATGTGTGATTTCTTGCTAGATTCAAAGAGTTGATATGGATAAAACTAAATGCAGAATTTAAATGCAAGAAGTAAACAGAGAGATTTTTATAGTGGTTCCAAGTGATGTAACTCAGACGCCCACTCTTCTCCCGTGATGTTGGAGGAAATTCACTAGTGATCTTTGAGTTATCTCGTTACAAAGAATCCTAGGTTGCTTGTCCTTCACCAATAACTATGGCTTCACAAATCGAAATCGGGAACATGTAGAATTGTCGCTCCTTAGTCTTCCACTGGTCCTTGAAGGGTAGAATTGCCTCTTCACCACCTCCACCACAAACAAACAAATTTTCACACCAAACTCGATGCTTCACTCCTTCAAGAGGTTCTTTATAAAATAAAGAATGAATCAAATAAATGATTCATTGCAAAGAGCCTTGATTAGATGATATAATCAGCCAGCTTGCGCCTTCAAGTGTGTATGATTGATGCAGCTTTTGAACACGTAATGCACTTGAAGAAAATAGCTAGATCAAGCAAATTTTAAGCTCAAGAAGTTCAAGCAGGTGTTTTTCACCAAGATTGTCACTTAAAGTTTATCCCAAAAATTCATCATCTTTTGTTGAGTTGAAAGTCTTCTATTTATAGGTAGAATGCATGTGACTTGCATTTGAAATTCAAATGTGACTGCTCCTTGTATTTGTCCCATCTCAGACCGCATTCTCGTCACTATTCATAGGATCGACATCGCCAGATTACTTTTTGACAAAGGCAATCTCGCCCACCCTTTGACTTGTATCCAATGGATAAAAATATGGATCATCCCAACGCCTTTTAATCTCACCTTTGATTTTCTTGATAAGTCGAGGTAGTTGGTCGTTTTATCCATGTAACTTTCCAATAATCTTGAATTAATCGAGGTATATATCGCCAGAGTTCATCATCATTGTAATACTAATCAATCACGAACATCATATTTTTGTCTCAGTAAAATATAATGCAAATTGATTCCTTTTATCCAACTTTTATTTGTGAAGTTAGATTACATCATTTTAATTATAACTAAGTTCCAAACATCATCCAACTTATGGAACTTAGACCTTTCTACACAAGGTATATGTAATCGCTTAGGTCATCACAGACTTGCCTAAATTCTCGATTCCATATCCTTGACTTTAACTACTAAGTTTGATCCCTTAGCCTTCATTAATCGAGTTTGAACCTCACCTTCGCCTTTCGCCTTCAAAGAGGTTCCGCATCGCCCATCGACCTATCTACCCCATCGATTTAGACCGGGCATCAACGATAAAAACAACAGCTTTTTACAAAGGCTTGTTTGATCAAACCTATTTATGAATCAAACTCTAATAAACCTATACATTTTATCTAGACATCTTTTGCCTTAGCACTATAATGCCTAGTATGGCACTCATCATCAAAACTAAGAAATAAGTCCAACATATATATATATATATATATATATATATATATATATATATATATATATATATATATATATATATATATATCTATCTATCCTTCTTATTTTCTTTACTTTTTTAGGTTGTAAATAAGGCCTTATGTCAAATAAATTTAGTAATATTAGTATCGTTGTAATGCTCGGGAATTATCAAGTTCGGTGTTGTTGTTAAATAGTTGTAATATCAAGCTTTTGATATCGCTGCTATAATAGTAAGCTTGTTTTTTTTTATCGCTTTCTTCATTGTTGTTTCTTTTCATTTTTGTTTGTTTTTATATATCTATCTACACATATAAATATATATATATATATATATTTATATTTAATATATATATATATATATATATCTATGTATCTATATATATATTTATAGATCTATATACCTATATCTATATATATACTTATGTATTTATATATATATTTATATATATATTAACTATATGTGTAGCTAAATATATACATAGCCTAATTATGTGAAAACGGGTGAAATCAACCTCATGTAGACGAGATGGGAGTTGTGTTGTGCTTAATTAAACGCTTTTATGATAAACTCATGTTTTAAACTTGTTTTGATCATTTTGATAACCTTGAACGAGATTGACAACCTTGTTCATTGTTATATCGAGCTTATAAATGTATTTTATGTGAGATGTGGGATCCGAGTATCACTAATCATAGTCTTGATTGTCGATTGACAACCCGAGTGACAGATCTTGACTATGCCTATGTGAGATTCTTATCTTTACGAGATGAATGAAACATGTTTTAGAATCACTAAACCATAGTCTTAATTGTTAGATTGGCAACCTAAGTGACACATTAAAATTATGTTTTTGTGAGGTTTTTCAATGTTTTTTATTCCGTCAACCATGTTAGGCAAGTTAGCTCTCTAAAGGAGGGTTAATAAACCTAGTATGGGGTTAAGTGAGAGAGCTGCTCAGATCTTAACGCAAGAATAGAAAGTTAACACCCGTGAATATCATATAAACCGAATCGATAAAACACACCTTATCAAGTTTTTCCGTGGGGAGATAACCTTTGGATCATAACTCGCTATGCTTTTTAATCTCGTTAGAATAATCTTTACTTTTGCATTAGTATAATAATCTCCACCACAACTTTGATCGCTTAGACTAAGAACCACGTCGCTTTGGTACTCACAACCACATTTATCTTGGGATCGACTCGCACTTCGTAGCTATTCTAACAATCGACCCGGCATCGGTTAGAGAGTTAGTTTACCCACAGCTATAGTCTTTATAAATGTATTTTTGAGGGGTAAATTTTAGCTCATCAAAATTGGCGCCGCTGCCGGGAAATATGTGATATTGTTGTGATATCTTGTAAGTGAACCGAAGGCTTGGGCCTAGGTTTTTATTTTCTTTGTTTTATTTAGATTTCGTGTGTGTGTGTGTAAAAAAATAAAAAAATAAAAAAAACAAAAAAAAAAGAAAATTTTTATTGTTTTCTTGTTGTTTTCTCGAGATCTTTCGCTTTGAGCTTAAATGGATGAATTTTTCAATCAATACCACTCACCGAACAACAATACCCCTACCAACTTATCAATCAACAAAAGCCAGGTTCTGAGCCTCAAGATCAACAAATGAATAACCAAGGTTCTTGGTCCTATAATTGCCCTAGTGCATACCCGGATCGTAATTATGGTTATTCGAAAGTTATGAACCATAATATTATGAGGGTTATCCAACCCTAGTGCTTATCAGATTATGGTGTTCATACTCAAGACGTTGATAGCTTCACTGCATTCACCCACCGACGTTGTCCGAATGGCAAGAGGACTACTACTCACCTCCAATGAATCAAAGTCAATACGATCAGTTTTCCCCCATGCCACAAGAAGACTTCACCGACAGTCAAATAGAGCAACTAGAGCGATTTGACCAGATCTTGCAAGAGCGATTGTTGGACATGCATGAGTTCAAAGTAAGTACTGACTCCGCCATAAGAAATCTTCAAGACAAGGTGGGGAAATTGATTGAATTAGTGAGGTATGTGAAAGAGGCAAGAGACATGTGAGGTGGTTAAGGATGATGATGTTATCACTGAAGAAGTTCAGGTCGAGAAAAAGGTTGAGGATTCAGTTTGCTATAATGAGATTTCAGAGTTAGAAGAGCAAGAGATTGATCGGCCATCTTCGGTAAAGCCACTAGGAAAGTTGGTAATAGTTGATATGACGGTCCCAGACATTATATTCGGCCCACTCGTGAGGATGAATTTTCATGATTCGCCTTCATATACTCCCAATGGATGAGCTTTATGGTGATTTTTAAAAGAAGATGGTTCGACAGTCGATAAAAGAAGATTCTCTCCGGGTCGGGAGGAGATAACATCAAGAACCAAACGAGGTAACGCTTCTAGACAATTTAATTTCGATGGTTCTCGCTTTGATCACTTTTCTTAAGTCGTTGATCTTCTTAAGTTCGGATTTTGGCTGATTGAGTCTCAGATAGAGTCACCCCGTCGAGCAAACAACGTTAAACAAAAGCGCCACCGGAGGCAGCCCGCTAAATAATAATAATTTGATAAGCCTAGTCCAATGAAATGTAGAATCAGATGAAAGATGAACACAAGGCACAACCAAGTCTCAGGATGAATGTTTGATTGTCATTAAAAGGGAACGATTAGGTGGTTATCCCAAAATCCCGATGGAGAAAAAAAGAAAACATTCAAATACATCATTTCTTGACTTAGGTTGTTGAACCTCGAGGATCCGGGTATAAAAGACTCAATACTCTTTCATACATTTCATTTTATGATCTAGTCTGCTTCAAATTTCTCGGTCGTTGTAGTATAAGTGGTGAGTATTTCCACCTGTGTGTAATAAAAGGAATCTAGGAATAGCTGACTATGAATTGATGTTTTATGCTCGTTGCTTAGATGTTATGTGCTTAACCTGTGAAGGTGATTTTTCCATCTAAAGTTATTATGTGATGTGCTATATATTGCTTATCGAATTTTCTGACATGACACGGCCATTTTCTTATTATTCCCATATCCCTATTGCATATTTTGGCACGGGGACCATGTCCCGTGTTTGCTTTGTGTTGGTTGTTTTTGTTTTGGCATAGGATTCGGATCGTGCTTTCTCATGGTCAGTTATGGATTCGATAGCATCTTTCTCGCCTGGTTTATAAGCTAAGTCTTCCTCTCTATCTCATTTACACTCGAGAATAATGCAAAATCGTAAGTGGGGGTAGAGTCCTGGTTGGTTTAGAAATGGCAGAAGTGTTTAAACCCTTAGTTTTTGGATCTTTTTCGAGCATAAATGAGTTGATTAAAATGAATTGTATAAGGTATTTATTTCATGGATTTAAAGATGTAATGATCAATTTGGATATGTATAACCAATGTGAACCGTAAGTGCATTTTAGCCTAAATTTATTTGTGTAACATGAATTCCTTCACATAAGCATTTGATATTGAAGTTTAAAATTTTAAATCTGCACTCCATTCAAGATTCTAGTGGTTTATCTTAGAAATAGCAAAGAGCTTAGTACCTAATTTCTCAACATGTACCGTGAATATCTAAAGGTTTGAATGTGATAGAAAGAATGTCAAAATAAGTGAGCTATTTATATGCCGGATGTAGCTACCAATGATTTAAGTGTAGTAGTATGCTATCACGAGACGCCCTATATCACTACGAGGTTTAAAAGCTCCCGATCGCTCGATGATAGTAGTCCAGCCTAGGTGTTATCACTAAACATCCTATTGCCGGGAATGAGGGCATATGCTACACATGTGAAATTAAGTGAAAAGTTAGATAGGTATTGATGTATTCGATCTCACCTCATGACGCTTGAAAGATAGTCGATTTTGGCAATGAGTTCGGATATGTTAGTGTCCTATGAAAAAGAAAAAAAAAACAACCTAGTTATCTTCTGACTATCCCCAATATAAACTGGATGATATGCTTTAGGGATTATCCTAATAAGTACACAGGAGGACGTTGTGTGGAATCATATCGCTATACCTAGGAAAATCATTAGGACTGTCTGAATGGATATTTGTGCGTTTGCTTGAATTATTCAAGAGAGGATAGTGGAAATTGAAAAGGCTTGTCACACACGCACTCTGTTATACATTTATATTAAGGTTAACGTGTGGTTATGATTCAATGGTTTCATCATCTCCGTTGTCCTTACATCTTATCTCTTCATGAATTTTTCCTCATTCATTTTATTTTATCGCTTGTTTTGCTCGAGGATGGCCAAAAGCTAAGTGGGGGGTTGTGATGAGGGAAAATTCACGCTATTTTCATAACATTTTACCCCATTTCTAATATCATTTTGAGCGTTATTATATCATTTCGAGTCATAAATTCCTTTAGATTTATCTAAGTATGTTAGTAGTAGTTATTTTATAAAATATAGTGTTTTTATGTGTTTTTATTAGTTTTTGTACCGTTTAGTAACCGGAGTGTCGTGGTCGGATTTACGCTTGGTATTTTGGTGGTTTATTGCGTAATTATAGGTTGACCAAAATCCCGAGTAATGACACGTTTTGAGGCCTAAAAGAGATATTTTTAGGGATATAAGAGTGTGCCACTAACTTAAGTGGTCAAGTGGCTCAGTGGTTAGTGGTACCACTAACGAATTATATCTTCGACGAACAAATGGCTCATTAAAACGGCATTTTCTGAAGAAGTGACCTTAATGAAAGTTGTAGATCTTTGAAAGAGCTTTCCAACGCATTTTGAATCACGTCAAACGGACTTCTACAACTCATGTATCATTAAGTCAAGTGGTCAAGTGGCTAATCGATTTGATTAAGTGGTAATCGAGAAACGTCTTCGACAAACGAATGGCTCATTAAAACGGCATTTTCTGAAGAAGTGTCCTTCATGAAAGTTGTAGATTTTTCCGAGAGCTTTCTAATTCCTCTTGAATCATGTCATTTGGAGATCTAGAACTCAAGATATGAATTTTTAAAGTTTTATTCCAAAATATAAATTTTTATCCGTAAATCGGGAATTAAGGGGATGTATGTCATCATTAGTCCGACTGGTCCGCCTCTTACCCGACGGGTCGGACGGGTCCGGCCCCTTGAACTTTTCCTATATAAGAAGCAATTCAGATAAGACGCTGAGTGCACCATTATATATATACATAGCGTATATATATATATATCTATCCTTCTTATTTTCTTTAGTTTTTAGGTTGTAAATAAGGCCTTATGCCGAAATAAATTTAGTAATATTAGTATCGTTGTAATGCTCGGGAATTATCAAGTTCGTGTTGTTTAAATAGTTGTAATATCAAGCTTTTGATATCGCCTGCTATAATAATAAGTTTTTTTTTTTTATCGCTTTCTTCATTGTTGTTTCTTTCATTTTTGTTTCTTTTATATATCTATCTACACATATATATCTATATATATATATATATATATATTTATATATAATATATATATATATATATATATATATATATATATCTATATATATATATATATATATATAGATATATATATCTATATCTATATATATATTTATAGATCTATATATATATTATATATATATATTATATATATATTTATATATTTAAATATATATTAACTATATGTGTAGCTAAATATATACAAAGTTTAATTATGTGAAAACGGGTGAAATCAACCTTGGGAGACGAGATGGGAGTTGTGTTGTGCTTGATTAAACGCTTTTATGATAAACTCATGTTTTAAACTTGTTTTGATCATTTTGATAACCTTGAACGAGATTGACAACCTTGTTCATTGTTATATCGAGCTTATAAATGTATTTTATGTGAGATGTGGGATCCGAGTATCACTAATCATAGTCTTGATTGTCGATTGACAACCTGAGTGATGATCCGGACTATGCCTTTGTGAGATTCTTATCTTTACGAGATGAATGAAACATGTTTTACAATCACTAAACCATAGTCTTAATTGTTAGATTGGCAACCTAAGTGACACATTAAAATTATGTTTTTGTGAGGTTTTTCAATGTTTTTTATTCCGTCAACCATGTTAGCAAGTTAGCTCTCTAAAGGAGGGTTAATAAACCTAGTATGGGGTTAATTGAGAGTCGCTCAGATCTTAACGCAAGAATAGAGAGTTAACACCCGTGAATATCATATAAACTGAACTCGATAAAACACACTCCTTATCAAGTTTTTCCTGTGGGGAGATAACCTTTTGGATCATAACTCGGCTATGCTTTTTAATCTCGTTAGAATAATCTTTACTTTTTGCATTAGTATAATAATCTCCACCACAACTTTGATCGCCTAGACTAAGAACCACGTCGCTTTGGTACTCACAACCACATTTTCTTGGGATCGACTCGCACTCAGTAGTTATTCTAACAATCGACCCGGTACTGCTGGTTAGAGAGTTAGTTTACCCACAGCTAATAGTCTTTATAAATGTATTTTTGAGGGTAAATTTTAGCTCATCATTCAGCGGATGATAACTGAGTTGAAGAATGTACATCTCCTTGATTGTTTATTATAGCTTCACGGTTTGAATGTACATTCTCTTGTTGTTCTAATGCGTCTTTTATATCATCAGTTACTTGCAACAACTTCTTTTCTTCTTCTTTTGAGAAATTACTTAGTGATGGAACTTCTCTGGATTTGTCATCATATACATTGAGATTGCTATCCACATCATCACAGAGTTGAGGTTATGGATTTGGGTATGAATTTGTAGCACTCAACCCCTCGAAAACATGATCCTAAAAATCAGATACATTTTGCAAAACAGCTAGTCGAGGGTGAGTAAGCCAACTTCTAATTCTAGATGTATCCATTAAAATCCAACTATGTGCTTTTACAACTGATACAGTGAGGGGTTTTCAACAACTGGTTTATAAGATATCTTTGGATCACTTCCAAATGGAAGAACTGCTCCGATACCAATTGTTGGTCCCTTGGAAAGGCTAACACAAGTTTGGGGGTGAATAAACTTGTCACCAAAAACAATCCCAAAACCGAAAGTACCCCAGGAACTGAGTTTTTACTAAACTTAAACTGAACTGACAAACTGATGCTCAATTCAATTTTGTTCCTATCCTTTAACCTTACGTAGGAGTTAGCTAAATCAGTTTAGCTGATGCTAGAACTGAACTAACTTGCAGTGGATAAGATTAAGCCTTTCGTGCAATAGATTTGTCAATAAAGATCTAATCCTCCTATGTATCAGTTTTGTGCTGACTCATTGTCTGATGTGTGCTGAGTGAGTGATAACATGACAATACAATAATTAAAGCAATCACATCACAAATATAAAAGCGTAAAGTAAATCAACACAGAGTTTGTTTATGGAAGTTCCGGGTGGTGTAATCCCATACGTCTCCCCTTCTCCTGTGGTGTAGGAGGTATCACTGGAATCTTGGGATAACTGTTACAAAATCCTAGCCCAATGACAGTCATTCACGACACCCTAGTTTCACTGTCTACACATAATGAAGAAAGGTAATATTGCTCCTTCCACTCTACAAATCGATCTTTCGGAGGTGAATGACTCCTTCACCACCACCACACAAACACAAATTGCAGATCGCACTCAACAAATTGTGGAAACTGAGTTGCAAATCAGATGAGGAAATGTGGAGTTGCTCTCTCAAACTATGCACAACCAACCTTTTTTACACACAAAGGTTAGGTTTAGAATTAATCAAGAGATTAATTCAAATGAGTTGTGTGCTTCTTTTAGATATGGCGTTGTAGCTCCAAGATGTCTTCTTCCCTTAATGGGTTAATGGATATTTATTTATAATCTTCAAGGCAATTTTGTTGGCTTCCCTTTCTAGATATGAAATCGATTTTCTAGATCGGATTTTCGATATATGCTTTTAACCCTTGTCGTAGATCTCCTTTTTCAAGCACTTCCTTCGAGTATTTATAGGGCAATGTAACGGTCGATAAATTTTAAAGCCGCTGCATTTATAGTTTAGCCAACGCTCATATGTATGACCTTTTGTCGTTTTGTTTTTTCAAATTAAACAAGGCCTTAACTCAGTTTTCAACTCTTCTTCAAAACTGAGTACCTTATATACATGACATCTAACTTTAATTGACTAAGTCAGGGTACACCATTTAGTTTCTTCTTTCCTGGTAACTGATAATCTTTGTCCTTAAGATTATTCAGCATTACATGATCAATAGTTCAGTTTTAGGTCAACATGATTTGCTCGAATCCTTTCTTATAGTCATGACTTAATCGCCTTCTAACCGAGTTTGCCACCTCGGGCTTCGCCTTCAATAATCGAGTCTGTGTCCTCGCTTCTTCGCCTTCTTAGACAAGCCAATCGAGCCTCGTGTCCCCAGCCTAACTTATCTTCTTCAGCTTTTCATAATCGAGTCCGATCCTCGCTCACATATGTATACTCAGTTTTCTTGTTGTGACACAACTGTCCGCCTAGTTCCTATCTATTACAATGCTTGTCTGAAACAACCTATACAAAGTTCAGACTCCAGATAGAACTTATACATTTTTCTCTAGACTATTTCTTGATTCTTCTTTCATTATGCACTATAACAGTTAGTTATGACTTCATCATCATGGGTTGTAAGTGATCTCACTAAGTACGTGACAAATCATCATCAAAACACAAATATTATTTCCAACAACATGCTTTGTAGATGACGGTGAAATTAACGCACATCCTCCAACTTCCATCTAGTTTCTTAACTAAGACTGGGTTTGCCAAACATTCCGGATACACCACTTCCTTTGTGATTTTTGCCTGAAGTAACTTGGTTACCCCTTCTCAATTACAAGAATTCACCAAAGGCGAAGTGTCTCTTCCTTTGCAGAACTGGTTTCCATCTCGGATGTACCTTTAATTTATGCAAAGCTATGTCCGGGCTAAGACCTGTCATATCCTCGGTCTTCTATGTGAATACATATCTTAATTCCTTAAGCAGGTCGATGAGTAGTTTTTTATGCTGATTTGGGATCCAGGTGCCGATTCTTACCGTTAAGTCTGCCTTATCTTCCCAAAGGCTGGCGTTTTCAACATTGTCTTCAGTGGACCAGGTTTCTTCATCTTCTTACAAGCAATTCTTCAATAATAACCTGTTGTACCATCGCCTTTCCAATGACGGTGGCCGTGTAGCAGCTCCTGGCTACTTTCACGTCACCTTTAATTTTCACCGATCCTTTGATGGTGGGAAACTTCATAGTGACGTGAGCTGGGGAAATTACAGCTTGGAGGTCGATCAAGGACGGCCACAGAATTATGATGTTGTAAGCGGATGGAGCATTGTTGACGACATAATTTGCCATAAGGGTCATGCCCTTTGGTCTGTGGCCAAATTTGGTGGCTAATCAGATAATGCCCAAAGGATGAATTTGGGGTCGGCAAAGCCACACAACAGAGTGGAGATGTGTTTTTCACGTAACTTTAGTTTTATGGATTGAAGAAAAAGTGCTACGGTACATTCATCGCGCTCAAGATTCACTCAGATGCGTTGTACCAAGTTTCGATTAACCAATGCTTCATTCACCAACCCTTCGTTGTTTACAACTAAGAAAAGCGGATCCCTTGGGCCATAGGTTACTTTTCCAGAAAACCATGGTTTCTTATTAGACGTCGGAATGCCAATAGACCTGCTGCTGTTCTATTATGTGTTCTAAGTTGGTCTGCTCAGGCCACCTGATATTGTATTGATCGTAGTTATCAGCATGTTCTCTGATATATCTTCTTTTGGATCTTCATCTTGATTAGCTACCTTGAGGGTTTCTTTCCAAATAACTGCATTCATAACTAGTAGTTGGTCCGCCCTGTCTTTTTGGGTTGGATTAAATCCAATTCTTTCAGGGTGTGGAGTCTGGTTTTTGGTGTTGACCATTGTAACCTTTCCACCATCAGTATTTTGACCACCCTGGAAATTTTCTACCGTTGATTGCTTACATGATTTAGGCATGATTGGGATCTTCAACAATTACAGTATAAGGCCCTTCTTCTATTGCCAATTGATGATGCTGGAAATCGCCTACCCAATAATCTGGCCCGTATTTCCTAGTGACAATGTGTTGGTCCCAGAAAATGGTAAAACTATAGTCAGAAAGGGGTGAATGACTATAGTGGAGTTTCAAAAACTTTTCTTGTATTTAAAAGGTTTTGGACAAATGGATAAGTCCCTTCTTAATATGTTGTTTCAAAGTAGGTTATGCAATCACATATATATGATATAATATAAGCAATTAAATAAATGCAGTAAGGTAAATTGTTGAAAGTAAATTGACACAAAGATTTATAGTGGTTCAGGGTGGTGTAATCCCTTAATCCACTCTTCTCCTGTGATGATTGGAGGAATTTCACTTTGTTTTCACAAATACAATAGCCTGATTGTCCTTGACTACACAAGCTTCACAATCTTCAAGACTATCACTCCCTAACTTCAATAGCTTCAGTGACTCAGTCTCTTTCACTGCTCCTTGGGAACAAATCCTTCAGCCGCTATCACAAACACAACTCCTTCTCAGATGGCTCTGATTCAGTTGCTTGATTGAAGTGAATTGGATTCACAAGTTTGTTGATCAATCTCAATGCTTCAGTTGCAATTAAAGTTCTGATTCCTAAGAGTTGATCTCTAGATATTTCCTAGCACATATGCTGGCTTTTCACATTGACAGAGTGTGTGCTTGTAAATTATCAAACTTAATCATTCTCTTATGTGTCTTTTTTTCTTGTCGGTAAATGCCTTCTATTTATACCCTTGATAATCCTTGATTTGAATTTCCATCCGTTGTCTATTTTATTGAGGGGAATAATCCTTGATTTTATTCTTGATTCCCCATTAATTATATTCTCTATGATTTCTGTGATCGGATTTTTCTTCAAACATTTATCGTAAAATCCGCCCTGATTGATCCTTAATTTATTGTGCATTTAATGCTTGATCCTCTCAGATCTTCTTCATACTTCAAAATCTGATCAAGTAAGGTTTACTTGGCCGCTTCTTCGATCGCTAAGTGGATCGCCTCGACTTTTCCGCTTTGATCTTCCTTCACCGCTTTGTCTTCACTCGGCCGATAGTCGCCTCGCTTTTGCCGATTCACTATTTCCTTCATTCTTTTAGATTCAGAGAATCTTTGTACTTCACCGATCCTTGATTTGTGTGAGATCGATGTACACCATATTTAAAAATCAAGTTTCATCACTTGAATGTAACTTAGACTTATCCAAGGTCATCATGCACTTCCTTGGTTATAAGTCGACCATAATATCTTCATGCTTCTCGGCCGGTACTTGGTCGGGTTCACAATAAAAACTGCTAGACCAACTAGAACTTGTCCGACTCAACTTATACAACCTCGTCGACTCTAAGTAAATACTTATACAGATAATTCTAACTTATTTCAGTTTGCTACAACAGCTAGTATGGCTATCATCAAAACATAATAAAATGTTCCTAACAATTTCCCCCTTTTTGATGATGCCAAAACCCTCATAAGCCTGAACATAAGTATACTAAAATTTTGCATAATAAACACTAGAATAATACTCAACAAATTTATTCATCCATTTAAGGGTAATAAGGTATTGCATCTTAATTATTCTAGGGAATTTATATCAAGAATAAATCAATATAGAAAGGGCTACTACGCTTTCTTTTCTTCAAAACCCGATGCATTTGCCGTTGATGCCCTTGCCCTTATCTTTGGGCTAGCCTTCTTTCCACTAGAGCTCTCGTGCTTTGAGCTTCCTTCCCTTTTGGCAAGACCAAATCGTGCTTCAAGAGTTGCACTTGCTTCTTCAGACTCAGGGAGAGGACCATACCTTTTCTCCAGAATTTTGTTGTTGGCCTCAGTGACATTTATCAGGGTTTTGAGTTGCTGGCCAGAATATTCCATAGCCTCATCCAGATGGTGAAGTTGATGAGTGTGAGCATTTAAAGTATCCACTAGTGGTTTGAGACTGTTATCAATCATGTCAGCATGAAACTCTAGATTGGTCTGGACATGGTAGGGGATGAGATGTTGCAGGTTGCCCTGTTTCTCCATGACCTCATCTTGAACCTTAATGTGACTGATGAGGTCTTCAATTTTGTGGTTTAAGGTGGTTGCATCACTCCTTAACGCAGCTTTCATGTTTTGCCTGTTGTGATACTGCTTTTCCATGTTTACAATTAAAGGTTGAATATCCAGATTGAAAAGTCTTTCTAGATCAATTTCTTCTGGTACCACTTCAACATCCTCATCATCGTCATCTTCTTCCTTCTCTTTATCATCCTCACTTTCTGATGTGTCTTCTTTCTTCTCTTCCTCTTTCTCTTCTTTCTTTTGTCAAGATTCTCGTGTTCAAGTGAGAGGTTGCTAAGAGATACTTGACTTGACAGCCCCGAACAACCGACTTCCTGCTCCATGTGCCGGAGACTTGATTGCTTCTGATGATGTTCCCTCTTTGGCAATAGTGGGGGTTTGGCAATTTTAGCAGAGTGAGCTTGATCAGCTGGCTCACTCGGCTGTTTGTCAACTTTGTTGAGGCTCTTGAGAATCACTTCTTGAAGAGTTAGGTCATCATCAGAAATCTCCATCTTTTCTTGATCTTCTTTGAGATGGTTTTCTTCCTCTGGATCTATTTCGTCTTTGTCTGCCTAACTCTCAGTAGCATCATCTTGACCTTCAATCTCTTCTTCATCAGATGAGGTGAGACGGTATCCTTCTTCACCTTCTTCCAGATGTGTCACTTCTTTTTGTTTCTCTCCCTCAGTCGTTGCATCGTCACTGATGACCACATGTTTATCCTGATTGCTGGTACTGAGCATAGGGGTGTCCTCTAATGCCTTTTGGGATCTTGTTCGTCATCCCATCCCTGATTTACTTCTTTCGGGTGCTTTCCTTTTACGTCCGGTAGAGGGTTTGGGTTTCAGGGATACCTTTATATAGGTGAACACTACCTTGGACATGTGTAGAGGCTGCTGATTGATGGGTTTCACTTTCAAAATATCAAACAAGTGTTGGAGAGGGAATCCATATGATTTCCTCTCCCATAAATGACCTTTTTCTTCGCAAACCCTTTTCGGTGTCAGAATTGTCGATCAATTTCCTTCCGGATTTGATCTTTCAAAGATGTTGAATACAAATGTTGACCACCAAAAAGGAATACCTTGATAGATAATGACCATTAGCTTGACCTGCACTCGGTCAAATTTTCCATCGATCCTTTTCTGTCTTCAATGTTCTTGGTGATAACTGGTGCAAACTCGGCTTTGAGTACTGATATGGGTAGGTTGTAGGTTTTGCTATTCTTTTTGGAACTTTTGGCTATCTCACTGTGGTTGTTGATGTCAATTTGCATGAGCTTCACATTTTCCGGACCAATCATGGGTAGGTGTAAGAATCTGTTGAGAAGACCAAGTGTGATGACCACTTCTTTCCTAAAGATTGAACTTTTTATACAGTCGTGATCACTCTTCTTGCGCTGGGCACAAACTTTGCATTTTTCCAAAATGATATCAGGATGAGTGGTTGAAACTATGGTTTGTCCTTTTTTGAACTTTGGTCCATTCTTGGTCCTAGATTCAGAATTGTGTTGTCCATTGTTTGTATTCTCATCCTGACTGTTGTAGCAAAGACCAGATCTGGATCCAAACCTTTTTGAGGGTTTGTAAGCTGGTGCATTGGTGAACTTGACAGTAGGAAATTTTCTCAGCTAATCTTTCAACATTGGATGAGTGATCATCTACTGCTTGTTGATCAGTTAAGTGAATCTCCTTACTAGTTTTTTCAGCTTTTACTTTGTCCAGTTCTTTCTTTAATCTTTTATTCTCCTTTCTTAGATTCTAACACTCATGTTCCAGAATTTCATGATTCAACTCAATTTCATCAAATTTACTCATGAGATTTTGAATTAGGTTCAGAGTCTAGTGGAAGAATAGAAGATTGTACAGTGTCAGATGTGTTAGGAAATCACTAGTTTAATGCAGCAGAATTTAAAATTTGATTTCCTTTTACTAGATCATTCTTCATTTAATGCAATAAACATGTTAAGTAGTTTGACGGTTATACCTTGATGATCTATAAGATCGTCGCTTTGACCGTCAATGAAGAGTAGTACAGTGCACAATCCGTCCATGTGTCTGGCCTCTATCGCTAATCCACACGAACTCCTCTCGAATCCTCCTTGATTGCTATAGAAAACTCCGGTTGCTGCTAGACCGCCTTTTGCCCTCTCTTCAACTCACTATAGGATGCTCTCTATTTTACACAAGAACTATGAGCTCTTGCAATTGTGATATACAAAAGAGCTTGACACCCACCTCTTATTTATAGTGAGAGGGGCGCCTATGTAGAGTGGAGGAGAAGAAAACCTTTTCCCAATAAAATAAGAAAAATCAATTAGATTGATTTATCTCTTTAATAATAATTAATTTTGCCAATATCTTATATTGAATATAATCATCTTATTACCATATATCCATTTTCAAAAATCAATTAATATCTTATATTAATATTATGGTAATATTATTAATTAAAGTGCACAATCCAAGTGTATTTTTATACCCAAGATGTATGGCGTCCCAAATGCCAATTAATTGGCTTCTGGAATATTCTTTAATTAATATAATTTGTATATGATTAATATCTTGTATTTTTATTTATTCATAATAAATAAATACTACCATATTAATTTACCACTATAAACTTTATGGTCTAGAGATAAACTTTCCTTATTTGGTTATCAACTATAACCGCATTTTAATCCGACTCGAAGTTCATATGTGTGTGACCCGATAGGCTTCCGAATATGTTGGCCGTAGACACAAAGTGCAATTTACTAAAACGCCATTCATGCCTAACGATCACGGGATAGCGTCTAGCAACACACCATGACCCCCAATCATTGGAAGAATCCAAAGCAATGACTATTACCTTTCATGTGAAGCAGTTACCGTGTAACTTACAATCCTATCGCTGTAATAATAAACATACGATTGTATCTCGAGTGTCAAAATATTAACGATCGTGATCTTATAACTGATGCCATGCTCTATTGGGATAACACATTTACTCCCACTTTGCAAAGATTCTCGAGAACTAGACATTCCTTATAAGAAGGCCATTTCGGATATTCGATCCCGATCATAGGATACACGATTCCTGGACGACCAATCATGTATACTCCGCATGCTTCAACATCACACCTAATCACTACCACATGATCGCCCCGTGGCAAGGGGAAATCTCAATAGTTTCAAAGCATGACAATCCACACCGTGATGCCATGAAGACTCCGGTCTAAAGGATAATTACACAACCGCCACATAGTGTGACACTTAATGTAAGTGGGTCAGTCTAACATACACATTCTCTAATATACATCCACACATACCCAAGTGTTCTACACTTCGATAGACGAGATCTATCCTTACCTTCTATTAGATAGAAGACATCCAATACGTGCTAGTCTGATTATACTATCAATGTCCCATTTGACAGTACATAGCACTATAGACATTTAAGTACCAAACTTGTTATAGTGATTAGAGATCTCATCAACCATAATCACTATCACGGTTTCTCTATCATAGTTTGACACTAAGGACGTTAATATATGTATAAAACAAACAATTTGAAGATAAACAATATATATAAGAGCATAAGTGCTTTTATTAATCATAATAAAGTTATTACATGAACTAAATAGATCAGAATGACCCGACCTACTGGATCCGGTCCAACCCGATTGGGTTTATGACACCTTTCCAACAATCTCCCACTTGGCCTAAAGCCAATCACCCATATGCCTAAGCCCGTGCATGTGAACATGTTTCTCATGCTTTGCCTGAGACAACGACTTGGTTAACGGATCAGCCTATGTTATCATCCGTGTGGACTTTCTCTATCTTCACATCTCCTCTATCTACTATCTCTAATCAAGTGATAGCGCCGTAGCACATGTTTGGACATCCGATGAGACCTTGGTTCATTTGATCGAGATATCGCTACATTATTATCACAAAGACAAAGACCTTCAATGGAGGGAACCACACCAAGTTCAAGAATGAACTTCTTCTTTAAATCGCCTTTGCCACCTCCGAGGTCGCTATGTATTCGGCTTCCGTTGTAGTCCGCGCAGGTCTCGTGCTTGGAACTCTTCCACCACTACTCCACCCGTTAAGCATGAAAACAAATCCAGATTGTGACTTAAAGTCATTGTTGTCGCTTTGAAACCGACATCCGTGTAACCTCAGAAACTAAATCATCATTCCCTAAAACCGTGAACATATCCCTAGTACGCCTTTAAGTACTTGAGGATATTTTTGACAAAGAATCCAGCTGACTCTACACTGGATTTGACCGGTACCTACTAGTCATAATAAGAGGGTACGAGACATATGGTCTTGTGCACAACATGGCATACATGATAGACCCGATTGCCAAGCATAAGGGATCTTACTCATGTGTGCCTCTTTCCTCCTCTCGCCTTAGGACTCATTCCCTTCGACAGTAGACCCCATGTGGCATGGGCAACAATCCTTTCTTGATCGCTCCATGCTCGAATCTCTTCAAGATCTTGTCTATATAAGTGGATTGCATGCATGCATCAAGCAGCCTTTTAGATCTATCTCAATAGATCTTTATTCCTAGAATATAGGCTGCTTCACCCAAGTCCTTCATTGAGATGTTCTTGGATAACCAAGCTTTGACTGATTGTAACATAGGCACATCATTCCCTATGAGCAATATGTCGCCTACATAAAGCACTAAGAACACAATGGCACAGTGGCTCATCTTCGCTCTTGATGAAATCAAGTCTGCTTTTAATCCCACTAACCTTCTTGTAATCCCACTAACCTTCTTGTAAAACATGTGGCTCATCTTCGCTCTTGATGAAATCAAACTGCTTGTAATCCCACTAACCTTCTTGTAAACACAGGCTCATCTTCGCTCTTGATGAAATCAAACTGCTTGATTATCTCATCAAACGAAGATTGCAACTCCGAGAAGCTTGCTTTAATCCATAAATGGATCTTTGCAGTTTACACACCATCATGGAGTCATTGGTTGTGAAACCCTTCGACCGTGTCTTATACACATCCTCGCATAATTTCCTGCTAAGGAAAGTCGCTTTCACATCCATCTACCAGATTTCATAATCAAGGTATGCCGCAATAGCGAGCAAAATTTTAATGGATTTTAACATGGCAACAGCAAAAGGTTTCACAAAGTCAACTCTTTGTCTTTGCTTATAACCTTTACCACTAGCCTAGCCTTGTAAGTAGTCATGTTATCGCCCATGTCGGTCTTTCTCTTAAAGACCCATTTACACCATACAAGAACTATTCCTTCAGGTGGATCAACTAAGTTCCAAACATGGTTGTCTTTCATGGATTCCATTTCAGAATTCATTGTTTCTAGCCATTTCACTTTGTCATGCCTTAATAGCACTTCCTCATAAGTTCTATGGTCCTCATCTTCCATGAGATAAACGCCAGTCTACCTTTCAGGTTCATGGTGTTCCCTGGTGGATCTTTGAGGTGCTAGTGTGTCTACTGTAGAGGGTGGCACCACATCTGTATGTTGTGTTTCCTCTACTTCCATCAACGGACTGTTATCCGTAAGTGGTTCTCGAATTTCTTCAAGATCAATCTTACTCCCACTGACCCTATCCACAATAAACTCTTTCTCCAGATAGTGCCCAGTCCTGGCAACAAACACCTTTTGTTCCTCAGTTGGTAAAATTGGTACCTTTGGTTTCTAGATATCCCACAAACAGACATTTGTCGATCTAGGTCCAGCTTTATCAAGCATGGTCCGTTCACATAAATCGACATCCCCAAGGTTTCATGTAACCTAGTGTTGGTTTCTTCCCTTTGAACACTTCATAGAGAGTGGACTCAACCGTCTTTGATGGAACTCGGTTCAGTGTATAGGATGCGGTTTCTAGAGCGTACACCCAAAATGATTTTGGAAGAACTTCGTAGCTCATCATGGATCGTACCATGTCTAACAAAGTACAGTTCCTCCTCTTAGATACGCCATTCATTTGAGGCGTCTATGGAGGGGTCCATTCAGGTAGAAGCCCATTCTCCTTTAAATAACTTTGAAACTCTCCATCTAGGTATTCTCCACCTCGATCGGATCGAAGTGTTTTGATTTCTTCACCTAGTTGTTTCTCCACATCACCACTGAATTCTTTGAACATTTCGAAGGCTTCAGACTTATACTTCATTATATATATACAACCATAATGAGAATGGTCATCAGTGAAAGTGATAAAATAAGAGTATCCTCTCTTGGCTTGAATTGACATTGGGCCACATACATCAAAGATGTATGAGCTCAAGCAATTCATTGGATCTTAAACCTTTGCCACTAAAAGTCGACTTTGCCATCTTGCCAAGTAAACAAGCTTCTCATGTGTCAAATGTTTCATAATCGAATTGATCCAACATTCCATCCTTATATACCTTGGAAATGCGTTTCTTAATTATATGGCCAAGTCTACAATGCCAAAAGTAGGATTCATTCAAATCATTTGTCTTGGCTTTCTTGTTATTTATATTAAATATGTCCACATTCATATCTAATATGTAGAGACCGTTGCTAAGTATGCCAATACCATAAAAAATTCCACCACGTGAAAAAGAACAACATTTATTCTCAAACATAAATGAAAATCCATCAACATCTAATGAGGAAATAGAAATAATGCTCTTCGTAAGAGTAGGAACAAAATAACAGTTATTAAGTTCAAGTACTAGACCATTGGGCAATGAAAGAAAATAAACTCCTACGGCTAGTGTAGCAACATTTGCTCCATTTCCAACGCGTAGGTCCACCTCTCCTTTCCTTACCTCTCTAGTTTTTCTTCATCATCATGATATATTCAGACAAATATAAGAACCACAACCAAGATCTAATACCAAAGTGGTTAGACTTAGAAGAAGTAATATTGATCTCAATCATAAATATACTCAAGTCGAAGCATCGTAATGCTTCTTCTTGGTACTCAAGAAGCCTTTGCGCTTCTCCTCTAATGTCCGGTCTCACCGTAATTGAAGCAAGCATCCTTGGATTTGTCTTTCGCTATTTTAGGCGTTGGCTTAGGTGCACCTTTCGCTTTTGGACTTTTTTTTCGGCTTTTGCCTTGCCCATGCTAGAAGTAACTAGCAACACTTTCTTTCCTTTCCCACACGGTGCCTCTTAGCAGCTTTCAAAATGTTCAATAACACCGCAAGGGAGCAATCTATCTTGTTCATATGATAATTCACCACGAACTGCTAGAATGAATTAGGTAGAGACTGTAGAATTAAGTCAATACTTAACTCTCGTTCCAACTTGTCCCACCTTCCCAAGCCTCTCTATGTACCCGATCATCTTAAGCACGTATGACCCCACAAAGAGTCCCTGATGCCATCTTACAACTAAATAGGGCCTTCGAGACTTCATACCTCTCAAGTGTGAGACCTGAGAAGCATAGAGTTCCTTCAGTGGACCATGATTGTGTGTAGCGCCCATATACTCATGTCTGCTTTTTCGCTTCTGTGTCATAGAAGCAAGCGTGATACATGTAGCATCAAGATCGTCGTAACAAAGCTTGTTATACTTCTCGACAAAGATCCGCAACAACCCCTGGGCTTTTTTTCGGGCAGGCCTCGCCCAAGACATAGCCAATCTTCTCGTGCCTCAAAACGATTTTGAGGTTTCTTTCCTAATCGAGAAAATTAGTTTCGTCAAGCTTATTGTCAATGATAAAACGAAGGTTCAATTTGTTTGACATTTTTCTACAACAATAAATAAAGATAGAATAAGTAAAAGCTCATGTATTAAAACCCTAAATTTGCACATAAAATTTTATAAGGTTTTACTCCCACTAGCCAACTATTCCCCATTGGATTTCAAGTAAATAATTTTTCTTTAGTGGCTGGGATCTAATCTAGTTGCCTTAATTCCCGACGGTAGACGATCAATCTTGGCAATTTCAAAAAGTAGGTACTCCTACCCATCGCATCATATGCAACTCCCAGTGGTTGACCAGTCAACTCTTTGACAAACCAGATCTCTCTCGTGGTAGTCAACCCTTGTCTCTAAAGTCGACGGTTCTCGACGGTGGCCAATCATCAAAGAATTTAGTCGAGTCAGAACTCCAATATTCGCGAGATCGAAAAGCGATCATATCTCAATAACGATAATATATCCGAGGTAGGTCAACTCCCGACGGTGGTCGATCCGTTGGATCCGAACATGTGCTCTTCACCATAGCTATAATATTGGGAGACAATTTTGGCTCGATTTTTGTTATGGGAATAATTTTAAATTATTTCACTTAATTAATTTGGTTTGATTATGGTATCATCTACTATGTGAATATTACTACGATATCATATAAAGTAAAACATACACAACAATCCGCGGACAAAATAACCGGTATGATCGTAGACTTTTCCTAGGTGCGGTTTCGAATACAAACTGACAAAACCGCGGGTCACAAACTAAGGGTGTCTGCAACCGCCAATAGGATCTTTATTGTTGTACGCCAATGGGTTCTTTATCTCTCTTTGGTTTTCATCTTCTTGCTCCATTCTTGTTACATAATAATCTATCTAATAGATAATTACACCCGCCGCACACGAGGTGGAGCTAACGGGAATGTGATAAATGCAAAAAGTAAACTAGGTCACGTTCATCATAACGGCCTAGGACAATTTTTCAAAAACCAACATAAAGAAAACACTCCCATCTATCCTATTGGTCGAGTCCATGATCAATCGGGGTCCATATAATCACAAAGATATCTATACATCTAATACATACAATTTTATCTTATGAAAACATTAAATTCTAATTTTATCTACTTTATGCCTTATTTTATCACATCAAATAATTAAATAACTTTTAATTATTTATATGACTTAATCGAAAATAAAATTAACATTTAATTTTAAATCGATTTTAATTTCAATTTTACTAAATTTGAACTATTCAAAATAAAATTATAATTATAAATTTTCCAATTTGTTTCCTTTCTTTTTGGTTCTTAGCCAAAAAGGATGCCTTTGGTTTCCTAAACTAAAAGGCATCTTCCAAAACCAATTTTGTTTGGGTCTTGCCACTTTCCAAAATGAAAACTTTAGAAGTGGTTTAGGCTAAGGCCTTTTACAAATCAAATATTTGAAAAGGGCATAGGCCTATTCCAAATCAAATATTTGAAAAGGCCAAATAATTTTGGTTTAGGCCTGCCGATTTCCAAAATCAAAATTTGAATTGGTTTAAGCTTCAGGCCTTTTACAAATCAAATATTTGAAAAGGGTTAGGCCTATTCCAAATTAAAATTTGAAATGCCAATATTTTGGTTAATATGCCACTATGGTTTTCAATGGCCCAAACTATTTGAACCATTAGTTGGCCATATGACACAACTAAACAAATGAGATATCTATGCATAATAATTATCACAAAACAAAAAGGGTCGATCTCCCGTTGAATAGGACAATGACGACGGCAGCTTCTCAGTAGCCGCCACGCCGCCGCCATATAGGAGGGGACTCGCCAATGGCCGAGCCCCTATCTTTCCTTTTTTTTAACTATCTTGTGATTTAAATCTTTCATCTATCGATTAATTACTATGCAATTAAAATGTGCTTATTGCTTTAGCCCGAATCTGTCTATGATACCACTGTTAGGAAAACACTTTTTTAACGCAGTGGAATTTAAAATTGGATTTCCTTTTACTCGATCGTTCTTCGTTTAATGCAATAAACACGTTAAGTAGTTTGACGGTTGTACATTGATGATCTATAAGATCGTCGTTTTGACCGTCAACAGACAGTAGTACAGTGCCCAAGCCGTCCACGTGTCCGGCCACCATCTCTAATCCACTTGAACTCCTCGCCGAAATCCTCCTTGGATTGCTATTGGAAAACTCCAGTTGCTAGACCGGCCTTTTCCCCCCCTCTCCAACTCACTATAGGATACTCTCTACTTTACACAAGAACTATGAGCTCTTGCAATTGTTATGTACAACCGAGCTTGACACCCACCTCTTATTTATAGTGAGAGTGGCGCCCCTATGTGGAGTGGAGGAGAAGAAAACATTTTCCCAATAAAATAAGGAATCAATTAGATTGATTTATCTTTTTAATTAATTAATTTTGTCAATATCCTATATTGAATATAATTATCTTATACCATAAATATATTTTTCCAAAATCAATTAATATCTTATATTAATATTATGGTAATCTTATTAATTAAAGTGCACAATCCAAGTGTATCTTTATACCCTAGATGTGGAGCCCCAAATGCAAATTAAATGCAAATTAATTGGTTTCCAAAATATTCTTTAATTAATATAATTTGAATACAACTAATATCTTGTATTTTTATTTATTCATAATAAATAAATACCACCATATTAATTGACCACTATAACCTTTATAGTCTAGAGATAAACTTTCCTTATTTGGTTATCAACTATAACCGCATTTTAATCCGACTCAAGTTCATATGTGTTTGACCCGATAGCTTTCGAATATGTTGGCCGTAGACACTATGTGCAATTTACTAAAATGCACTTCATGCCTAACGATCATGGGATATCGTCTAGTAACACACCGTGACCCCCAATCATCGAAAGAGTCAAAAGCAATGACTACTACATTTCATGTGAAGCAGTTACCGTGTAACTTATAATCCTATCGCTGTAATAATATCCATACGATCGTATCACGAGTGTCAATACATTAACGATCGATCTTATAATTTGGATGTCATGCTCTCTTAGGATAACACATTTACTCCCACTTTGCAAAGATTCTTGAGAGCTAGACGTTCCTTATAAGAAGGCTATTTCGGATATTCGATCCCAATCATATGACACGCGAGTCCCGGACGACCAATCATGGTATACTCCGCATGCTTCAATATAATACCCAATCACTACCGCATGATAGACCCATGGCTAGGGAAAATCTCAATAGTGTCATAGCATGACAATCCACACCGTGATGCCATGAAGACTCCGGTCTAAAGGATAATTACACAACCGCCACATAGTGTGACACTTAATGTAAGTAAGTCAGTCTAACGTATGCATTCTCTAATACACGTCCACGTACAGTCCAAGTGTCTCTACACTTCGATAGACGAGATCTATCCCTACCTTCTATAAGATAAAAGAAATTCAATACGTGCTAGTCTGATTATACTATCAATGTCCCATTTGACAGTACATAGGATTAAAGACATTTAAGTACCAAACTTGTTATAGTGATTAGAGATCTCATCAACCAAAATCACTACCACGGTTTCTCTATCACGGTTTGAAACTAGGGACGTTACTATATATATACAACAAAAAATATGCAGATAAACTATATATATAATAACATAAGTGCTTTTTTTAATCCTAATAAAGTTATTACATGAAGTAAATAGATCAGAATGACCCGACCGGTCGGATCCGCTCCAACCCGATTGGGTTTAGGACACCTTTCCAACAAGATGTGGATGCACTTGATGATGAGTATGGGCTAGAGGTTACCTCAGTGTCATTAGATTCTTCAGCCATAAGGCATAGGTAGGCTTTCACATTGTCTGAGCTGTCAGCTTCTGTTAACGGTGATTTTTACGGTTTATATGACTTTATTTCGTAACAATTTCCTTCGTGTTTTACTAATTTTTTTAGAAAATTGGGTGTTTAAGTGAAATATTGCAAGAATGCGTATTGAAACGGTTAAAGTGCAAACTCGATCTTATTACGTGATTTTATTAGTAGTGATTTTTCATCAATATATATGGTTCTACATTTTGCACGCTTCTATTATCTTGTAGGTACAATTTGCATGGCAAGGAATGAATAAAAGATGTTTGATTGAAGATTAAATGGAAGGAAGGAGATGCAAGTCGAAGGTATGATGAAGATATGATGAGTCGAACGTGCATTTTCCATCCGTCCAACTCGATCAAGCGCCTGAAGCATGGATCAAGCGCCCACCGGAGCTACTCAATTCAGAAAGCATGATTTTTACCCAAACGGGCGCCCAGGAGGAGAAGTTGGATCAGGATGTTCAGATTTTTAGTGAACGAAAGCGCCCAAAAACATATAGGACGGGCGCTCGATCCAGCTTCTGCCCGACTCAAGAAATCCAAAGCAATCCAGACGGGCGCCCCACCACCGCTTTGTTTGAAACCGACCTAAAACCTATTTATAGTCGCGTTTTTTCCAACCCTAAAACACATTCGATCCTGGCCGCCCCAGCCTCTTGGGGCGCCCTAGCTGCGCTTTTCCCACCATCATAAACATCTTTTATCTTCTTTTTATTTATATGATTTGTATTCCAACGATGAGCTAAGGCTAAGCCTAGAACGAGCTTTGTGAAGCCAATTCTCAGCAGCGTTTTGATTTCGACTTTGGATTTGGTTTTGTGAGTTTTTATTTAAAGTTTGTATCTTTATTATGTGCTTTATTGATTATGCAATTTATATCGAGAGATGGTTGCTTTGTGATGTTTAACGCTTGATGAAAATCGCTGCTGTAGACCTAGATCACCGTAGTAAAGATTAGATTTTTAACCTAAAAATAACGAGAGTTGCTAAGTTAAATTTATAGGTTGCTAGATTGAGAAATCTTACACCTTTGTTATGGAAGCGTTAATCTTTAAGATCGAGAGATTAAAGATTAATAGGCGAATTATCTACGAGAGTAGAAATTCATACCTTTGATAGGTGAACCACATCTTTATTAAATCTTCACTAAACGATCTAGGGTAGAAATTGAGAGTTGCGAGATAGGTGGATCATTGCTTGTTCCTCGTTAACTTAATTGAAATAATCATTGTGCCTTGTTCTTCGTTGCTAACTTAGAAGTTTATTTTCTTTTTAGTTTATAGATTAGAGTTATTTTCGTTCGCAATTATCTTTCCTGGATTTGGATTGACAACCCTCTGTCCAGTTTATTGTATTCGTTTTTGTTTTGTTTTGTGTTCTCGTGACAAATCTTTAGAAAGATTAATAAACTAGATAAACAACCTCGATTCCCTGTGAGATCGACCCGGTATTTACCTCTATACTACGATCCCTGCACTTGGGGTATACCGGATTTATAAATTTATTACTTGTTTATTTTGCTTAGATAAAATCCGAGACAGCTTCAATATCATCATCAAAATCATTTTCAGATGATTTTTCATTCTTTTCACTGCTAGATTCAGCTTTGAGTGCTTTCTTGCTTTTTCTCTTTTCAGTTGTCTTGTACTTCCTCTTGTCCTCATCTTTATCTTTTTCTTCAGGGCATTCAGCTTTGAAATGACCTTTCTTCTTGCAATTGAAGCACCTGTATTCATCATCCTTCTTCTTGCCGGAGGCCGCTCGGCACCGCTTTGAGGTCAAAATATGTTGTTTTCCTTCCATTTTGGGCTCGTAAGATTTCAAATGTGTTTTTCTCCCTTTTATTGTTTTCTTGTTTTCTGCTTTTAAATTTTTCGTAGGTAGGTTTCTCGCTTTTGTTTCGCTTTTTCTGCTTTATCTTTCTAAAAAATCATAAAAAAAAATTAAAATGTCATCAATTAGGATTATGCAAGATCAGAACGCCATGCTGAAACAGCAGATGGCAGCTCTTCAAATGTCTCTTAATCCTATGAATCGACCCCGTTTTTTTCCACGTAACTCACAAGTTTTGTTCTGTGGAAGATGTTGTCGACCGCCATGCAGCTTGGCGTTGTCGTTTTTTTCCCTCGCTGCGTATCAAGTTAACATTGTCCATAATCGGAAATTTTAATCTAGTCACATGTCAAAATTGTGACAATGTGGGACACATCGCTTGTTTTCGCCCCATATGAGGACAGTAACGCTCAAGTAAATGCTTCTTCGTGGGCCAGCAGATCGAGATTTAATAATCAATTCTTCCGCCAAAGCAGTTTGTAATCGTGGTTTCATTCTCGTAATCCAATTTCTATCAAAACCCGAACTTCATCGTAACCAAAATATCAAATTTTCCAATCAATATCAGTGGTTCAATCGTAGCAGCCCCGATCCTATGTTTCAAAGTCGGTCTAGCCAATCTTTCCCATATAACTTTCGTAACTATCAAGGCCCTCTCAATCGGACGATCTTGAAGCTAAATGGAGGAGCAAACCGACACTCAAGAATCTTGAGAGACGGCTCAGCAAATGGCTCAAGACCAAGGCATTGACCTAGCTCCAACACTTCCTTATAATAGAGAAGAGGACAATGCCATGAACTTAGGATCCGGCATTCAATTCAAGTGGTTCCCCAAAAGTATAAGTGTCAAGTTTAATGGATTCATCTGCCTTTGGATCCGATGCTCAGATACCTCAACTGATGAGAATTCTTATGGACATGGATTTAATAATGTTCAAGTGAGATGTGCGTATTGTGGTGGAAACCATTATGAGGCTCAGTGCAGTGGAGGTAATTTACCCAACCAATGGAATACTAATAGCAATTATGATGAAAGTTATGAGAATCCACTTCAATCTAACTATGCATCCACATACAATGGTGGGAGGAGTAACTATCCGTATTCTCCGTGGGATCAAGAAGAAAGCAATTATCAACAAGTGTTCCCTCACTCAGAGCCCGAGACTTACATGGCAGCTTTGTTAGAGAAATATATAGAGAGCAGAACGGAAGTTTCTTGAGAAATGGCACACCTGGTGCATCCTGCTCTAGAAGCAAGGGAAATGACTTCAGGAGAATTAGTTGCACATGATAACCAAGTTATTGAATATGAAAGGGAACCTGAGATGATGGCAAGTCCTGCGCAGAAGGCCGACGTTGAGAGTCGTAGGGATGTAAACTGTGATCCTTTTGTGAACCCATATTGTCTTGATCTGAACGTTTCTGGTGATGATTTATCCAAGACCGCTGAGGGTTCAAGCCTCCAGATCGACAAGAGTGAAGCCACATGGAAATCGGAACCATCTTCACAGGTTAATGGTGCCATAATTCAAGATTCAACATTAATGAGCCATGAAAAAGATGAAAAGGAAGGTAACGCTATTGTTCTTGATCATAAGTCATCTAATACTGTTAGTTATCCGTCCTTGAATAGAAATGTTGATGTTGATCATACCGAGTACATAGATGTTGCACCTCTAATAGTCCATAATTCTCTTAGATTTGTCATGAGCATTGATAAAGAAATCAACAAGTTGTTGAATGACACTTCCTTCCTGAGCGCTGAAATGTTTAATCACTTTCTAAGAAGACATGGTTGTAGGATTCCAATGCTATATCTTAGAATCCGTGCGAATATCCCTGATATGTGAAGGAAAAAGCAGAGGGAGGCCCTTCTTTGGCTTAGTCCTCCTTGATAATGGATAGTGACGTACGTGTGTCTAGCCAAAGACACTAAACAAAGGCGCTTGTTGGGAGGCAACCCAATAATAAGAATAGTTTTTTTTTATTTTATTTTTTATTTTGGATTATTTTGTTTTTTGTTGAATAAGGGGGGCTAGGATTGTCTTGTGTCGTCTAGGTTTTTGGTGTCGGTTTTTGTGGCCAGGTAACTTGCATGAGCTGAATTTGAAAAATCCATGTGATTCCTTCCTTCCTGCCGATGTTACATTTGTGCACTACTTTTCACATAGATTCGGTTTTTGTCAATTTTTGCATTGCTTATGCTTTGTTCCATGATAATGCCTCGTCTATCATCTTTTATGCCCCTGCCCCTGAGGTCCGTCTTGTTTTGTTTTTTTTCAAGTGTGCAGGATATTTGCGATAGCGCTTGTGAGCTTTTAGATGAAGCCAGTTTTCCGGTGGATGGTCCACAGTCTACTGATTTCATCAAGCGTTTCTGGATTTGACTCGCGACCACTTCCAGAATTGCCACCTTCAAACTACAATCAGCTAAGTTTTTCTTATTCTGCACAACATGAGGACATGTTGTTATTTAAGTGTGGGGGAGAGACAAGTTGTTAGTTTGTACCTACAAATGTGCTTCAATTTATTACGCTTAAAATTTTTAAATGTTCTTTAAAAAAATCCGTCCCGAGCATGATTTTATTTTGGCTTACTTACTTGTTATATTCCCATACTTGTGCTAGTTGACTAGTATTTTTGCATAGACCTTTGATAAATAAGCCTTTACTCGAATTCTTTTCACGTAAGCCTCTTCGATGACGAGCTGAACTTAGGAAACTATACTCATTTAAACCGATGATGTTTTATTCTGGTTATCAGATCGTCTGCTTAATGCCAATGTCATGGAAATTGTAATATGTGTGTAGTTGGAATTGAAGTAGGAAGTATCGTGAATATACCAAAGTTTGAATGTGATAAGTGAAACGTAACTATTGTTCTTTAAAAAGTATGTTCAAAAACAAATATGATGAATTAATTGGGTGTGTCGGAAGTCGGGTCGATGATTTGAGTGAGGTAGGGCATATCACTTAATGTCCTATACCACTATGATGACCAAAGCTCACACGACAAATGTAAGAAGTCGCCTTATGATTTGAGTAAGGTAGGTATATCTCGAATGTCCTATTCTACTATGACGGGCAAAAGCTCATTTCGATGTGTGTTTTAAATGTGAAAGATTATTAAATCAACTTACATAAGGAAAGTAGTATGAATAAATCAAAGACTTAGTTATCGCCTACCTTATCCCAAAGATAGGCCAAGGTATATGTTGTAGGGAATATCCTTTGGGTATAAATCGAAAAGATTTTAAAACATATGTATTACTTTGTCATGACGAGAGTAGTTTTGTAGGCGTATGTATAGTCGGGATGTTTCGTTATCTGCCTTTAATGGGTATTTGTTGGTTAGCTTGACTTTAATTGTCAAGTGTGGAATCGTGGAAGTTGAAGAAGGCTTTTGCACACACTACACATTCGAGTAGTCGTTTATTACAATGGATGTATGTTTTTGATGCTAGTCAACCGGTTGTGATTTGATATATGGGATATTATGTGGTTCCTTTGCTCAAGTAAGTCCATGGTTTTCTTGTTTTGTTTTGCTCGACGAGCAAAAGCTAAGTGTGGGGAGTTGTTAACGGTGATTTTTATGGTTTATATGACTTTATTTCGTAACAATTTCCTTCATGTTTTACTAATTTTTATAGAAAATTAGGTGTTTAAGTGAAATATTGCAAGAATGCATATTGAAACGGTTAAAGTGCAAACTCGAGCTTATTATGTGATTTTATTAGTGATTTTTCATCAATATATATGGTTCTACATTTTGCACGTTTCTATTATCTTGTAGGTACAATTTGCATGGCAAGGAATGAGCTGAAAAGATGTTTGATTGAAGATTAAATGGAAGGAAGAAGATGCAAGTCGAAGGTAGGATGAAGATATGATGAGCTGAACGTGCGTTTGCCATCCGTCCAACTCGGATCAAGCGCCCACCGGAGCTACTCAATACAGGAAAGCATGATTTTTACCCAAACGGGCGTCCAGAAGAGTGGACTGGCGTCCAGGAGGAGAAGTTGGATCAGGATGTTCAGATTTTTAGTGAACGAGCATCCAAAAACATATAGGACGGGCATCCGATCCAACTCGGCCCGACTCAAGAAATCCAAAGAATCCAGACGGGCATCCACTTCAGACGGGCGCCTAGCCACCGCTTTCTTTGAAACCGACCTAAAACCTATTTATAGTCGCGTTTTTTCCAACCCTAAAAACACAATTCGATCCTCGCCGCCCCAGCCCTCTGCAGTGGGTGCCCTAGCTGCATTTTCCCACCATCATAAACATCTTTTATCTTCTTTTTATTTATATGATTTGTATTCCAACGATGAGCTAAGGCTAAGCCTAGAACGAGCTTTGTGAAGCCAATTCTCAGCAGCGTTTTGATTTCGACTTTGGATTTGGTTTTGTGAGGTTTTATTTAAAGTTTGTATCTTTATAATGTGCTTTATTGATTATGCAATTTATATCGAGAGATGGTTGCTTTGTGATGTTTAACGTTTGATGAAAATCGTTGCTAGACCTAGATCACCGTAGTAAAGATTAGATTTTTAACATAAAAATAAGAGAGTTGCTAGGTTAAATTTATAGGTTGCTAGATTCGAGAAATCTTACACCTTTGTTATGAAAGCGTTAATCTTTAAGATCGAGAGATTAAAGATTAATAGGTAATTATCTACTTAGAGTAGAAATTCATACCTTTGATAGGTGAACCACATCTTTATTAAATCTTCACTAAACGATCTAGGGTGGAAATTGAGAGTTGCGAGATAGGTGGATCATTGCTTGTTCCTCGTTAACTTAATTGAAAGAATCATTGTGCCTTGTTCTTCGTTGCTAGCTTAGAAGTTTATTTTCTTTTTAGTTTATAGATTAGAGTTATTTTCGTTCGCAATTATCTTTCCTGGCTTTGGATTGACAACCCTCTGTCCAGTTTATTGTATTTGTTTTAGTTTTGTTTTGTGTTTTCGTGACAAATCTTTAGAAAGATTAATAAACTAGATAAACAACCTCGATTCCCTGTGAGATCGACCCGGTATTAGCCTTTATACTACGATCCCTGCACTTGGGGTATACCGGATTTATAAATTTATTACTTGTTTATTTTGCTTAGATAAAATCCGAGACAGCTTCAATATCATCATCAAAATCATTTTCAGATGATTTTTCATTCTTTTCACTGCTAGATTCAGCTTTGAGTGCTTTCTTGCTTTTTCTCTTTTCAGTTGTCTTGTACTTCCTCTTGTCCTCATCTTTATCTTTTTCTTCAGGGCATTCAGCTTTGAAATGACCTTTCTTCTTGCAATTGAAGCACCTGTATTCATCATCCTCTTTCATGCCGGAGGCCGTTCGACACCGTTTTCGAGGTCAAAATCTGTTGTTTTCCCTTCCATATTGGGTTCAGAAGATTTCAACATGTTTTTCTCCCTTTTATTGTTTTCTTGTTTTCTGTTTTAAATTTTTCGTAGGTAGGTTTCTGTTTTTGTTTCCGTTTATTTTTCTGTTTCTTTATCTTTTCTAAAAAAAACAAAAAAATGTCATAAAAAAATGACATCAACTAGGATTATGTTGTTGTGAAATAGTTGATTGATTTTCACATACCTCCCATTTGACTAAATCTTTTAAGTATCGCTTATTTATCACTGTGCCACATTTTATCTTAATATATTTAAGTCTCAAATGACAAATTAAATGATAGCATACCTACATTGTTCCCGTTACATTATGCTATCAATTCCAGTACTATAATGTTAATGATACTTACATTCCTATTATGATCATACATTATTATACTAAATTAAATTATTATGAACTACTTTGAGTCGCATACAGTACATTATGATACATGCTTTTGCATCACTGCTTCTAGGAATAAAGTATTAAGATATCTATTTTAATCAAATGTTTTATTACGATAAGTGATATTAATGTTGTAACCTTTTATATCTCTTATAGATGTCATTATTCTATAAATATTATCTAGAAACTATTATGTATGGACTAATAAATCATTGCAGGATGTATAATATGTTACACATTCAACAAAACTAAATATACTACCTAGTCCATCTTATACATCTCATTTGTGTGTCGATGTCTTCTATCCCGTAATGGGCTTTGCTTCTCTCTAGCACAACACAAATACCCAAATACCCAGTCTAATTATCACCAAGCCTTGTCCAAATAGCAAAACCCTACCCAATATTATTTCTCTATGATATAATCCTTCTAAATATTATTCTCACAACCTCTCTCCCATTTTCACCTTCCCATTTCCTCCTTCTTCTTGAAACCCTCCCATATAGAAACTGTCTCCTTCACTTCTACTCATGAAAAATCATCGGTCAAACCATGTATTATCTCCTCCATTATCTCAAATCGTTTCCATCTCCTCTCCATTAATTTCTTTGAGAAATTCAATGCTAATATCTCGATTCAATCCCTTATGCTTTGAATCGCTCCTCAAACGTTCCTTCTTCCTTGAATCAATTCAAATTCTTTGAGAAGATCGCCGTCTTCAATGAAGCTCTTCGGTGTCCGATGATAAGAAGGATTTGACTTTTCGGACAAAAGATGCAAGATCGTTGCTCGTTTATGTTGCGCATCGAATTTCGGCGCAGGTACTGTACTAGAAGCGACGATTCACTACCATGGTAGTCAAACCAATTGTATTCTTTGATGGACCTCTCCGTCAATGCCTCGATTCGATCTCCCATTGACCCGATTTATCGTTGAAAGGATAGTCGGTCTTCGATGAAGCCATTTAGTTCAATATTTGACCGCTTACCTCTCTCAAATCTATTATGAGTTAAATGTTTTGTCTCGAATTCAATTAAAGGCTTGACCTTTCTGTTCTAATCTCGATTTCTTACAAAGTCAAATGATGTTTTCAATATTTCTGAATTTTCAACCGCGACGCAGACCTCTTCCGATGGCAAGGTGATGCCTTGAAACTCGATGCATATTGTCGATGACATATAATCAGATCGACTTAAAGGTTTGACCTTTCTGGTCAAATATCTGTTGCTTTGTTGCATTCGAGAAACCTAGTGTTGTACTCAAGTTTCGATCTTAAAGCTGAATTAACTCCATAAATGAGTGGCATGGTTGACCCAGTCTACTTATGTTTTGACCCATATGTGTTTCAACCCAAATCCGACTTTGTCCAGGTATAATAGGTTTGACTCTTTTCTTCTAATCCCCAAGTCATGTCTCGAATAAGTGAGGAAATCAAATCCATAATTCGATTAATGACTCGATTATTCTCTACACATATTTGATGAAGTCAATTTGCTTATCGATCTATGATTTTAAATTATGTGTTATTTTCAGATTAGTTAATGTTTGACAACATTAACAAACATGACGAAAATGACTTAGTAATTTAATGAAATCAGTAATTTCTTTGATTAATCAATCGAGTCTGCATGTGCCATCGGAGAGTGTGATATAGATCTACCTCTATGTCTATATCATACTCGTACAAAAATATACTTACCACTTTGGGTTTATATTGACACTTCACTTATTTGCATTCATATACATTTAATTACAAATGACTAAAATGTATAAAATGTTCTTTCGAATAACTTATACCTCGTTTTGAGTAGACATATATATAAAATCAATTTTCATGATTAAGTCATTTTTAGTGCCATTTTTCTAAATTAAATAAACCTGAAAAATGACTAAATGTATGATTTGAAATGAATCATTAAATCCATTTAAAACAAAAAGATATAAGTTCGAAAAGTCCATTCTATGCATTAAATGAGCCTCGAATTTACTTAGACTGCTTGAAAATCGAACCATGAATGTCTTAAAAGTTGAAAAGTCAAGTCTATCTATGAAAATGTGTCATGAGTCTGTTTGTGTAAATGTTACTATGTATGTCATTTAGTATTCCAAGTCATCTCATTTAATACACAGCCACTGCATTTTGCATTACACTGTCTATATAAACCCAGAGACAACAAACTGATCAAGTGAACTAAGCTGATCAAACATTTTGATAATACTAAAAATTATCCTTGTATTTTTGGATTGTTTGCCGTGTGTTTCATCTTGAATCCATCTGCGATTCAAGGTTGATTTAGGTTGAGTAGATAAAGACTGGAAACCCAACTTGAGCCTGGATTGCGATCCCGGTTTGTTTCTGGTACCAGCCTTCCGTTTCTCTCAACCTGAACCTGTGTGGTTCGATATCGATAAGTTCACGATTTACTTTTTTGCTTCAAGTTGCTATTTTAATCTGTGTTTTAATTTAGAACTTGTTATAAAAAGTAAGTGAAGGTTGTATATTGTTCATTGTGTTAATCCTTTGAAAAGAACTCGTGATCGAATCTTAGTGATTCGTGTGTGTCCTTTGTTGTGGTTAAGATTCTTTCACTCTGATTGTGATCTAAAGGATTAACAAGTCGTAACCCGTTTAAACTCTTGTATCATTATTTGATTCTGAATATCGAAAATCACACCGTAATTGTAACCATCCAAATATAGTGAAAAGTGTGTGTGTATTGTGATTTATGTGATACACCTAGGATTGTAAAATCTAGGTAATCAAGATAAAAATTGATTTGTATGTGCTTAAAAGCTGAATTAAAGACATCACATAAATCGCTATTATTTGTAACATCGTTGAATCTATTAAGCCTAATAATTCACAAGTGATTTATTGTTTATGATCACTTAAACCTTTGCGGTTAAATCGTTTTATAAATTCATTTAATCAAAGTGTCTTTGGACCTATTTCTTAGATACATCTATTGGCCTCATTAGATAATTTATCTAATCAAACTTGCTTGATTTGCACGGTACTATTTGAGACATATTGCGTAATATTTAAGTCGAGAAATCGCTTTAAGTTGGTGTTACTTGATAACCTCGCTTTGTGAGTAATCTACAACTGCATTGCATCTTGTGAGTATTAAGCAGCTTGATAATTGTTTTGCTCTAAGTTTGAATGTATAACTCATTGTAATCACATTCTATTATTCAAGCAACATTAAAGTCGGGCATTCGATCTGCTAAGTCTGTTTCAAACTCGAATCTGTCTTGTTTAATCTATAATTTGTGTTTACATTGGAAACACCTCTTTGATCATTCGAGTTAAGTAAAAGTAATATAACTTGATCACCTAGTATCTTAGGAACAACACGTTAACCGGTTAGTTCTTCCGCCTAATTTGGTATAACAGCTTCCTAAGTAGTTGGAACTCCATAATTAATTAACTGTCTAATTAAAGTTTGAAAAAGGTAAAGTAAAAATTTAAAAAGGGTACATATCCTATTCACCCCCTCTAGGATATATATATTATGCATATACGATCCAACAAGTGGTATCGGAGCTTGGTCACTAGTTGATCTAGTTCTATATTACTTAGATTGTTGATCCAAACTTGCTTCGTGCATAAGTTTTGATTTTGTTCTAAATCATTGATCGATAATTAATTCTTCCGATAATTAGTTCGAACTCGCATCGCTTATCTAAATTAAATCTGTGAAAGTTTTCTGCATATTCTAAGATCTAAATTGTTGTTTGTACTTAATTCTGTAGCTATCTCAAATCAGAAGTTCTGATAATTTTCTTAAATTAAGCCTTCGAACTACTTAGCTTTTATCTTGTCATATCTCGAATAAATTCTGTAATATTCTCTCGCAAATTATGTGGTCTATATTACTTTGACTCATGTGAATCTGCTTTGCAATTCTTAAATCTGTGTTGCTTTTTGCAATTTCTGTGATCTACTTTACCCACACTGTGCTGAAAAATTTCTGTGATATATCTCACTTGATTTTGTGAGTTTTGGTAGTCATTGCAGATTACTACCTTGCTGAATACTACTACAATTTGCTTGGTCCTTCATTGCTAAGTTGTTCCTTGTTCGGCCTTCAATTAAGCGTCTTCTAAGAACTCGAGTTGATTTTTTTTTTTTCTTTTCCCAAACAAGCCTTGTTTGAACAAAAGAACCAATCCAATTTCTAACCACTCTATATATCTCATAATGGATTCTACATCACGACCTGCTAGTTTTAGTGAGTGTTTCTCTTGGAATAAACCCCCTCACTTTGATGGGCATGACTATGTGTTATGGAAGAAGCTTATGAGAATACATCTTGAAGCTATTGATATCCGTCTTTGGTTTATTATAGAAGATGGATCATCCCTTCCGAGAAATAAACCAGTCTCAGAATCTGATATTAAAAGATCTCTTTCATACAATTCAAAAGCTCTAGAGATTTTAGTAAATGCTCTGAGTCCTCCTATTGCCGTCTTTGTATCCTCCTGCTCAACTGCCAAAGAGGTATGGCTGAAAATAGAAAAGAAATTTCAAGATTCAAATCTGGAAATAGAAAGCAAATCTGAAATTTCAGCAAGTTGCAATGGTCTCGACTCATCCTCTAATGATGAACTCCAGCCTGCTCTTCAGTTTAATAATGATACATCTAAAAACACTAAAGAGTCTGAACAATCTGAAGAAGCATCTACGAATGCTGCTTGTACAACTGAAAATAAGAAGAGCCTGGATCAAAATGGCCTAATCATTCAAGTCAACTTTGATTCGAGATCTTTCGATTCAAGCGAGAATTCAGATGATGCGAATTCAAATGCTGAAAATGCAATTTCTGATGCTGAAAAATCCAACTGTGATTCTAATGCGAATTCCGACTCCGAATCTGAGGTAACCAAAGATATCTACTATTTTTGCAATCATTTTAAAAATAGATGTGATGCATTAGAAGTTGAAAATGATAAATTGAAAGATAATCTACTTGAGAAAAATGATTATGTTATGTCACTACTAAATACTAATAATCAACTTGAATCAACAATCAATGCCTTAAAAGCTGAGTTAGAAATGCTTAAAAGCGAACGAGTTGTTATTCCACAAGCTATTCCAAAGGTTAATGTGTTATCTAATGATGTGGATATATCTCACTCATCTCAAAATGATCATTTGATTCACACTGATCTCATCTCAGATTTTCCTTTGGAAGTATCTCGGAATGAGACTGTAGTCACTGAATCAAGTCATCAAGAAAAACATTTTGTTTCCCGTTCCATTATTCCGGGACAAGTAAAACCTCCCAAGTATGCTTCATCTACACAATCACACACATCACAGTATACTTCGGATTTTAGAAAGTATGTCTATAAAAAGAATCATGCATTTTTGTATGATAAGAAGATTTCTAGAAATTTCCGTCCAAAGAACATTTTTTATCACAATAATCATGCTACACCAAGATATCATGTTTCTAGGATTCATAGACCATTAAACTACACCTATAACACCAATACTTATGCCCCACGAGTTGCTCAATATCACCATTGGCAACCTCACTATCAACACACACGTAATTCCTGTTCACACTATGTACCGCATACTTATCGATCTTATGGATATAATGAACAACCTTTTAGGATCTATGGTACTAATTGGAATGTTCACAAACCTAAGTTCAAGCAAGTATGGGTACCAAAAGTTAAAAAAATTTGGGTTCCAAAGTCTCCTTTGACTAACATTCAAGGACCCAACATATAAAGGGTACCGTATGCTTTCTTATCTGTTTTTGCAGTTTATATCATTGCTGAAATTGCCACTTGAGCATTAATTTCCTTGGTGCCAAACTCTACTGTTGTCTCACATCTTGTAGCACTTATGAAACCAATTCAATGTGTATCAAACCCTTCTCGGTATCAGCACATTGATGTTTCTCCTATCAACAACAAACCAACAGGGAAGTATCCTTACACCATTTATTCATATGAATGTGCTCTAATCCCTCGGATATCAAGCTCAATTGACGGCTTATGCCGAGATACTAATCATATATTGTCACAATTTTGAAAGAGAAGTCTCTTTGCCTGATTTTTTTAATGATATGTTTGATTAATTTTCAAAATTAAGGGGAGAAAAGAGTTATAAAGCTTTTTTAGTGAGGGGAGCGATACGATAAATAATCTATACACTAAACATATAAGCTCATATTAAGGGGGAGCTTAGTTTTAGGGGGAGCACTCGTATTCGATCCTTAAAAGCTTTAATAAAGGTAATTGTGAAAATGAATCAAAGGGGGAGAATTGTTGTGAAATAGTTGATTGATTTTCACATACCTCCCATTTGACTAAATCTTTTAAGTATCGCTTATTTATCACTGTGCCACATTTTATCTTAATATATTTAAGTCTCAAATGACAAATTAAATGATAGCATACCTACATTGTTCCCGTTACATTATGCTATCAATTCCAGTACTATAATGTTAATGATACTTACATTCCTATTATGATCATACATTATTATACTAAATTAAATTATTATGAACTACTTTGAGTCGCATACAGTACATTATGATACATGCTTTTGCATCACTGCATCTAGGAATAAAGCATTAAGATATCTATTTTAATCAAATGTTTTATTACGATAAGTGATATTAATGTTGTAACCTTTTATATCTCTTATAGATGTCATTATTCTATAAATATTATCTAGAAAGTATTATGTATGGACTAATAAATCATTGCAGGATGTATAATATGTTACAAACTCAACAAACTAAATATACTACCTAGTCCATCTTATACATCTCATTGTGTGTCTGATGTCTTCATCCCGTAATGGGCTTTGCTTCTCTCTAGCACAACACAAATACCCAAATACCCAGTCTAATTATCACCAAGCCTGTCCAAATAGCAAAACCCTACCCAATATTATTTCTCTATGATATAATCCTTCTAAATATTATTCTGCAGCCTCTCTCCCATTTTCACCTTCCCATTTCCTCCTTCTTCGAAACCCTCCCATATAGAAACTGTCTCCTTCACTTCTACTCATGAAAAATCATCAGTCAAACCATGTATTATCTCCTCCGTTATCTCTGAAACTGTTCCATCTCCTCTCCATTAATTTCTTTGAGAAATTCAATGCTAATATCTCGATTCAATCCCTTATGCTTTGAATCTGCTCCTCAAACGTTCCTTCTTCCTTGAATCAATTCAAATTGCTGAGAAGACTGCTCAGTCTTCAATGAAGCTCTTCAGTGTCCGATGATAAGAAGGATTTGACTTTTCGGACAAAAGATGCAAGATCGTTGCTCGTTTATGTTGCAGACCGAATTTCCGGCGAGGTACCTGCATTTAGAAGCGACGATTCACTACCATGGTAGTCAAACCAATTGTATTCTCTCGATCGACCTCTCCGTCAATGCCTCGATTCGATCTCCCATTGACCCGATTTATCGTTGAAAGGATAGTCGGTCTTCGATGAAGCCATTTAGTTCAATATTTGTTGCTTACCTCTCAAATCTATTATGAGTTAAATGTTTTGTCTCGAATTCAATTAAAGGCTTGACCTTTCGTTTCTAATCTCGATTTCTTACAGTCAAATGATGTTTTCAATATTTCTGACTTTCAACCGCGACGCAGAGCCTCTTCCGATGGCAAGGTGATGCCTTGAAACCTGATGCATATTGCTGATGACATATAATCAGATCGACTTAAAGGTTTGACCTTTCCGGTCAAATATCTGTTGCTTTGTTGCATTCGAGAAACCTAGTGTTGTACTCAAGTTTCGATCTTAAAGCTGAATTAACTCCATAAATGACTGGCATGGTTGACCCAGTCTACTTATGTTTTGACCCATATGTGGTTCAACCCAAATCCGACTTTGTCCAGGTATAATAGGTTTGACTCTTTTCTTCTAATCCCCAAGTCATGTCTGAATAAGTGAGGAAATCGAAATCCATAATTCGATTAATGACTCAGTTATTCTCTACACATATTTGATGAAGTCAATTTGCTTATCTCGATCTATGATTTAAATTATGTGTTATTTTCAGATTAGTTAATGTTTGACAACATTAACAAACATGATTTAAAATGACTTAGTAATTTAATGAAATCGATAATTTCTTTGATTAATCAATCGAGTGCAGATGTGCCATCGGAGAGTGTGATATAGATCTACCTCTATGTCTATATCATACTGTGTACAAAAATATACTTACCACTTTGGGTTTATATTGACACTTCACTTAGCTGCATTCATATACATTTAATTACAGCGACTAAAATGTATAAAATGTTCTTTCTGAATAACTTATACCTCGTTTTTGAGTAGACATATATATAAAATCAATTTTCATGATTAAGTCATTTAGTGCCATTTTTCTAAATTAAATAAACCCTGAAAAATGACTAAATGTATGATTTGAAACTGAATCATTAAATCCATTTAAAACAAAAAGATATAAGTTCGAAAAGTCCATTCTATGCATTAAATGAGCCTCGAATTTACTTAGCGACCGCTTGAAAATCGAACCATCGAATGTCTTAAAAGTTGAAAAGTCAAGTCTATCTATGAAAATGTGTCATGAGTCTGTTTGTGTAAATGTTACTATGTATGTCATTTAGTATTCCAAGTCATCTCATTTAATACACATACCATTGCATTTTGCATTACAATCGTCTATATAAACCCGAGACAACAAAGCGATCAAGTGAACTAAGTCGATCAAACATTTTGATAATACTAAAAATTATCCTTGTATTTTCGATTTGTTTGCCGTGTGTTTCATCTTGAATCCATCTGCGATTCAAGGTTGATTCAGGTTGAGTAGATAAAGACTGAAACCCAACTTGAGCCTGGATTGCGATCCCGGTTTGTTTTCGTACCCGACCTTCCGCTTCTCTCAACTGAACTCGTGTGGTTCGATATCGAGAAGTTCACGATTTACTTTTTTTTGCTTCAAGTTGCTATTTTAATCTGTGTTTTAATTTAGAACTTGTTATAAAAAGTAAGTGAAGGTTGTATATTGTTCTGTTGTGTTAATCCTTTGAAAAAGAACTGTGATCGAATCTTAGTGACTGTGTGTCACTGTTGTGGTTAAGATTCTTTCACTACAGTGTGATCTAAAGGATTAACAAGTCAGAACCCGTTTAAACTCTTGTATCATTATTTCAGTTCTGAATATCGAAAATCACTGTAATTGTAACCATCCAAATATAGTGAAAAAGCTGTGTGTGTATTGTGATTTATGTGATACACCTAGGATTGTAAAATCTAGGTAATCAAGATAAAAATTGATTTGTATGTGCTTAAAACTGAATTAAAGACATCACATAAACTGCTATTATTTGTAACACTGTTGAATCTATTAAGCCTAATAATTCACAGTGATTTATTGTTTATGATCACTTAAACCTTTATGTTAAATCGTTTTATAAATTCATTTAATCAAAGTGCTGGACCTATTTCTTAGATACATCTATTGGCCTCATTAGATAATTTATCTAATCAACCTGCTGATTTGCACCGGTACTATTTGAGACATATTGCAGTAATATTTAAGTCGAGAAATGCTTTAAGTTGGTGTTACTTGATAACCTCGCTTTGTGAGTAATCTACAACTGCATTCATCATCGTGAGTATTAAGCAGCTTGATAATTGTTTTGCTCTAAGTTTGAATGTATAACCCATTTGTAATCACATTCTATTATTCAAGCAACATTAAAGTCGGGCATTCGATCGCTAAGTCTGTTTCAAACTCGAATCTGTCTTGTTTAATCTATAATTTGTGTTTACATTGGAAACACCTCTTTGATCATTCAGAGTTAAGTAAAAGTAATATAACTTGATCACCTAGTATCTTAGGAACAACACGTTAACGGTTAGTTCTTCCGCCTAATTTGGTATAATGACTTCCTAAGTAGTTGGAACTCCATAATTAATTAACCTGTCTAATTAAAGTTTGAAAAAGGTAAAGTAAAAATTTAAAAAGGGTACATATCCTATTCACCCCCCCTCTAGGATATATATATTGCGCATATACGATCCAACATATGCAAGATCAGAACGCCGTGCTGAAACAGCAGATGGAAGCTCTTCAAATGTCGCTTAATCCTATGAATCAGACCCCGTCTTTTCCACAAAACTCACAAGTTCTGTTCTGTGGAAGATGTTGTCGACCTGGCCATCTTTGTTGGCGCTGTCGCTTTCTTTCCTGCTGCGTATCAAGTTAACACTGTCCATAATCAAGGAAATTTTAATCTAGTCACATGTCAAAATTGTGACAATGTGGGACACACTGCTCGTTTCTGTCCTATGAGTGGACAGAACGCTGAAGTAAATGCTTCGTACAGCGAGATCAGAGATTTAATAATCAATTCTCTGGCCAAAGCAGTTTTCAGAATCAGGGTTTCAATTCTCAGAATCCGAATTTCTATCAAAACCCGAACTTCAGTCAGAACCAAAATATCAAATTTTCCAATCAATATCAAGTGGTTCAATCTGCAGCACCCCGATCCTATGTTTCAAAGTCAGTCTAGCCAATCTTTCCCATATAACTTTCAGAACTATCAAGGCCCCTCTCAATCGGACGATCTTGAAGCTAAATTGGAGGAGCAAAACCGGACACTCAAGAATCTTGAGAGACGGCTCAGGCAAATGGCTCAAGACCAAGGCATTGACCTAGCTCCAACACTTCCTTATAATAGAGAAGAGGACAATGCCATGAACTTAGGATCCGGCATTCAATTCAGTGGTTCCCCAAAAGTATAAGTGTCAAGTTTAATGGATTCATCTGTCTTTGGATCCGATGCTCGTATACCCTCAACTGATGAGAATTCTTATGGACATGGATTTAATAATGTTCAAGTGAGATGTGCGTATTGTGGTGGAAACCATTATGAGGCTCAGTGCAGTGGAGGTAATTTACCCAACCAATGGAATACTAATAGCAATTATGATGAAAGTTATGAGAATCCACTTCAATCTAACTATGCATCCACATACAATGGTGGGAGGAGTAACTATCCGTATTCTCCGTGGGATCAAGAAGAAAGCAATTATCAACAAGTGTTCCCTCACTCAGAGCCCGAGACTTACATGGCAGCTTTGTTAGAGAAATATATAGAGAGCAGAACGGAAATTTCTTGAGAAATGGCACACCTGGTGCATCCCGCTCTGTAAAGCAAGGAAATGACTTCAGGAGAATTAGTTGCACATGATAACCAAGTTATTGAATATGAAAGGGAACCTGAGATGATGGCGAGTCCTGCGCAGAAGGCCGACGTTGAGAGTCGTAGGGATGTAAACTGTGATCCTTTTGTGAACCCATATTGTCTTGATCTGAACGTTTCTGGTGATGATTTATCCAAGACCGCTGAGGGTTCAAGCCTCCAGATCCACAAGAGTGAAGCCACATGGAAATCGGAACCATCTTCACAGGTTAATGGTGCCATAATTCAAGATTCAACATTAATGAGCCATGAAAAAGATGAAAAGGAAGGTAACGCTATTGTTCTTGATCATAAGTCATCTAATACTGTTAGTTATCCGTCCTTGAATAGAAATGTTGATGTTGATCATACCGAGTACATAGATGTTGCACCTCTAATAGTCCATAATTCTCTTAGATTTGTCATGAGCATTGATAAAGAAATCAACAAGTTGTTGAATGACACTTCCTTCCTGAGCGCTGAAATGTTTAATCACTTTCTAAGAAGACATGGTTGTAGGATTCCAATGCTATATCTTAGAATCCGTGCGAATATCCCTGATATGTGAAGGAAAAAGCAGAGGGAGGCCCTTCTTTGGCTTAGTCCTCCTTGATAATGGATAGTGACGTACGTGTGTCTAGCCAAAGACACTGAACAAAGGCGCTTGTTGGGAGGCAACCCAATAATAAGAATAGTTTTTTTTTTTTTTTTTTTTTTTTATTTTGGATTATTTTGTTTTTTGTTGAATAAGGGGGGCTAGGATTGTCTTGTGTCGTCTAGGTTTTTGGTGTCGGTTTTTGTGGCCAGGTAACTTGCATGAGCTGAATTTGAAAAATCCATGTGATTCCTTCCTTCCTGCCGATGTTACATTTGTGCACTACTTTTCACATAGATTCGGTTTTTGTCAATTTTTGCATTGCTTATGCTTTGTTCCATGATAATGCCTCGTCTATCATCTTTTATGCCCCTGCCCCTGAGGTCCGTCTTGTTTTGTTTTTTTTCAAGTGTGCAGGATATTTGCGATAGCGCTTGTGAGCTTTTAGATGAAGCCAGTTTTCCGGTGGATGGTCCACAGTCTACTGATTTCTTCAAGCGTTTCTGGATTTGACTCACGACCACTTCCAGAATTGCCACCTTCAAACTACAATCAGCTAAGTTTTTCTTATTCTACACAACATGAGGACATGTTGTTATTTAAGTGTGGGGGAGAGACAAGTTGTTAGTTTGTACCTACAAATGTGCTTCAATTTATTACGCTTAAAATTTTTAAATGTTCTTTAAAAAAATCCGTCCCGAGCATGATTTTATTTTGGCTTACTTACTTGTTATATTCCCATACTTGTGCTAGTTGACTAGTATTTTTGCATAGACCTTTGATAAATAAGCCTTTACTCGAATTCTTTTCACGTAAGCCTCTTCGATGACGAGCTGAACTTAGGAAACTATACTCATTTAAACTGATGATGTTTTATTCTGGTTATCAGATCGTCTGCTTAATGCCAATGTCATGGAAATTGTAATATGTGTGTAGTTGGAATTGAAGTAGGAAGTATCGTGAATATACCAAAGTTTGAATGTGATAAGTGAAACATAACTATTGTTCTTTAAAAAGTATGTTCAAAAACAAATATGATGAATTAATTGGGTGTGTCGGAAGTCGGGTCGATGATTTGTGTGAGGAGGGGCATATCACTTAATGTCCTATACCACTATGATGACCAAAGCTCACGACAAATGTAAGAAGTCGCTTTATGATTTGAGTAAGGTAGGGTATATCTCGAATGTCCTATTCTACTATGACGGTCAAAAGCTCATTCGATGTGTGTTTTAAATGTGAAAGATTATTAAATCAACTTACATAAGGAAAGTAGTATGAATAAATCAAAGACTTAGTTATCGCCTACCTTATCCTCAAAGTATAGGCCAAGGTATATGTTGTAGGGAATATCCTCTGGGTATAATCGAAAAGATTTTAAAACATATGTATTACTCTTTGTCATGACGAGAGTAGTTTTGTGTAGGCGTATGTATAGTCGTGGATGTTTCGTTATCTGCCTTTAATGGGTATTTGTTGGTTAGCTTGACTTTAATTGTCAAGTGTGGAATCGTGGAAGTTGAAGAAGGCTTTGCACACACTACACATTCGAGTAGTCGTTTATTACAATGGATGTATGTTTTTGATGCTAGTCAACCGGTTGTGATTTGATATATGGGATATTATGTGGTTCACTGTTCAAGTAAGTCCATGGTTTTCTTGTTTTGTTTTGCTCGGGACGAGCAAAAGCTAAGTGTGGGGGAGTTGTTAACGGTGATTTTTATGGTTTATATGACTTTATTTCGTAACAATTTCCTTCATGTTTTACTAATTTTTATAGAAAAATAGGTGTTTAAGTGAAATATTGCAAGAATGCATATTGAAACGGTTAAAGTGCAAACTCGAGCTTATTATGTGATTTTATTAGTGATTTTTCATCAATATATATGGTTCTACATTTTGCACGCGTTTTTATTATCTTGTAGGTACAATTTGCATGGCAAGGAATGAGTGAAAAGATGTTTGATTGAAGATTAAATGGAAGGAAGAAGATGCAAGTCGAAGGTAGGATGAAGATATGATGAGTTGAACGTAGCGCTTGCCATCCGTCCAACTCCGGATCAAGCGCCCACTGGAGCTACTCAATTCAGAAAGCATGATTTTTACCCAAACGGGCGTCTGTAAGAGTGGATCAAGCGCCCAGGAGGAGAAGTTGGATCAGATGTTCAGATTTTTAGTGAACGAGCATCCAAAAACATATAGGACGGGCATCCGATCCAACTCGGCCCGACTCAAGAAATCCAAAGAATCCAGACGGGCGCCCACTACGTCAGACGGGCGTCTAGCCACCGCCTTTGCTGAAACCGACCTAAAAACCTATTCATAGTCGCGTTTTTTCCAACCCTAAAAAACACAATTCGATCCCTGGCCGCCCCAGGCCCCTTGGGGGTGCCCTAGCTGCATTTTCCCACCATCATAAACATCTTTTTATCTTCTTTTTATTTATATGATTTGTATTCCAACGATGAGCTAAGGCTAAGCCTAGAACGAGCTTTGTGAAGCCAATTCTCAGCAGCGTTTTGATTTCGACTTTGGATTTGGTTTTGTGAGGTTTTATTTAAAGTTTGTATCTTTATAATGTGCTTTATTGATTATGCAATTTATATCGAGAGATGGTTGCTTTGTGATGTTTAACGTTTGATGAAAATCGTTGCTAGACCTAGATCACCGTAGTAAAGATTAGATTTTTAACATAAAAATAAGAGAGTTGCTAGGTTAAATTTATAGGTTGCTAGATTGAGAAATCTTACACCTTTGTTATGAAAGCGTTAATCTTTAAGATCGAGAGATTAAAGATTAATAGGCGAATTATCTACGAGAGTAGAAATTCATACCTTTGATAGGTGAACCACATCTTTATTAAATCTTCACTAAACGATCTAGGGTGGAAATTGAGAGTTGCGAGATAGGTGGATCATTGCTTGTTCCTCGTTAACTTAATTGAAAGAATCATTGTGCCTTGTTCTTCGTTGCTAGCTTAGAAGTTTATTTTCTTTTTAGTTTATAGATTAGAGTTATTTTCGTTCGCAATTATCTTTCCTGGCTTTGGATTGACAACCCTCTGTCCAGTTTATTGTATTCGTTTTAGTTTTGTTTTGTGTTTTCGTGACAAATCTTTAGAAAGATTAATAAACTAGATAAACAACCTCGATTCCCTGTGAGATCGACCCGGTATTAGCCTTTATACTACGATCCCTGCACTTGGGGTATACTGGATTTATAAATTTATTACTTGTTTATTTTGCTTAGATAAAATCCGAGACAGCTTCAATATCATCATCAAAATCATTTTCAGATGATTTTTCATTCTTTTCACTGCTAGATTCAGCTTTGAGTGCTTTCTTGCTTTTTCTCTTTTCAGTTGTCTTGTACTTCCTCTTGTCCTCATCTTTATCTTTTTCTTCAGGGCATTCAGCTTTGAAATGACCTTTCTTCTTGCAATTGAAGCACCTGTATTCATCATCCTCTTTCATGCCGGAGGCCGTTCGACACCGTTTTCGAGGTCAAAATCTGTTGTTTTCCCTTCCATATTGGGTTCAGAAGATTTCAACATGTTTTTCTCCCTTTTATTGTTTTCTGTTTTAAATTTTTCGTAGGTAGGTTTCTGTTTTTGTTTCCGTTTATTTTTCTGTTTCTTTATCTTTTCTAAAAAAAACAAAAAAATGTCATAAAAAAATGACATCAACTAGGATTATGCAAGATCAGAACGCCGTGCTGAAACAGCAGATGGCAGCTCTTCAAGTGTCGCTTAATCCTATGAATCAGACCCCGTCTTTTCCACAAAACTCACAAGTTCTGTTCTGTGGAAGATGTTGTCGACCTGGCCATGCTGTTGGCCAGTGTCAGTTTCTTTCCCCTGCTGCGTATCAAGTTAACACTGTCCATAATCAAGATAATTTTAATCTAGTCACATGTCAAAATTGTGACAATGTGGGACACACTGCTCGTTTCTGTCCTATGAGTGGACAGAACGCTGAAGTAAATGCTTCATGGCCGTGAGTATCGAGAGATTTAATAATCGTTCTCCGCCAAAGCATTTTGTAATCGAGTGTTTCATTCTCGTAATCCAATTTCTATCAAAACCAGAACTTGATAACCAAAATATCAATTTTTCCAATCAATATCGGTGGTTCAATCGTAGCACCCGATCCTATGTTTCAAAGTCAGCCTAGCCAATCTTTCCCCACATAACTTTCGTAACTATCAAGGCCCCTCTCAATCGGACAATCTTGAAGCTAAATTGGACGAGCAAAGCAGGACACTCAAGAATCTTGAGAGACGGCTCAGGCAAATGGCTCAAGACCAAGGAATTGACCTAGATCCCACACTTCCTTATGATAGAGAAGAGGACAATGCCATGAACTTAGGATCCGCATTCAATTCAAAGTGGTTCCCAAAAGTAGAAGTGTCAAGTTTAATGGATTCATCTGCCTTTGGATTCGATGCTCAGATACCCTCAACTAATGAGAATTCTTATGGACATGGATTTAATAACGTTCAAGTGAGATGTGCGTATTGTGGTGGAAACCATTATGAGGCTCAGTGCAATGGAGGTAATTTACCCAACCAATCGAATACTAATAGCAATTATGACGCAAGTTATGAGAATCCACTTCAATCTAACTATGCATCCACATACAATGGTGGGAGGAGTAACTATCCTTATTCTCCGTGGGATCAAGAAGAAAGCAATTATCAACAAGTGTTCCCTCACTCAGAGCCCGAGTCTTACATGGGGCTTTGTTAGAGAAATATATAGAGAGCAGTAAAGGAAGTTTCGGAGAAATGGCACACTGGTGCATCTCGCTTCTGAAGCCAGGAACCGACTTCAGGAGAATTAGTTGCACATGATCGCCAAGTTATTGAATATGAAAGGGAACCTGATATGATGGCGAGTCCTTAGCAGAAGGCCGACGTGGAGAGTCGTAGGGATGTAAACTGTGATACTTTTGTGAACCCATATTGTCTTGATCTGAACGTTTCTGGTGATGATTTATCCAAGACTGCTGAGGGTTCAAGCCTCCAGATCCACAAGAGTGAAGCCACATGGAAATATGAACCATCTTCACAGGATAATGGTGCCATAATTCCGCATTCAACATTAATGAGCCATGAAAAAGATGAAAAGGAAGGTAACTCTATTGTTCTTGATCATAAGTCATCCGATCATCGTTAGTTATCCGTCCTTGAATAGCAATGTTGATGTTGATTGAGTACATAGATGTTGCACCTCTAATAGTCCATAATACTCTTAGATTTGTCATGAGCATTGATAAAGAAATCAACAAGTTGTTGAATGACACTTCCTTCCCCGAAATACCAAATGTTTAATCACTTTCTAAGAAGACATGGTTGTAGGATTCCAATGCTATATCTTAGAATCCGTGCGAATATCCCTGATATGTGGAGGAAAAAGCAGAGGGAGGCCCTTCTTTGGTTTAGTCCTCCTTGATAATGGATAGTGACGTACGTGTGTCTAGCCAAAGACACTAAACAAAGGCGCTTGTTGGGAGGCAACCCAATAATAAGAATAGTTTTTTTTTTCGATTATTTTGTTTTTTGTTGAATTAGGGGGGCTAGGTTTGTCTTGTGTCGTCTAGGTTTTTGGTGTCGGTTTTTGTGGCCAGGTAACTTGCATGAGCTGAATTTGAAAAATCCATGTGATTCCTTCCTTCCTGCCGATGTTACATTTGTGCACTACTTTTCACATAGATTCGGTTTTTGTCAATTTTTGCATTGCTTATGCTTTGTTCCATGATAATGCCATGTCTATCATCTTTTATGCCCCTACCCCCGAGGTCCGTCTTGTTTTGTTTTTTTTCAAGTGTGCAGGATTTTTGCGATAGCACTTGTGAGCTTTTAGATGAAGCCGTTTTTCCGTGGATGGTCCACAGTCTACTGATTTCTTCAAGCGTTTCTGGATTTGACTCGCGACCACTTCCAGAATTGCCACCTTCGAACTATAATCAACTATGTTTTTCTTATTCTGCACAACATGAGGACATGTTGTTATTTAAGTGTGGGGGAGAGACAAGTTGTTAGTTTGTACCTACAAATGTGCTTCAATTTATTACGCTTAAAATTTTTAAATGTTCTTTAAGAAAATCCGTCCCGAGCATGATTTTATTTTGGCTTACTTACTTGTTATATTCCCATACTTGTGCTAGTTGACTAGTATTTTTGCATAGACCTTTGATAAATAAGCCTTTACTCGAATTATTTTCACGTAAGCCTCTTCGATGACGAGCTGAACTTAGGAAACTATACTCATTTAAACCGATGATGTTTTATTCTGGTTATCAGACCGTCTGCTTAATGCCAATGTCATGTAAATTGTAATATGTGTGTAGTTGGAATTGAAGTAGGAAGTATCGTGAATATTCCAAAGTTTGAATGTGATAAGTGAAACGTAACTATTGTTCTTTAAAAAGTATATCAAAAACAAATATGATGAATTAATTGGGTGTGTCGGAAGTCGGTCGATGATTTGAGTGAGCTAGGGCATATCACTTAATGTCCTATACCACTATGATGACCAAAGCTCACGACGAATGTAAGAAGTCGCCTTATGATTTGAGTAAGGTAGGTATATCTCGAATGTCCTATTATTCTACTATGACGGGCAAAAGCTCATTCGATGTGTGTTTTAAATGTGCAAGATTATTAAATCAACTTACATAAGGAAAGTAGTATGAATAAATGAAAGACTTAGTTATCGCCTACCTTATCCCAAAGATAGGCCAAGGTATATGTTGTAGGGAATATCCTCTCGGTATAATCGAAAAGATTTTAAAACATATGTATTACTCTAGTCATGACGTGAGTAGTTTTGTAGAGGTATATATATAGTCGTGGATGTTTCGTTATCTGCCTTTAATGGGTATTTGTTGGTTAGCTTGACTTTAATTGTCAAGTGTGGAATCAGTGGAAGTTGAAGAAGGCTTTGCACACACTACACATTCGAGTAGTCGTTTATTACATTGGATGTATGTTTTTGATACTAGTCGACCGGTTGTGATTTGATATATGGGATTTTATGTGGTTCACTGTTCAAGTAAGTCCATGGTTTTCTTGTTTTGTTTTGCTCGACGAGCAAAAGCTAAGCGTGGGGATTTGTTAACGGTGATTTTTACGGTTTATATGACTTTATTTCAGAATAATTTCTTCGTGTTTTACTAATTTTTATAGAAAATTAGGTGTTTAAGTAAAATATTGCAAGAATGCGTATTGAAACGGTTAAAGTGCAAACTCGAGCTTATTACGTGATTTTATTAGTGATTTTTCATCAATATATATGGTTCTACATTTTGCACGCTTTTATTATCTTGTAGGTACAATTTGCATGGCAAGGAATGAATAAAAGATGTTTGATTAAAGATTAAATGGAAGGAAGGAGATGCATGTTGAAGGTAGGATGAAAATATGATGAGTCGAACGAACGCGTTTGCCATCCGTCCAACTCGGATCAAGCGCCCACCGGAGCTACTCAATTCAGAAAGCATGATTTTTACACAAACGGGCGCCTGTAAGAGTGGATCAAGCGCCCAGGAGGAGAAGTTGGATCGGGATGTTCAGATTTTTAGTGAACGAGGGTCCAAAACATATAGGACGGGCGTCTCGATCCGGCTCGGCCTGGCTCAAGAAATCCAAAGAATACTGACGGGCGTCCAGCCCTCATAGACGGGCGCCCACCACCGCTTTGTTGAAACCGACCTAAAACCTATTTATAGTCGCATTTTTTTCCAACCCTAAAAACACAATTCGATCCCTCGGCCGCCCCAGCCCCTTGGGGTGCCCTAGCCGCGTTTTCCCACCATCATAAACATCTTTTATCTTCTTTTATTTATATGATTTGTATTCCAACGATGAGCTAAGGCTAAGCCTAGAACGAGCTTTGTGAAGCCAATTCTCAAGACAGCGTTTGATTTCGACTTTGGATTTGGTTTTGTGAGTTTTTATTTGAAGTTTGTATCTTTATTATGTGCTTTATTGATTATGCAATTTATATCGAGAGATGGTTGCTTTGTGATGTTTAACGCTTGATGAAAATCGCTTTAGAGACTGGATCACCGTAGTAAAGATTAGATTTTTAACCTAAAAATAACGAGAGTTGCTAGGTTAAATTTCTAGGTTGCTAGATTGAGAAATCTTACACCTTTGTTATGGAAGCGTTAATCTTTAAGATCGAGAGATGAAAGATTAATAGGCTAATTATCTACTAGAGTAGAAATTCATACCTTTGATAGGTGAACCACATCTTTATTAAATCTTCACTAAACGATATAGGGTAGAAATTGAGAGTTGCGTAGATAGGTGGATCATTGCTTGTTCCTCGTTAACTTAATTGAAAGAATCATTGTGCCTTGTTCTTCGTTGCTAGCTTAGAAGTTTATTTTCTTTTAGTTTATAGATTAGAGTTATTTTCGTCGCAATTATCTTTCCTAGCTTTGGATTGACAACCTCTCATTCAGCTTTATTGTATTCGCTTTAGTTTTGTTTTGTGTTTTCATGACAAATCTTTAGAGAGATTAATAAACTAGCTAAACAACCTCGATTCCCTATGAGATCTACCCGGTATTAACCTCTATACTACGATCCCTGCACTTGGGGTATACCGGATTTATAAATTTATTACTTGTTTATTTTGCTTAGATAAAATCCGAGACATCTTCAATATCATCATCAAAATCATTTTCAGATGATTTTTCATTCTTTTCACTGCTAGATTCAGCTTTGAGTGCTTTCTTGCTTTTTCTCTTGTTAGTTGTCTTGTACTTCCTCTTGTCATCATCTTTATCTTTTTGTTCAAGGCATTCAGCTTTGAAATGACCTTTCTTCTTGCAATTGAAGCACCTGTATTCATCATCATTTTTCATGTCTTTGGTTGTGCTAGACTTCTTGAATGATGATGAACCTCCTTTGAATTGCTTCTTCTTGCTAAACATGTCAAAATGTTTCACTAGTAAAGCTACCTGTTCCTTCAGCTCCTATGTCTCTTTGCTGTTTGCATCAGCTGTTTGAATTTGCTGGGGTGCAACCATTGCACTGGCCTTATGTGCCTCTGCTGGTGCACTGTCTTCACCGTTCAACTCAAATTAATGAGCCTTTAGTTGAGACATTAGAGTTAAGGTATCAGTGGTTGTAAGATTTATTGTCCCTCTGATTACTGATGTAATGATCTTCCATCTTTCGTAGGCCTCTCAAGATCTTCAGGCACACTTCTTTCTCGTGGATATGTGTGTCCAAGTTGTTGTAGTTTTGTTGATGCTTGAGAATATGTTGTCCATTTTATCAATGGTTTCACCGATCTTCATTTTGAAGTTCTCAAATTTCTGTTTTTGCAATAGACAATTTGTTTTCTTTGATTGCCTATGATCCTTCATTGATTAGTGCCAATTTGTCCCACATCTCCTTTGTTGTTTGCAATCATTGATCCTCATGAACATGTTACTGTACAGAGTCTTCAAAATCATGTCTTTTGCAAAAAAAATCGAGATTTTCTCTTCTCCTATCATCCTTCGTCCAATCTTTTTTGAGTTTGTCTATTATTTTCCTTGATCTGCTCCTGTGGCTACCATAGTTGTAATCTCGATTAGGCCATCATTAATTACATCCAACATCTCCTCATGAGTTTCTGCACGATGAGACAACATTCTTATTTTGAATTCATCAAAATTATTAACATTGAATACAGGTACCGTAGACATATAAAATTTGAGGAATCCATAAATACAAATAAGAGATATGTATATATATCTATAGAAAGCTCAAATTTGAAAAGTACTTTTGAAAATATGTGATCTCCTTTTACTGTAAATTAGATCTCGAACAAAGTTATTATACTAGGAACACTGCTCCGATACCAATTGTTGGTCCTAGAGAAGGGTAAAACTATAGTCAGAGGGGGTGAATGACTATAGTGGAGTTTCAAAAAATTTTCTTGTATTTAAAAGATTTTGGGCAGCGGATAAGTCCCTTCTTAATATGTTGTTTCAAAGTAGTTTATGCAATCACGGATATATGATATAATATAAGCAATTAAATAAATGCAGTAAGGTAAATTGCTGAAAGTAAATTGACACAAAGGTTTATAGTGGTTCAGGGTGGTGTAATCACTTAATCCACTCTTCTCCTGATTGTCTTTGACTACACAAGCTTCACAATCTTCAAGACTATCACTCCCTGACTCCAATAGCTTCAGTGACTCAGTCTCTTTCACTGCTCATTGGGAACAAATCCTTCAGCAGCTATCACAAACACAACTCCTTCTCAGATGGCTCTGATTCAGTTGCTTGATTGAAGTGAATTGGATTCACAAGTTTGTTGATCAATCTCAATGCTTGATTTGCAATTGAAGTTTTGATTCCTGAGAGTTGATCTCTAGATATTTCCTTTTAGCACAGATGCAGGATTTTCACTTTGACAGAGTTTCTGCTTGTAAATTATCAAACTTAACCGTTCTCTTATGTGTCTTCTTTTCTTGTATGTCAATGCCTTATATTTATAGCCTTGATAATCCTTGATTTGAATTTCCATCCGTTGGCTATTTTAATGAGGGGAATAATCCTTGATTTCATTCTTGATTCCCCCTTAATTATATTCTTCTTGATTTTGATGATCGATTTTTCTTCAAACATTTTTCGTAAAATCCGCCCTTGATTGATCCTCAATTGATTGTGCATTTAATGCTTGATCCTCAGATCTTCTTCATACTTTAATCTGATCAAGTAAGGTTTACTTGGCCATTCTCGATCGCTAAGTGACTATCGACATTTCCGTTTAGATCTTCCTTCACCGCTTTGTCTTCACTCACCGATAGTCGGTTCATTTAGCCGATTCATTGTTTCCTTTATTCTTTTAGATTCAGAGAATCTTTGTACTTCACTAATCCTTCATTTTTGTGAGATCGGTGTACACCATATTTAAACATCAAGTTTCATCACTTGAATGTAACTTAGACTTATCCAAGGCCATCACTGCACTTCCTTGGTTATAAGTCGACTATAATGTCTGTGATGCTTCTCTGCTGGTACTTGGTCGGGTTCACTATGCCAAAAATCTGCTTTCTACTCAAATTGGCCCTACCAACTAGTACAATACTTGTATGACTCAACTTATACAACATGTCATGCTCTTATTAAAGACTTATACAGAGAATTCTAACTAATTTCAAGATTTCTATTATAGCTATTATGGCTATCATCAAAACATAATAAAATGTTCCTAACACAATGAATCAAGATAAAAAACATAAAAATAATGTGGAACGAAAGGGTGTTTTGAGTGTTTTAGCTGAGCTTGGAATAGTGTTTATCCCAAAGTGCCTACGTATTTTGTATATTGTCAAGAATCAAGTCCTCATAGTTCTTGGGATCGCTTATATATAGGGTCGTGTGCCCTAGGCATTCAAGTGTCGTGTCCATATTGGACTCTATTTTCATATGCCTCGAGGATTATTTTTAACCGTGTCTATCCCCTGGTTTTAGAATATTATCACGTGATTTAAACAATAGGATAAGAGCCTTTATGGCTTAGGACTCTTTCCTAGTTATCTGTTATTATAAGCACGTGTGCTAAACAAGCTGGAAGCGGCTCGCCAACCCACGCCGAGCTCCCGAGGCCATCATGGGCCGAATCATACGACCCATCTCGGTTGCATCGTGACCGACTGCGGTGGATCGAGGAGTGAGCCATGCCGATCTCCCACCTAGGGTGCCGGTTGGTTCTTAGGCTTAAAGTGTGGCTTCGGCCCTTAGTGTCGATCTTGTCTGGTCTCATTTATTGCTTAGATCATTGTTGGTGTGACAGGTGGCGGGGCTCAGTCCGACCTCCGTCAGTACACATGATGGTTTGTCACAATATAAAGCCAAGTAATGGATAAAATTATAAAATTTGTTATGACATTCACCTATGAGATAGGGTTATAAGAAAAAATCGTCGACTCTTGTGTTCGGTTAAAATTTGTTATGACATTCACTCATACGGGTAAAATTTAGGGTAATGATTTTGGTACCGAGTTTGTCCACAAATGATACACCGAGAAATGATCTAAGCCTCCGATTTGATTTGTTGAAAAAGAGAAAACAAAAAACCAAAAACTAAGCGTTAGGATTACTTTCGGGGATAGTTCGGGGATATGGTCGGTGTGCCTATCACCTTCCATTTATTATGACATTCACTTATGTTTGTACTCCTCATTAATGACACTTCGATTTGAAAGACAATAATGAAAAGTATAAAGAAATTTATGTAAAATTTACCAAAAATAATTAAATAGTTAAGATGGTTTGGGAATAAAATTTAATAGAATTACAAAAAAAAAAACAAGCAGGATGGATATTATTCTAGGATTTTATGTAAAATTATGTATGTCTAATAATATTTATTTGGAATTTGGCTATTCACTCACCCTGTACATTAATTCTCTTCATTTCTTGTTTAAAGTTATATTTCATACTCCTCTTTTTCTACATAATCTTCAAATGAATTCAGTTAGGATTGCATTTGCATAATAGTAGCATTTAAGGAAATCATTTAAAAAAATTGAGCACCAAGCCAAAGGGGCACTCATTGTCTTGCCTTTAGAGTTTTCGCACAAAAGCTGTATTTACACCTTTTTTTTGAGAAATCGATACCGGGTATATCGGGCTCCACACTCGGCTCAAAGTCAAGACACCGCCACTACATCACTCATGTTCTTTTTGTACGACCAGAGCTATGCCCCTGGGGGGGGCATGAAATCATTCAAAACATACGGTGGTATCAAACCATTTTATGGTTTACCCTTGAAAGTTTATTCTAATACATACAATCTTATTTTAAATATCTACACATGTCTATTTATTGATCATCCAAAATGGGATTTATGGTAGTCTTGAATAACTTCAAAAAGGTCGACTAAATATGTGCTGCACAGGAAAAACCCAATTTTGTACACTAGCTTTTGCCATAGAGAAAAAAATAACGATATTAAACACAACGTTGGGACACAACGATTGCCACAACGTGCATCTACACCATTGATCATGATGGATATAGTAATGATCAACGAATCTACATTAGAAATCAACGGTGTAAATACATATTGTGGCAATCGTTGTGTCACAACGGTTGTACCCGTGTCACTATTCTAACAAAAATAGTGCGGCTAATATAATTGTAATATTCCGATTCTCGGGAAATGGCAGACGTGTCATTTTGCGAGAACGAAATATTATGTTCATCTTTTTATGGAATTAAAGTTTATAATTTAATATATGTTTATTTATATATATATATATTTTCGAATATGTACATATATTCTTCCTTGGGACTGAATTGTAATAAGTGGAATTTAAGGGTAGTTAATTCTTTTTTATTAGTGGGAGGTTATAATTGGGGAAATAACCTCCACACTAATCAAAAGGGGTTAACAAGGAGTTCAGAAAGCTTTTACGTTAAATCCTGTGTTTTGAGAGCAAGGAAGAAGGAGAAGAGGCTTCTTCAAATTCACGATTCGTTTCTACTCCGCTTTCGATTTAAATCATGGCAGGAGCATCGTGAGATTTCAAGGATCGTTTTGATACCAAGATATCCAAGTTTTGTCAAGGTAAGAATTTAACCCTAATCTTGGTTTCATCACGTTTGATCACGCCTGGTTGTAGAGAGTTGTTAAATTCGTAGTTTTGAGTGTTAGAAACCTTAATCCTAATAGGTTCTTGGGTGGTTATGGATTGGATAGGGTTTTGTTGGAGTCCTTGGGGAGTGCCTGCAATTTTTCTGCAGTGTTTCTTGGAGTTGTGCTTTGAAAGGTAAGAAAATCTTCTCCATTGTGTTAATTATGGTTTGAAGAAGTTAGGACCTTGTTTTGGGAGTGATTTGATGTTGAAATCATGTCTAAATGTGGTTATGCAAGTGCTTGGTGCTATGTGATGTTAAAGTAGTAGATTTTCTCGTTGTTATGATGTTGAGATTGATGTTAAACATGTTTGGTTTGGGTTAGAAATCGAAAAGGGGTGAAGAAAAACGTGTTTAGAGAGTTTTGTGCCTTTTGTGTGCGCACATTGACTAGCTGTGTGTGCACATTTTTAAGGCTGAATGTACATCTTCTGGAGTGTGCGCACATTCCAGGAATGTGCACACACTGCGTGGTGAATGTAACTTTTTGCCCAATGTGCACACATTCCCCTAGAATGTGCGCACATTGCCCCTGCTTTTGATAAATAGGTTGTTTAAGCTATGGTATGAGTCTTTGATTTTGTTGCATGATTTAATAACATTAATTAAACATGAACAAGCCTCGATTAAGCTTTCGATGCGTTTAGTTCGGCACCGAATGTACTCTTCCATAGAGTTGAAGTTCGGGACCGTCGGAAAGGTATGAATGGTTTTGTGCTTTGATGAATTAGTATTCATCAATGTCTGCGTATACGTTTTTAAGGTGTTGTGTTCAGAGTCTAAGTGAGGAGTAGAATTGCTAAGTGAGCTTTTACCTTGAAAACACTAAAGATGACTAGTTAATGATTAATAAATTACATAAGTGTATAGTAAAAGACTAAACATCGTAACACCCTTGGTAAGACACTTGTCTATATCGCGATGTGTGGGCGGTCAGATAAAGTGAATAACTCTACTGGCCTATAAACGGCTAAATGGTAGGGGGACTTCGCCGAACGTGGACACTATCGGGCTTTCCCCCGTGGATATTGGTGTGATCCGCCAATATGTTGCAATTGATACCTCGTGGTGGGTAGCACCATGCGTAGTGCCCTTGAGTGCCGGTGTAACAAACCTGAGTTAAGCTAGAAACGTTTAGTCACAACATGTTGATGAGCATGAAGTGAACCCTAGAATTGAGTCGGTCAAATAAAGATAACTTAATAACAATGTAAACCTTTCTTTGTGAAATCTAGTTAATGCAATAGCTTGCATTTTCATGCTAAGTACGTTTGTACTTACCTCAAATGCATGTTTGTTGTGTTTGGGGATTGAGAAGATGAACAAGTTGAACTGGAGTTCGACGAGGATTTTGCAGACGACCTTTGATGCTTTTATCTTGTTCTTTTGATATTTCTAGACTATGTTATTTCCTTAAAAAATTATGTTACAATTCCATTTCAAGACTTGTTGTATTTCTTTGAATTATTGCAAGATACTAGTTGTTTATCTTTTAAGACACCGTACTGTTGTAAAGTTTATATATCGTGGTTGTAAGATATCTTTTCTATCTTTAGTATGATTGTGTTTTCATTCTTTTCATGTACAAAAAAAACTATACCCGAGTCTTTTAGCTTCCGTAAATGCGAAACTCGATACGACGTAGTAGAGGCTTACGTATAATATAGAATTTATTTTATATTGTACGTGCCGAATGTTCTACTTCTGGGTAAGGACTCGGTATACGGGAACGGGGCGTTACAGTTGGTATCAGAGAAAAGCGGCCTTTAGAATTCCTCTCTTGAGATAAGTTTCTTTAGATCACTTAGTAGCATTCTCGATCTTCTTGATCTTTCGAATGGTGACAACGAGAGAGGTGTGTTCTGGGGTGGAAGTTCAGAACTAGACCAGAGGCAGGCAATACTACACCGGTTGTAGGAAGAGGCTTTGTGAGGCAGAATCCTTCGCCTCACCCGAGCTACTCACCACCCCCTCATACTGCGACCCCCACACCGCGATCTCACCAGGAGCAACCTTCACAATGGAATGTGGGAAGTTCGGTTCAATTTACGATGGCAAGTGATATTCTAGCGGGTTTTGTACCACCACCAGTGACAGAAGTTTATCCACCACAACCACGAGTAAGCTATCCTCCAACCACAGCTTACCCTCCTTACCAACAAACCTTCTACCCTCCACCTGCAAGTTCCCAACCTCAACCTTCTATCCCTCTATCACCATGATTTGACCACCACCACGGCTTTGGATACCCACCTTATGGACTACATCAGCCATACCAAGCTCCACCACACCAACCAAGGTATCACCCCTATCAACAAGCACCGCCTGTGATTCAGCCACAACAACCTCAACAGCCATATTATCCACCTCAAGCACCACATGTACCCTATGGTTACCCACCCGTTTACCCTCCGGCTTATCTACCGGTTTACCCACCTGTTTACCCTCCGGTTAGACCACAAGCGTTTGAGCAGGCACCACCCGTGGATTGGCACACTAGGCTGAAAAGAAACCGTATGCAAGACTTTCATGGAAATGTAGAACCACTCAAGGCTGAGATGTGGTTGAGGAGCTTTGAAAAGGCATGTCGAAATGTGAAGGTGCCTGAAACAGAGATGGCTCAGTTAGCTGCGGGTTTTTTGTTGAGTACGGCGGAGAGTTGGTTTGATGCAATAGAGAGCAGCCGAGGTAAGATTACGGATTGGAAAGAATTCAAGGAACTTTTCTACAATGAGTACTATCCACCCGCGGTTCAGGCAAATCAAGCAAGTTTGTTTCTAAAACATAGTCAAGGTCAATACACGACCGTGTCTCAATACACCAATCGTTTCAACGAGTTGGGAAGGTTCTATCCTGAAATCATGAGAGTTGAAGAAAAGAAAATGGCACTCTATAAGAATGGATTATCTCGTGAGATACAAGCCGGTATGATGGGAGCTACACCAAGGAATATGGCAGAATTATTGAACAAGGCCATCGAAGTTGAAACTTTTAAGAACAGGCCTTCGGTGATAGTTGGTGCTAAGAGAATATTTGGGACGAGTCAAGGAACTAGTCGGGCAGCACCCCAGCAGAATGTGAAGAAGACGTCAGCATCTTTCTCAAAGACAGATCACAAGCAAGTGCACCCCTTTGTCAGAAATGCAAGAGACATCATTCGGGTGAATGTAAGGCTAACACAGCAGGTTGTTACTACCTGTGGAGATCCTGGACATTTTGCAAGGAATTGTCCAACCAAGGGAGGTAAAGAAAGTCAGGGTCAAGCAAGCGGAAGAGGAAATTCAAGCCGACCGGTTCGAGTTTTTTCTATGGAGTCAGAGATTGTGGAGCCAGATGACAATGTTATCACAGGTACTTTTAATTTGTTCATTCTATGTTATTCAAGTACTATTATGACACGTTAAATCATGTTATAGTTGTATTAAAATAAACGAATTTACATTTTTAGGTACGATAATATTAGACAATTTAGCAGTTAAGGCTTTGTTTGATACCGGAGCGTCTAGCACTTTTGTGTCTTCTAAGGTTGCTAAGAAACTAAACATACCCATGGAAGCTTTAAGGAACACTTTGGAAATAACTACACCGTTTGGAAGAGTTACTAAAGTGGCAAAGTTGATACCTCAAGTAGACATTCGTGTAGGATCTTACTGCGTTACAAAGAGTGACCTTACAAAGTGTTGGACTTTACGGACTTTGATGTTATCTTGGGAATAGATTGGCTGTCCAAGAACTTTGTTCACTTGGATCAGAGAAAAGAGAGTAACCTTTAAGGTGCCGGAAAATCTTCTAAGACCTTTCAAGGTAACATGTACAAGCCAAGTAAAAAGCGTCATCCGATAATCTCAATGTTAAGGCTATAAGAGCATGTCGAAAGGTTGTGAAGGCTACTTGTTGTATGCAATGGATGTAGAGCAAGTTAAGCCTAAGTTGGATGAAACCCCTATAGCAAGAGAATACCCCGAGGTATTTCCGGATGAGTTACCAGGCAATATGCCGGTTAGGGAAATTGAGTTTGAAATCAAGTTAGTACTGGGGGCAGCACCAGTAGCAAAAGCACCGTATAGGATGGCACCGGCTGAATTAAAGGAATTGAAAGCTCAGCTAAAAGATATGTTAGAAAGGAATATAATTCAGCCAAGTACTTCACCGTGGGGAGCCCCTGTGTTGTTTGTTAAGAAGAAAGATGGTAGCATGAGAATGTGTATAGATTATAGAGCCTTGAACAACCTCACCATCAAGAACAAGTATCCACTACCAAGGATAGATGACTTCTTTAATCAGTTACAGGGAAAGAGATTGTTTACTAAGATTGATCTTAGGTCCGGTTACCATCAGTCCGACATACCTAAGACGGCTTTTAGTACAAGGTATGGACATTATGAGTTCTTGGTTATGCCATTGGGACTCATTAATGCTCCTTCAGCATTCATGGATTTGATGCAACGTGTTTTCATGCCATATTTGGATAAGTTTGTGATAGTATTCATAGATGATATCCTTATCTACTCAAAGGATGAGAAAGAACATGAAGAACACTTAAGAATAGTGTTGAAGACCTTGAAAGAGAAACAATTGTTTGCTAAGTTTTCGAAATGTGAGTTTTGGTTGAAGCAAGTCAGTTTTCTGGGACATGTGATATCTGGAGATGGTATACAAGTCAACCCTGCAAAGATAGAAGCGGTTGAGAAGTGGCCAAGACCTGCTACAGTTTCTGAAGTAAGAAGTTTTCTGGGGTTAGCCGGATACTACAGGAAGTTCGTGCAAGACTTTTTCAATATAGCCACACCACTCACCAAACTTACACAAAAGAATGTGATATTTGAATGGACTAGTGAGTGTGAGACAGCTTTTCAGACTCTGAAGGATAGATTGACTACAGCACCAGTCTTGACAGTTCCGGGATCTTTGATAATTATGATGTGTACACCGATGCTCCGGGACAAGGTTTAGGTTGTGTGTTGATGCAAGGGGGAAAAGTAATAGCCTATGCATCTAGACATCTAAAGATACACGAGAAGAACTACCCAACACATGACTTAGAGTTGGCAGCGGTAGTGTTTGCCTTAAAGACTTGGAGGCACTACTTGTACGGAGTCAAGGCAAGAATCTTCACGGACCACAATAGTTTAAAATATTTCTTCACTCAAGAGAATTTGAATATGAGGCAGCGAAGATGGTTAGAGTTCGTGAAGGATTATGACTTGGATATTCAGTACCATCCGGGTAAAGCAAATGTGGTCGCAGATGCGTTGAGTAGGAAGACAGTGTTTGCAGTTTCAGGGGTTGAAGATGTGGCAGAGCAGTTAGATGGGCTGAAAATCTGGAGTTTTGCTCAGTTTGGGAATCAACAGTTTGTGGCACCGTTGTTGGCTAGGTCAGAGTTGATGGATGATATTCGGGGTAAACAAGATGAAGACCCAGCCTTGGTAGATTTGAAGCGAGTTGCTAAAGAAAAGCCTACAGTTGGCTATGTCCTAGATAAGAATGGGAACCTTTGGTACCAAGATCGATTATGTGTGCCTAATGTTGGAGACTTAAGACAGAGAGTCATGGATGAAGCACATAGGATAGCTTTTGCAGTCCACCCAGGAGCTACAAAGATGTATAGGGATTTGAAGGAACGTTTTTGGTGGCCGTCAATGAAATTGGAAATAGCTAAGTTTGTGGCTGGATGTGATACGTGTCAAAAAGTCAAAGCTGAGCATAGGAAACCAGGAGGTATGCTTAAACCTTTGGACATCCCCGAGTGGAAATGGGATAAGATTACAATGGATTTTATCACCGGTTTGCCAAGGACTAAGAGTGGGCATGATATGATATGGGTCATTGTGGATAGACTAACAAAGTCGGCTCATTTCTTACCAACCAAAGTGGATATGTCATTGAAGAAGATGACCACACTTTATTTGGACAATATTGTGAAACTATATGGAGTCCCTGTCTCAATTTTATCAGATCGTGACAGCCGGTTTATTAGTCAGTTTTGGAAGAGTTTACAGAAGGCTTTGGGCACAACGTTGGATTTGAGTACAGCGTTCCATCCTCAAATAGATGGACAATCGGAAAGAACAATCCAAACACTAGAAGATATGTTAAGAGCATGTGTTTTTGAAGTAGGTGGATCATGGGATGATTACCTACCGTGTAATTTGAGTTCGCTTACAATACAGCTTATCATGCAAGTTTGGGAATGCCGCCGCGTTTGAAGCTCTTTATGGTAGAAGATGTCGAACGCCGTTGTTTTGGGATGAAGTTGAGAGAAGCACCTTACCGGGCCGTAATTGGTTGAACAAGCTAAGGAAAGAGTTTTGTTGGTTAAGAAGAACTTGAAAGCGACACAAGACCATCGTAGAAAAGTTGGGCTGATGTCCGTAGAAGACCTTTAGAGTTCGATGTTGGTGATAGAGTTTACTTGAGAGCTTCACCAATGAAGGGAGTTAAGCGATTTGGACAAAAAGGAAAGCTAAGTCCAAGGTATGTCGGACCTTTTGAGATCCTCGAGAGAGTTGGACCGTTAGCTTATAAGTTTAAGCTACCGGAATCTATGTCAAGAGTTCACAATGTGTTCCATGTCTCGATGTTGAAGAAATGTTTAACGAAGTTGGATGTTGAAGCCACAGTTGATCCAGAGATCCTTCAAGATAACCTCGCATATGATGAAAAACCGGTTAAGATTTTGGATAGGAAGGAAAAGATGATCAAGAGGCGGATGATTCCTTTGGTATTAGTCCAGTGGAGCAACCACACAGTAAACGAAGCAACTTGGGAAGTGGAAGATGATATGATCACAGAGTTTCCAGAATTTTTGAACTTACCAGGTATGTTCAAGTTTCGAGGACGAAACTCCTCTTAAGGGGGGAGGAATGTAATATTCCGATTCTCGGGAAAGGGCAGACGTGTCATTTTGCGACAACGAAATATTATATTTATCTTTTTATGGAATTAAAGTTTATAATTTAATATAAGTTTATTTATATATATATATATATTTTTGAATATATACATATATTCTTCCTAGGGACTGAATTGTAATAAGTGGAATTTAAGGGTAGTTAATTCTTTTTTATTAGTGGGAGGTTATAATTGGGGAAATAACCTCCCCACTAATCGAAAGGGGTTAACAAGGAGTTCAGAAAGCTTTTACGTTAAATCCTGTGTTTTGAGAGCAAGGAAGAAGGAGAAGAGGCTTCTTCAAATTCACGATTCGTTTCTACTCCGCTTTCGATTGGCTCATGGGTTGGAGCATTGTGAGATTTCAAGGATCGTTTTGATACCAAGATATCCAAGTTTTGTCAAGGTAAGAATTTAACCCTAATCTTGGTTTCATCACCACTACTAGAAAAGTGTGTTCTAATGAGGAGAATTTAATGAGGAGCTAAAATTTCGTCGTGAAATGATACTTATAATGAGGAGACTTAAATTTTTTTGTTTATTGATCACCAAATTTTTTTTCTCCTCATTATTGATTAAGAATCTCCTCATAATTTATACAATAAATTAAATCTCCTCATTAAAATTATTATTATTATTATTATCATCATTATTATTATTATTAAACATATAAAAAACAAAAATTAAACAACATCCTACCCAACCCATTCATTCCCCATCGTTCCTAACCTAATTTCCCCAAAATAATTGACATCAGTAAGCTTCTTTCTTTGTAGCCGTTCCTCCGCCCCTCCCCCCTCCGCGATCTTTCCGTCTCTCCTTGCTCCGCCGGTGACCTTCACAAAAACAATGCGTGAAGCGGCGGCTCTCGATAATTTAAATTTTAGAGATGTTTCTCTCACGGCTTCCATGGTGCTCGCGGCGCAATTCAATTTTTGTGAGTTCTTCTTTTTTTCTTTGTCTGCTTTGGTTCTTTCCGTATTATCCACCCGTTTATCTTGCTTTTAATACATGGGTAAGAACATTCGAAAGAAAAATGTGATTTCTGCCTTCTTCACATTCCGATTATATTTCCCTGGTTATTGCTCTCCCAAATTGTTAATGTGGCTTCTACAAATTGAAATTGAAGTTCCCATTGTCGTAAATTTGTCTTCTTCACTCTGAATTCTTCTTCCAAAGTTTTATTGATTGATTCTTTGGTTCTGCTCTTGAATCGAATTCTCAGTCACCTGAAATTTCACGCTTTGTTTGTTTATGGCATTGCTCCCTAGCTTCTACTTCCATGAAAATGAAGTCCAGTAAGCTCCTATGTGCTACTCAACCTTCAAATAATAGTTGCCCCTTCTTGTTGTGGATGTTGCACCTATTTTTCATCCTCATTTGCAAAGGTATCTACATTTTGGACGCTCATTTGAATTCTCTTTGGTAGTAATGCTCTTTGGTTTGAGTCTAGTACTTCAATTCACTCTGTGTGCCTACTGCTGTTAATTCTGCTCATGTTGGGGTTCATTTAGATATGGAAAACACCCCCGCTGCACCTACTCTTGTTTAGTTGATACTACTTGCTCCAAATTCCGTTCCTAGTCTTTTTATAAAGAAATTGCTCGGTTTTGTGCCTTTTCAGTGATAGTTTTTGAAGATGTTTTGGTCATTGATAAATCTGCTTTTTGAAGTGATTTATTTTTAGTTGTTTCAATCTAATTTTGTTGAAGCTTACTATTATTTACAAACCTTCTTTTGTTGGTTCTATGTGTAAAAGGTTTTCATGGATCTTTGATTGGGCGCATGAGGATTTGGATAAGGCTATAAATCTAGAATCATCATCTCTGGTGGCTCGGACATTTTCCGAGTTTAAGGTTTACCTTCAGCAGATATCACTCTTAATTTTGGAGGACGTTGTTTCTTCCGCCAATATTGATCAAAAGGTTCGCTTTTAATTACTCGGACTTCTATGTTGCAAGATCATGTTTTTGCGAGATATAAATGTATTCTTACAATGGATTTATGTTTGTTGATAGCGAGAATGGCATGGTTGCTCAGTTTAACTTTGATTTACTTGTCATTTGTGTTTGTTCAAAGATCGACGTTGTCACCCGTAATCATCTTATGTCCTGTTCTCAACTATTGCAAAGGTCTTGCTGCACCAGCTTTTGCACCACATTTTAGATCGACTTTCTTGTTTTCGTTGGAGATTCGGCTCTCACGGGTTTGTGGGTTGTTTGTTTAAACTCTTGTTTATTCATTTGTTAGTTTCTAAGAAGTCGATGTCGAGGAAATCGGATGCGTGCAAGGTTTTACAATCGCAGAACTTGTGTAGTTTGTCACGGTGGAGCTATAGTAGTTGCCACTTTGCACTTCAAAATGCCTTTTTAGTTTACATTGGGATTAATAGGAGTTTCGCATTTGTCTCCTTTTTAATTTACCTCAGGTCCTTTCTTTGCTTAAAGGTTTTGGAAGTAAAGTCATGGAGGTTGCTGATATCATATCTCTGTTGTATGACCTTTTCCGTCACCGTCGCTACCACCATATTATGCATGATAGTAAAAGCCTTGAATTGTCGAAAATGGAAGTTGACCTCCTATGCATTCTTCTTGAGGTGATAGTTCTTGATTTGTTTTTCTATCCATGTCATATGTGGTTGGCTTTTATGCTCTATTAAACATTTTGTGCTTTTATTGTCTCTGTCAAGTGCTGTACCATGCCTACATCATCCATTGTGGAATATGACACTTGGAAATTGACATTGGAGGCTTTGGAGGTGATTTTTTGTTCGCTGGAAGCGGCGCTTATTGTTATTTTCATTTTATCCTCATAATTGGTTAAAGTTGAATGTACTTAGTTGTAATTGTTCCCTGCAGGTAAACAGTACGCCCAGTGAAGACCCTGCTATTGTTGAACCGTGTAAAAGGGTTTTGAAGAACCTCTGCCATTTATATGGTGGCTTAAAAACTGAAACTCAGGTTTTTTTCATTTCTACTTTAAACCCTATTGTGCTGGGATACAATAAATGAAGTTTTGCTTTATCTCTTTTATTTCCTTTCGAGCTTGTTATGCACACACACATATGTGTGCGGAGATGTGTTTATGTATTGAAACTTGGATCAATTTTCATCGATGATAAATCTTTGAAAATACACACTGCAATAAGCAGCAAATATACAATATAGTACATGAAGAAGTACTTTTACAGCATTCTGTTGCTGATCTACACTTCATCACCATCCTTTTTAGGGATAATAATCACAAGGTAAAACTATTCTTCTTCTCCGCCTTTGTGTTTCAGGGGAAGGAAAAATCGAATGATTTCTGGGATTGCTTTTTCCCATTCCTTCGATTCAGATGATATTCAGTGTAATTGCTCTCCAAGCTAAGAATCTTGCTTCATTAGCGAGAATGAAGCACCAATTGTCGGATTTTTGTCTTCTCAAGCTCAGAGTTCAGATTCTTATGTTTCTCTAGGAGTTGACGCTCCTCTCGATTCTTAAATGAGGTTGAAGTCTAGCAAGCTCTTATATGCAATCCAGCCCTCAAAGAAATGCTCCTTAGCAGTTGAGTTTGCTGCTACACCTGCTGTTGTTGCTCATCCTCTTGCTGCCAAGGTATCTGAATTGAATTCTACTACTTTTAATGCTACTGGTTTAGAGTCTATGTCCTCTTTAATGTATGTGTTGCCTGCTGCTGTTAATTCTACCCCTAATGGAGTTCATTTGGATAAGGATAACACCCATGCTGCTGCAAATGTAGTTCCTTCTCCTGTTGTTGAGGGTCTTTTTGTCAAAGAATCTGCTCCTACTGCGCCTTTAACTCAAGATAGTGTTTTTAATGATGTTCTGCTTGTTGAGAAAACTTGGCAACCCATTTCACCATTATTTCTTCTTGGCAACCCTGATAAATTAGCTACTTTCTTACTTGGATTTGACTAATATTTTTATGTTTCTGATGAATAAACTCTCAATTATTTGCCCTTATTCTTTCGGTGCACACAATCTGTAAAGTTTTTTTGTTTACTTATTCTTTGTTAGTGTTTATTTACTGCATCACCTTGCTATTTTCTTGTTGTATGCAACTATTTGTGATAAAATTAATGTAGCCTCTTTTTGCAGAGTATTGTTGCACAGATTAATCATGTCATTGGAACTTCAGGTGTTGTTAGTCAGGAACTTGATATGACATGGTATTTCATTTCTATATAAAAAAACATTATATTAGATATTAGGGTGTTACGTTATTTGATGTGCGTCGAAACAGAATTAGTACTTCCGAGTTTCTAAATCTGTGCAACTTGATTATGTTGATGTCTACTTGTGAAGAAGGTTGTAAAATCAACTTGAATTTGGAAAATCTAGTTTCCGAGTCTTTCGCATTTATCTAGTTTAAGATTAACTGTTTCCTTTCAGGTTCTCGCTGAAAAGGGATATGATGGTGCAACCTCAGATGTTTGGTCAAGTGGAATTATTATGTTTGTGCTAATGACATACTTTCTTTTTATCCATCTTAGTCCTGTTTTGGAATCTAATTTGTAAAGTTGATTTGTTTTTTAGTTACATCAAGGCTAGCTAGCTAGGCTCTTCTCGTATATATATATATATGATGTTACTAAATGTGTTATGTATTAATTACTCTTATTTTGTATGCAGGTTTTGCATGGCATTGGGGCTTTTTGAACAAATGAGAAGGATTGATATTGTATCATATCCTAGGATGGTGTAGTATGTAGGCAAATTTGAAAGGTTTGTAGTAACGAACAAAGCAATTGTGTTTTTTAAGATGTGATCGATTTCATTAAATCTTTCAAATATACATATATATGTAACTTTTCATTTGGAAATAAGCCACCGTTGTATGTATTGATGTATTTCATTTCTATGAAGCTTATATTGGTTATCATTAAATGTAATTTTGGGCTTCAAACCAAAAATATTGTTATAAATATGTAATTTATTGTTTATGATTCCAAAAAAGTACAGGGATATTGTTATGATTTAATGAGGAGCAAATGACCATTTAGTGAGAAGCTTTGTTGTCATTGAATTTTAATTTAATGAGGAGTAAAGGTCTTGATACTGAGGAGATTGATCGTCATAAAAAATAATTTTGATGAGGAGAAAATATTCTCATTAATTGTGTGATTTTTTTGATGAGGAGATCAACTTCTCCTCATTATATATCTTTAGCGGCGGAGGCGGCAATGAGGATTGAGTTCTCCTCATTAAAAGTCTTTAATGAGGAGAAATGGACAATTAATGAGGAGAAATCTCCTCATTAAACGATAGTTTTCTTGTAGTGCACGTTTGATCACGTCTGGTTGTAGAGAGTTGTTAAATTCGTAGCTTTGAGTGTTAGAACCTTAATCCTAATCGGTTCTTGGATTGGTTATGGATTGGATAGGCTTTTGTTGGAGTCCTTGGGGAGTGCCTGCAATTTTCTGCAGTGTTTCTTGGAGTTGTGCTTTGAAAGGTAAGAAAATCTTCTCCATTGTGTTAATTATGGTTTGAAGAAGTTAGGACCTTATTTTGGGAGTGATTTGATGTTGAAATCATGTCTAAATGTGGTTATGCAAGTGCTTGGTGCTATGTGATGTTAAAGTAGAGATTTTCTGTTGTTATGATGTTGAGATTGATGTTAAACATGTTTGGTTTGGGTTAGAAATCGAAAAGGGTGAAGAAAAACGTGTTTAGAGAGTTTTGTGCCTTTTGTGTGCGCACATTGACTAGCTGTGTGCGCACATTTTCAAGGCTGAATGTAAAGCTTTTGGAGTGTGCGCACATTCCAGGAATGTGCACACACTGGCAGGGCTGAATGTAAATTTTTGCCCAATGTGCACACATTCCCCTAGAATGTGCGCACATTGCCCCTGTTTTTGATAAATAGGTTGTTTAAGCTATGGTATGAGTCTTTGATGTTGTTGCATGATTTAATAACATTAATTAAACATGAACAAGCCTCGATTAAGCTTCTGATGCGTTTAGTTCCGGCACCGAATGTACTCTTCCATAGAGTTGAAATTCGGGACCGTCAGAAGGGTATGAATGGCTTGTGCTTTGATGAATTAGTATTCATCAATGTCTGTGTACGTGTTTAAGGTGTTGTGTCTAGAGTCTAAGTGAGGGAGTAGAATTGCTAAGTGAGCTTTTACCTTGAAAACACTAAAGATGACTAGTTAATGATTAATAAATTACATAAGTGTATAGTAAAAGACTAAACATCGTAACACCCTTGGTAAGGCACTTGTCTATATCGCGATGTGTGGGCGGTCAGATAAAGTGAATAACTCTACTGGCCTATAAACGGCTAAATGGTAGGGGGACTTCGCCGAACGTGCACACTATCGGGCTTTCCCCCGTGGATATTGGTGTGATCCGCCAATATGTTGCAAATGATACCTCGTGGTGGGTAGCACCATGCGTAGTGCCCTTGAGTGCCGATGTAACAAACCTGAGTTAAGCTAGAAACGTTTAGTCACAACATGTTGATGAGCATGAAGTGAACCCTAGAATTGAGTCGGTCAAATAAAGATAACTTAATAACAATGTAAACCTTTCTTTGTGAAATCTAGTTAATGCAATAGCTTCTGTTTCTTGCTAAGTACGTTTGTACTTACCTCAAATGCATGTTTGTTGTGTTTGGGGACTGAGAAGATGAAAGCGAGTTGAACCGGAGTTCGATGAGGATTTTGAAGACGACCTTTGATGCTTTTATCTTGTTCTTTTGATATTTCTAGACTATGTTATTTCCTTCAAAAATTATGTTACAATTCCATTTCAAGACTTGTTGTATTTCTTTGAATTATTGCAAGATACAAGTTGTTTATCTTTTAAGACACCGTACTGTTGTAAAGTTTATATATCGTGGTTGTAAGATATATTTTCTATCTTTAGTATGATTGTGTTTTCATTATTATCATGTACAAAAAAACTATACCCGGTCTTTTAGTTTCGTAAATGCGAAACTCGACACGACGTAGTAGAGGCTTACGTATAATATAGAATTTATTTTATATTATACGTGCGAACGCTCTATTTCCGGTAAGGACTCGGTACCGGAACGGGCGTTATAATAATTTAGTTCGACTCATTTGCCACGTTAACGTAGCTAAAACAAGTATATAGAATCAATTTTTATATGTGTTAAAAACTAGTGTAGCAAAATATTGTTTTTTTTTGTAATGAACCGTAATTCTGCACTAAAGCCAGTAAAGACTATTGTGATCTTGCCGAAATCATTCTATATGAATGTCATACTCTAATATTTGCATAAAAGAAATTGTTCAAGAGACAAAACGTACGAAATCGTTTGTTTTAATATTTTTATTACTTAGAGGAGTGATTGGATTTGAACCCTTATACTCTTTGATAAGTTCGGAATTTTTTACCCATCTAACAAATTGAATTTTGTTTCTTTTTTGTTTGGATTGAAATTTTTGAAGGGAAAATATATGTTATGGTTTGGACGGATTCAAATTTTGGTGTTTGAATTGTTATAGTTTGAAAGAAATGAATGGAGAGAAGGGAAAATGAGTGATTTTTCTTATAAATTGGATAGTCTCGTTTTTTTCCGAAACATATGCAATACGAATAAAATTCATTTTGCCTATAATCGAATTGACAATCACTAATGCAAAATAGACTTCACAATCCCTCATTCCCCTCTCATTTCTTTTAGGGGGGAGGGGCCATAAGGACAAAAACTAACAGAAATGGGTCTGGAAGGACATTTTCTATTTTCAAAGATTATAAAGGACAAAAACAAATCTTTTGGACAAAAATACCCATTCACAAAGAATATTCATCCAGATGCAACAATATTCATGAATCATCAAGTAACATTCACAGTAACATTCATCCAGATGCAAGAACATTCATGAATCATCGAGTAACTCATCCAGATGCAAGAACATTCATGAATCATCAAGTAACATTCACACTAACATTCATCCAGATGCAATAACATTCATGAATCATCAAGTAACATTCATCCAGATGCAAGAACATTCATAAATTCATGAGTCATCAAGTAACCTTTGCACACGATCGGACTAAACAAGCGATTATCATTCATCCACATCATACCGTAACATTAATCGGCACATAGTAACATTTACCGCTTCGTAGTGAATCCCAAATCCCAAATTCTCAAAAAAAAAAAAAAAAAAAAAAAAAAAAACTGCTGCAAATCCGGCAGCCATTGAAGTTCACCACTCCTCCTCCGCCCAGTAACATTCATCCACATCCACATCGATCCAGCACAGAGTAACATTAACCATGGAAGTGGTCGGCTCTCAGAAGAACAGCGTTGCCTTCTTCGATCGCTCCGGCTCCTCCACAAGAGAGCTACACAGAGAGAGAGGAGGGCGGCACCATGGTTGCCGGAGAGGAAGTGAAGACAAAAATTTCCTAAAGAGGATGCTAGAAAGCAACGATCAATGCCGAAAAGATGATTCAAGATTTTGAAAAGCAATGAACCCGAATAAAATGCGCAGAAGGAATTTTTACCTTCTATTTTCTTCATTCCTGCAACCTTTCTCGATCCTCCACGCTCGCTTGACGTTTTTACACAATGGTGGACGGCGCTGCAAAATTTAGGGATAGCAAAGTCGATGCCTATAAGTCATTGAAAGTGGAAAGGAAAAAAAAAAGGTAATTTAGTCAAATAAGTTATTGTTTGTCCTTATAAAATAAGCGTGTACTGGAAACCCTATTAAGTCATAAATTAGTCCTTTTGGACAAAAAACTATTTCTTTTATGCCAATATCTTTCCTTTTCTTTTATATATAATCCCTTCAATCCAAACGAGGCATTTTTCTTTAGTTTCCTTCCTCCCCCCTACATTTCATTCCTACAAAAATTTACCAAACTCTTAAAATAATATCTCATTGAATCCCTTCTGTTCTTTCCGGTCATTTTCTCTGAATTCAAATAGGGAGGAAAAGATATTGAAATCATTTCTAACCTGAATGTAGTAAAAAAAAAATTGAACATTGCACACATTGGAAAACATTAAAAATAAGATTATCTCAAATTCGGAAAAAGGATTCTGTCTAATGGTAAAATCAATGAATATCCTGGTGAAAACCATGTTTGATTCTCATCCCCGCCCCCAATAAAAAACCCCCTCCCTTTCTCCACAATAAAACAAAGAAAAAAAATGATTATCCTAGATTGAAATCAATAAAAAAAAAAATAAAAAAAAAGTAAGGTCTTCACCATTTCAAATAACAAGAAGGAGCATTAACATGAAACTTCTATGTTCCAAGTAATAATTTAAAATGAGTTTCAAAAGCATCCACCCTTCTCAAGACTACAACAAAACTACAACAAAACAAATGAAAACGGAAAAAAGGAATACTACGACGACCACATCCAAAATTAAACACCTAAACACAATATAATATAAATAATTAATTATTGTGTATGAACAATAATCAATTATATAAAAATAGGTCTGTGTCATAGGTAGTCAATTTGATTGTGCTTGTAGCCTTATTTAGCGCAAAAAGAAACCTTCATCTTCTCAAAATAGAGGTAGATAACCTTGAATGGGACCATACTGAGGCACAACAAAGCTAACAACTGCAGGCGCCGTCGCCGCCAGGGAAGGAACGTTCATTTGAACACCATTGTTTATGTTACTGTTAGCATCTCCTCCTCCTGGAATGATATGAAAGCGACCGTCACCAAATGTAGATGTCCCAGCATGGCTAGCAACTGCAGGCGCTTCTGCGATAGGAACACCAGTGTTTATGCTATTGCTAGCTCCTCCTCCTCCTGAAATAAAATTAAAGCCGCCACCACCAAATGTTGGTGACCCTGTTGAATAAACATTCTGAAAATGGAACAAAGGTTTCCTCTGAATCTCCAGATTAATTTTTTGGGTTTTCACTTTCTTCTCAGCCATTTTGTTGACTTCTTGAAATGCATCTTTCAGTTTCTCAAGTTGCCCCTCGTTGAGATTCTCAACAGAATCCTCCGAATACAAGTAATTATTTTTTTCTTCAATTTCACTTATCTGATCCATGAGTTTCTTGAGTTTTCTCTCGGCTTCGTGCTCTTCTTTCAGGAGATCAATCTCTTCGTTAAGAGTTTTCAGTTTATCCTTTTGATGATGTTGGTACATCCTCTCAGTTAAGGTACTTGGAATTTGCAGGTCTTGGAATCTATTTAGGATTATTTCAAGAGAAGGGTTACAAAAAGAGTAGGCTTTGTTTCTAGGAGAAAAAATGACGACAGCCATTTCAGCACCTGTAAGGGTGCTAAGCTCATTGCATTTCTTCATAATCCCTGAACGACGTTTGGAAAAGGTGACTTGAAGGCTGCTTTCATTTTGAATTTTCTCCATTGCGATTCTTTGGCGACCTCTGCTTGTTTTTCTTGCCATTTGTTAATTTCAACTTATGAAAAGGAGATTTAGAAATGAGTAGAGAGGAAATGGTGGGTGTGAATAACAGTGAAGAATGCTTCAGCTTTTTATAGGAAACATTCTGCTAAAACACATGTATCATCATGTTACATTGGTGGATGCATTGACTACCAAAATGAAATATGGACCGCCATGTATAAATTGGAAACAAAACAAAAATTATATTCGGAAAATGGACACAACTAAAATATACAACACATATTACATAATTTATTATGATTTATGGTCCATTAATATATAAATGTTCATCATAATCGTAAGATATGTTGTGCCTATTTTGTGTATTCATTTATTCATTGCATATTCATTTATTCATTGCAGCTCGCGTTTTTTATTACGGTACATTAAAAACATTCTTTATTGATTTAACGACTTTGAATAAAGAATGATTTGGTAAGAAGGACTGAAAACCGAAAGAAACAATAAGGACAAATGACGTAAATTATGGCAATAATGACATGTTTGTTTCGCATGAATGGAATGAAATGGAATAAAATCCAATGAATAAAATGGAATGAAATAAGCTTATTCCGTTCTTCTATTTGGAACGTGATTGACTGAAATGAAACAAATTTATAATAGATGCCCTACCTTACCACATGCCTTACGATACGTAACCCTACCCTGCGCTACCTTTGATGACGGTCAAACTGATATCATATTTTACCATCAACTTACCCCGAATTTGTGTTTCTCGATGGTGATAGTATGTCTGAAATCGTGGTTTAATTAAATAAATAAGATTAAGTCATGTCTAGGGTGACTACTTTGGCATTATGCATATTAACCATGTATTTTCTGTGTTCTTTGTCGGAAATATAAACTACTATGTGTCTTTTAATTTTATAAATAGATGTAATTTTTTAGCATCGTTAGGTCCGAATATGAGAGTCAATTGTTAAAGAAGTTTGGGAGTCAAGGTTGAAGTGTTACGAAGCAGAGATTGGACCCGAGAATCTGATTGGTGATTTTACAACACCGGTTCAAGAGCCTTACATGAAACATTTAGCTTGGACTTCCACATGAGAGTTTTAGGTCCTAAAACAAGGATTCCAACGCACTCTGAATCACCCAAATCAGTGTTACGGAGGTCATGTTATGGTCCAAATTACGGTTGTGCGGTCAAAGAAGCCCGACGCTAAGTCCACTCAGACTCGTTGTGCCCAAAGAAAACGGGCCGTAACGCGTTATCTTGTCCTCTAAAGATTAGGTTTTCCTTAGGTTGATGTATACACCTTATATTAGGCTAATAGGGCAACAAATTTTGTATTCTCAACTATTTTCTAATTCATTCAGAGATTTATTCATGAATTAGATACAATGTAGTCTTTGGTGATTGAAGCTTTTTTATTTCTTGCAAATAAATAACGAGTATTTCATTATTGTATTGTGTTTGGTTTAAATTCATCGCAGATCAATCTAATCGGCGGAGTGGAAGGAAATTGAGGGGTGAGAACGTTATTTGCGCCATAGTATGTCTTTCTCCGATGTTTAATTTCATAACTTAGATTTGATATTTTTCTTGTGATAGATCAAGACTATGCTTGCAATTACACAAAGATCGAATTAATTAAACGAACCTTAATCTTGATTAATTGATTATATAATATGAAAACACATAATTATAGGTTGCGTTCTCTCGAAGAGTCCGCGGTCTTTACTGATGTGTCGAGATACCTAGTAAACCCTAATTCTGTGGTTCGGTGTCAGCTAAGTCTGATATTCAGTTTTAATAGACATGTTATTAGAAAGATCAACTAGTTGAAGAACTATTAGTGAAGTGCTAGTTAGTACAAGGTTTATCGATCTCTATGAATGTGCTAGTCATAGGGATGAATGCTTACGGATGTTCTTGACCTTGAGCTGGCTATCCCTAGATCTTATTGCATGTGATTCTAATACAACCAAAGGTAGGTTAGCTGTACATAGACCTCCGTAAGTTTGGTAACATTAGGGGTTTGCACCGGTAGCTTAATTATGCATATACTATAGATCACATATAATTATAAGTTAATGAGAGATTAGTTATGAATAGTTTTGTTAATGGCTTTTCAATAAATGTTGGTCAACGACCACCCTTTTTGTTTTGACTGGAAATTGTGGTTGTGTTTAGCTTAATTAAATAATAGTCTGTTGTAGTAATAGGTACAAAGCATGAGTGGATGGTGTGGATGAGGCGGTTTTTGAGGAGTAGTAGGTGGGGTCGACCTTATATTTTTAGACAAGGAATGAATTTTCTTAAAGGTATTAACGAATGGAAAAAGTAAAACAAAATTGATCACTTGGAAGCTGTTTGTACTAGCAAGAGGATGAGGACCATCATTCTTGGAGAACAAACAAGGGTCAATCCCATTGAGAAATCATGACAACTCTTAATATAACTACTATACATAGGGCTAAGAACATATAGAGTGGTCTATGACCAACAATAAAGACAAGAAAAGGAAACATGCACTAACGGAGGTCGGACAAGACCTCGCCACGTGTCATCCCTATAGTGATCGAACAATCAATAAAGACAGAGAAATTCCATCCTGAGGGGAAGGACCCCCCGGATCCGAGCTATGCAGTCTCGGCTACTCTCCCTCGACTTCTATAGGTCATCCGAAACATAGGATCAGCCTACCCGTGTCCGACCTCACATATCGGCCTAAGTCCATCTCGGACAAAAGTCCCCGCATGTACACTAAATCAGATAAATACAAAAAGAATCCCAAGCCATAATTACTCTGATCGTGACATTCAAATATGTCCATAATTATCTCCTAAAATCAAGGAGATCAAATCATCATTTTCTCTTCCTTAGGGAACACGAAATTAGAGTCTAACATGGACACGCTACATACAAAAGAGGGCAAAAGCCCCTCTATATAACCAATCCCTAAGGAAATACGAAGAATTGATTCCAATACACACATTTGATACGTACACACCTTGTGTTGAAATGTCATAAACCCAATCAGGTTGGACAGGATCCGACCGGGGCGGGTCATATACAGTCTATTTAGTTCATGTAATGCTTTTATTATGATTAATGAAAACACTTTTTGTTGTTATATATCTTGTTTATCTTCATGTTTTTGAATATATATATATATATATATATATATATATATATATATATATATATATATATATATATAGTAACGCGTCTTTAGTGTCTAACGGTGATAAAGAACCATGATAATGATTATAGTGGATGAGATATCTATTCACTGTAACAAGTTCGATGCCTAAATGCCTATATGTACAGTCAAATGGTACATTCATGGTATGAGTAGACTAGCATTGTTTGTCCCGTGGAAAGGTTGACACAAGTTTAGAGGGGGGTGAATAAACTTGTCACCAAAAACTGGATTTTAAGTCTGATTAGTTCAGTTTTAAACTTGTGTGGAGTTGAGCTAACTTAGCTGAGTATAAGTCAAGATTGACTTATGCTTAACTGAGTTAACTGGCAGCGGATTATTAAAGCCTTTGTGAAACTTGAGTTATCAGTTTGTAGAATAAGATGTAGTGTTGTGCTGACTCAGTTTCTTATGTTTATTGAGTGTGATCAAATGTGATAAAAACTATAATATAATGAGTAAATGCGTAAAGTAAGTAAATAAGACATAATTCATAGAGGTTCCAGGTCGTGTAATCCTGTCAGTCCTCTCTTCCCCTGTGATGCGGAGGAAAATTCCCCTAGAACTCTTTGAAGTAGATCAGTTACAAAAGGTCCTAAACTGATAGTCCTTGGCTAATCCCTAGCTTCAGACCTAAGAAACTATAGAACATGTAGAATTGCTGCTCTGCAACTACTTGCACCACTGGTCCTTGAAGTGTTGTATTGCCTCTCCACCAGCTCAACACAAACAAAGTCTTCCTGACTGCTGCTCAACTTTCCTTAACACCTTCTTGGTGTTTCACAGCCTAAAACATTTGATAAAATCAAAGTTCAGACTTGAATCAATAACTATGATTCAACTTGTGATTCTGAGCTTTTTCTTCTTGGTATATATAATATGCTCAAGCTCTGTTTTTCTTCAAATGTTTGATCTTGATGTTTCTTTGAATTTTAGAGAACACTTTGAAGTTTTCTTGATCTTGCAATAAAGCATATTGTTAAGGCCATATTTATATGATAATTAAGGGTGTATTTCACTATTATTTTCCCCACATTTGCATAATTTACATGAGAATTAAGGGTTTAAGTGTAATTATTTAGTAAGGATCATTTTAAGATGGTTATTTGCAAAATTGGTTATTTTAAGTGTTTAATTGATTAAATTATGATTATTTGGATTTCACTACATTTTGCAATGTTTATTTATCCTTTAGGAGGCTTAATTTCGAGTGCTATAAGTGGATAAATGAAGCTCAAGTCGAATTATTCAAGATAGAGTTGGAATTGGCTTGAAGAAAATTGGATAAAGATGAAGAGATCCGATCCTCAGCAGTTCAAACGGGCGTTTCATCGATCTTGGACGAAGGCCCGTAGTGAATCAAGCGCCCATGCAGCGGCGTCGTAATCGTATTTTACATTCGAGAGAGTTCAGACGGAGGATGAACGAAGCGTTTACTCAGCGTCCAGGCATTACGACAAAGCGCCCGGATATTCAGACGAGCGTGCGCGCGGCCGACTGCTCACGGCCGACTTAAAACTCTATAAATACAGCAGCCCTTAAACCCTAAAGGGGGGATACGATTTTTACACATCATTGAGATCGCACTTTCACACCAAAAAGCTGCGGCCAGAACCCTAATTCAACAGAGATGAACTTCTCCAACCCAACAATCATCTTCAACATGATTGTTGGCAAAAAAGCCTTGAAGTTGAGTCGACGGAGAAGCTCATCAACAACAAACCAACTAGAGAGTTCGATCATCGATATTTAGTGAGTTTAAGATCTAGTTTTTCATCACTTTTATTTGCTTTTACATTGCCATGTTTTGTTGAATTATCAATTCTATGAAACGATCTATTTATCTATCTTTATGCTTGAATAAATTTATGAAAGTCTGTTTATTTGAGTTCTCTTTTCGTTTAAGTGATGCATCTAATCATGTTATAAGAGATTAGGCATGTTTAGTTGAGTAAGAGTTTGAAACGATCTCGTGATTTCGTTTTGATTGCATGTTTAGTTTACTTGAAAAGATAAACGAAACCCTAGAATTTGGTTAGAGATATCTAATTGAATCCGTGAAAAATCACTACTAAAAACTATGTTCTAAATCATCATCTAGTTGAGTTGTTGGTTGATGGGTGGAATCTGATCGCCTCGCTGTGTTTTCCTTTATTGTTTATTAATCGAATCATTAGTTTAATCTTTAGTTAAGTTTTAGTTTTAGAACCCTAGTTTCTTGCTGATTTTCTGCATATTTTCTGTTCCAGTTCATAATCGAACGCCCGTCCGTTAGCTTTAGTTTCCAGACGCTCGTTCACTTTAGTGAACGCTCGTCCATCCTTCTGTTTTCTTATTTTTCAGCTTGTTTTATTTCTGTTTTCTGTTTTTAATTCTTAGGTTTAGGTTTTAGTTAGTTTCAACCTTAGTTTAGTAGTAGTTTAGTGACATAATCGATATAGGTTTATATTTGAATTCGATAAATGTTCCATTCCCTTAGGACGACCCGATAACATCCTTTACTACAGATCCTTATACTTGGGGTGTTTTAAAAAACTTCTACCTCTACCTGTGAGGAACCTTCAAAAACTTGTTCGGTAAAAACTCGTTTTAAATTTATAATTACCGGAACACCCCAAGTATAAGGTTCGTAGTATAGGTGTTACCGGGTCGTCCTAAGGGAGTGGAATGTTTATCGGATCACAGGACAATTATTCTATCGATTATGTCACAATTATCTATCTAAACTAAGGTTGAAACCGATCAAACCTAAACCTAAGAATTGAAACTAAAACAGAATAAAAACAAGCGTAAAATAAGAAAACAGAAAAGACGGACTAACGCTCACTTTGATGAACGAGCGCCTGGAAACTAAATCTAATGGACGAAGCGCTCGCTATTGATGACGCAGGCGCCCGATTATGAATCAAGCGAGAAAAGTGCAGAAAACAGAGGAAACTAGGGTTTATATAACTAGAACTTAAACTAAACTTAATCTAAACGGTTTGATTAAAACAATTAAAGGAAAAACACAAAGAAGGCGACTAGGTTCCACCTATCAACCAACAACCCAACTAGACGGTGATTAAAAAGACTTAGTTTTTAGTAGTGATTTATTCACTTAATTCAATTAAATTTCTTCAACCAAATTCTAAGGTTTCGTTTATCTTTTCAAATAAACTAAACATGCAATCAAAACGAAATCACGAGATTGTTTCAAACTCTTACTCAACTAATCATGCATAATCTCTTAAAACACAATTAGATGCATTACTTTGAATAAAAGAGAACTTAAATAAACATACTTTCATAAATTTATTCAAGCATAAATTAAACATAGATCGTTTCATCAAATCTTAATTCAATAAAACTTAAGCAATACAAAACAGATCCAAAGTAATGAAAAACTATGAAATAAACTCACTAAACTTAAGCATCGAACTCTCTAGTTGGTTTGTGTTGTTGATAGGCTTCCTCCGTCGACTCATCGCAGAGTTTTAGCCAACAATCATGTTGAATATGATTGTTGGGTTGGAGAAGTTCATCTCTGCGTAAAAAGGCTTGTGGCCGCAGCTTTTTGGTGTAAAGTTGCGATCTCAATTATGTGGTATGAATTAGGGTTGGGGCTGCCGCTTTATTTATAGGAATTTGATGTCGGCTAGGGTTAAGTCGGCCTTGAACGCCCGTCTGGTCTCGTGGACGCCCGTCCAGAATGCCTGGACGCTGAGTAAAAGCTCGTTCATCCTCCGTCTGAACTCTCTGAATGTAAAATACGATTCTGGACGCTGCATGGACGCCAGTTCACTTCTGGACGCTCGTTCAAGATCAGTAGACGCCCGTTTGAACTGCTGAGGATCGGATCTCTTCATCTTTATCCAATTTCTCCAAGCCAATTCCAACTCTATCTCTTGTAATTCGACTTGAGCTTCATTTATCCTCATTATATGCACGAAAATCAACACCCACATGATAAATAAACAATGCAAAAATGTAATAAAACTCAACTAATAATAATTCCATTAAATCAACACTTAAAATCATCAATTTTGCATACAACCCTCTTAAAATCATCTTTATTAAATAATTACACTTAAACCCTTAATTCTCATGCAAATTACGCAAATGTGGGGAAAATAATAATGAAATAAACCTTTAATAATCATATAAATATGGCCTTAACAACTCCCCCACACTTAGCTTTTTGTACGTCCTCGGACAAAACAATCAAAACTGTAGCTCAACTTCCATGCAATCCACATAGATCTCTAACTCACGTAACAAAAGATACAACAACTATAGCAAACAATACCATCATAGAGATAGATTCAGTGTATGTGTGACAAGCCATTCTCAATCTAACAAGCCTTTCAAAGAAATATCCTCTCAAAAATTCCAATGACTATCCTAGATACTGCATAAAGAATAGCTCCACTCAAAGCCTTCCCACGCACTCAAGAGGATAATCCCTACAAAGATATCATGCGGTTCTACTCGGGTATAAGATCCATGATAACAAAGACTTCACTTTATTCTTACTCATCATTTCCAAAATTTTCAAATTTGACGCATATCAGAATAAGCTCTTACCCATCATAGTAGTGTAGGACATTTCGTGATAATCCCCTACCTACTCAAATCATAAGGTAGCTATAAACTGACTATCGTGAGCTATTGGTCATCATAGTGGTATAGGACATTTCGAGATAACGCCCTACCTCACTCCAATCATCGACCAGCTTCCGACAAACGTATTTATTAATAATTGCTTACTCACTCTATTCATTCACTATTCCAAGTCATAAGTTACATCTCACTTATCACATTCAAACTTTATGATATTCACAGTACACGGTCTAACTTAGGTGTAACTATACTGATCTTACTATGAATAAATCACTAAAAATAATGAAAGGATACAATTCAAAAGTCATGCTTCAAAATCAAAGGCTTTCGTGAACGTGAAAAATGAATACTAGCTCCATGAAAGTAAAGACATGCTATAATTATCTCACTAAGTCACATACTATCATCGTTAGAAAACTACAACTAGCAAGCATCTAGTTCCAATTATATGCTCGAGACTCACAAAAAATTTTAAATTTCGCAGAAAATTTAACATTCACATTTAACATTCACTCATATTTCAAAGGATATAGCAAAAGAACATACCCAAACACCCCCCCACACTTAAATCACTGGTTTCAACGGTGGTTGTTGGATGAAAGTTGGCAGAGGTCAGGCCGGAGCATGAACGTACCGCGACAACTCGAATAGACAACACTGGACATAAAAGCTTGTGAACCTGCTCAAAAGTATCTGCCACACTCGACATACCATATAATCTCGGGGTACACGGGGTATATGAGCAACACATAACACAAAACACTTACAATGAACGTAAGAGGAATAACCATCAACACATAATGAACTAAAGTACTACTTCTAAAACAATAAAACAAAACAACCTAAGAAAAGGAAACGAACAAAGAAAACTAGGTTGCCTCCTAGGAGCGCTCTTTTAATGTCAATAGCTTGACACAAAGTGCAAAAGATCAACCCAGATCGGGCCACTTTGGTTTAACTGCTGCCACCTCAGTATCAGAATCAGGAGTATTGGGGCGGAAATGATTTTCACCACAACAACAAGTCAAGTGTTCTATAAGATCATTAAACTTTTCTCTCCAAACTACACTGACTCTCTTCGTCTTGTTCTTGCGCACGATAGGCATAGACATAGTGGTATGATCAGAAGTTTCAGCAGAAGGTACCTCAGGGGTGGATATAGGAACGTCATCATCATCTGACTCAAAGAAATAAGATGGAATCTCCTCACAAATCAGGACATCTGTACTCTCATCTCTTCTTTGGAAATAAAGAATCTCAGGCTTTTCCTTTGGTTGCCCAAAATATTTCTTAAGTCGATGGCCATTCACTTTAAAAGCTTGATTACCATACCCGCTCAAAGTAATTACTCCACTTGGATTAACCTCGAGAATCTCAAATGGACTGCACCATCTAGACTTTAGCTTACCAGAAACAAATGAAGTCCGGTATTATAGAGTAAAGCCATTTCACCAACTTTGAATTCTCGGTCCTTGATCTTAGCGTCATGGAGCATCTTCGTTCTCTCCTTGCTGATTTTAGCATTCTCGTATGCTCGAGTCCGAATTGGTCGAGCTCGCTCAATCAGAATAACCTTTTCTCCCCACAGAGTTGGCTATCAAAATTTAAGAATTTAATTGCCCGTAAAGCTCGTGCTCAAGTTCGACATGTAAATGACAAGCTTTGCCATAGACCATTTGGAAGGGTGACGTGCCCATCGGGTTTTGAATGCGAGACGATAGGCCCACAATGCGTCATCCAACTTAAGACTCCAATTAGATCGATTATTGTTCACGGTCTTCTAAAATTCTTTTCAAGCTCTCGTTGCTTACCTCGACTTGGCCACTAGTTTGAGGATGATATGGTGTACCAATCTTATGTTTGACACCATACTTCTCAAGGATCTTGTCAAGCGGCGCATTGCAAAAGTGAGTACCTTCATCACTAATGAGTGCTCTCGGACAACCGAATCTAGTAAAGATATTCTTTTGCAAGAATTTCTTTACAACCTTGTGATCATTAGTTTGAGTAGCTATGGCCTCGACCCACTTTGAAACATAATCCACATAGACGAGGATATACTTATTACCACATGAGGATGGAAAGGGGCCCATAAAATCTATGCCCCATACATCGAAAACTTCGCATTCAAGAATGGGCTTAAGTGGCATTTCCATCCTACTACTCTGCCTTCCTGTTCTCTGGCACCTATCACAACCTTTACAAAAGGCTTCTGCATCTTTAAACAGAGTCGGCCAGTAGAATCCAGCTTGAAGGATCTTTGCAACCGTCTTCGGTGTTCCATAGTGACTCAGTAGGACAGGCTGCTGTGGCATTGTTCTAGGATATCCCACCGATCATGCTCGAGGAACACACCGTCGAAGCAACCCGTCTTTGCAGATTCTGAACAAATAAGGATCTTCCCATACGAGATATTTAAGATCAGAAAAGAACTTTTTCTTCTCCTGATACGTCATATCCTCTAAATGACCACTCGCTAAATAGTTGACGTAGTCGACATACCACGGCCTAACCGTTTCAAGCTTCATCAATTGCTCACCGGAAAATCAATGCCTATATCATTGTGATTTTTCGCACCCTCATTTACTAAGCGAGATAAATGATCACCACAATATTCTCACTACCTTTCTTATCTTTAATCACAAGGTCGAACTCTTGTAGAATTAAAATCCATCTAAGTAACCTTGGTTTGGCATCTGCTTTATCCATAAGGTAGCGTAAAGCTGCATGATCTGTCCATACAATCACTTGAGACCCTAGAAGATAACTTCTAAACTTGTCAATGTCAAAAACAACAAACTAAGAATTCCTTCTCGGTTGTGGTGTAATTGCATTGAGCCGGGTTCAAAGTGCGGCTCGTATAATAAATGGGCCTCGAACCTTTATCAACTCTTTGACCTAAAACTGCGCTTCACGGCATAATTAGAGGCATCACACATCAATTCGAAGGCTTGGTCGGTCAGGTGCTACTAAAATAGGGGCATCGATAAGCTTGTCTTTCGAGACAATTGAAAGCTTCTTTGCACTTTCAGATCGAACAAGAAATCTACATCTTCTTTCAAGAGATTTGATAAAGGCTTGGCAAATCGAGAAAAGTCTCTAATGAAACGCCGGTAGAAGCCAACATGTCCTAGAAAACCTCGTACCTCTTTCACTGTCTTAGGGTACGTCATCCTTTCGATGGCTTCGACCTTAGCCTTATCAACTTGAATGCCAGCATTGGACACCTTATGTCCCAAAACGATTCCTTCGTCTACTAGAAAATGGCATTTTTCCCAGTTAAGCACCAGATTTTTCTCAACACACCGTTGGAGTACCATATATAGATTCTTTAAGATTTCATCAAAGCTATCGCCGTAGACTGAGAAGTCATCCATGAAGACTTCCATGCATTTCTCAACAAGTCCATCAAAAATGGCCAACATACACCGTTGAAAAGTCGCGGGTGCATTGCATAGACCGAATGGCATTCTACGAAAAGCAAAAGTACCAGATGGACACGTAAAAGTTGTCTTCTCTTGGTCATTAGGATCAATGGCTATCTGGAAGTAGCCGAATAGCCATCAAGGAAACAATAATACTTATGACCACTCATCGCTCAATAAGTTGGTCAATGAAGGGTAGGGAAAGTGGTCCTGGCAAGAACCTCATTAAGTCTACGATAGTCAATACGAGACTCAGAGCTCGTCACGAGTCGTAAGGCAACTTCCTCCCTTTTCGCTCTTTTCGATCGTGATTCCGCCTTCTTTTGGCACAACTTGAGTAGGGTGACCCATTCGCCGTCGGCGATTGCATAGATGATGCCCATGTCAAGCCACTTTATAACCTCCTTCTTGACAACCTCCCGTGATATGCGGATTCAGCCTTCACGATGTTGTCTTACCTTTTAGCTCCTTCCTCCGCTCGGATTTTATGCATGCATATGTCCGGGCTAATCCTCGGATATCACCCACTTGCCAACCGAACGCGAGGATGTTCTTTTAAGCACTTCTATCAGTGTGCTTCTTGCTCGTGGTCGAGTTTCAAGAAATGATCAAAGGCAATTTATCTCCATCCTTAAGAAAGATATACTTAAGGTGTTTGAAGCGGTTTGAGCTCTAAATCAAGAGGTGGTTGCTCAATACTAGACTTTAACGGGCCACCTTTCTCTTTATGAGCTTGGAGTGGTTGACTAAAGAATAATTCATCTTCCCGAGGCTCAACCCCAGAAAGGTATTGGATCAAATCGTCCATCGGAATCCTCCGATCAACACTTGCTCCCTTTTTCTTGTGATCGATCATTTTTCTTAACTCTTCATCTTTAAGCTCTTCTGCTAGCTCTTCCCAATCATCAACTTCCCAATGAGTAGCTTCTCTCCAAAACTCTACCTCGCCCTAACTACCCATCGAGCTTCGTCTTCACCAGGATGAAGTCTTCCCGACTCATTCTTTGAAATCATCGTTTGTTGTTGGGCATCTCCATGCTTCTAACTCAATAACAGCCCGATGATGAGCGAGTGAAGATGACTCGCCAATGCCTACGGCTTGAAATGAATTAGAAGGTGGTCCGCGTCACCGGATCCTCAATGTCCATGACTTCAAAAACACCTATCTCTGTCAACTCCATTGCATCTTCATAATAGGCATCTCCTCCGTCTCCTCATATATGGCCCGACAAACGATATTTCATCAATTACGGCTCTTTCGGGATGTGTCCTCGTGTGAAGGTGACAGATGTGTCACCGACTCTAAGAGTAATCTGTCCCCTTGCGTAAGTCGATGAGAGCGTTAGAAGTGTCTAAAAGGTTCGGCCTAGAATTAGAGGCATCTCTCCTCATCGTGGATAGTCTAGAATAACCCGGCCGGTAGGGAAGACCAAATGTTCAACTTGAAGGAGAACATTAGCTACACAACCGGCCGCATCTCGCTAGATTTATCTACCATCCAAGAGAAATCGGGCGTTCCCGCATCCTTTATCTAAACCGAGCTTTTGCATACGCTTAATGGCATCACATTAATAGAGGCCCCTGAGTCGCATAAGACATTTTCGAATAAATGGCCTTCGATCTCGCAGGAGATTGAAGGTCTGCCAGGGTCACCTCGCTTAACAGCAATTTTCTGTGAAACCATCGCGCAATCCTCGCGTAGCACTTCTTCAGCCATCCCTTGAAGCTTTCTCTTGCTCCCCTGCGAATTCTTTAAGATACTTAGAGCATTTAGGCATTTTGCATAATACCTCGCTAAGGGCATACTAACTTGAGTGTCTCTAAGCATCCTCCTTACTCTAGCATACTGCTTGTCATTAATGAGGGCTTTCTCCTTCCTTTTTGGTGGATAAGGAAGGGCTTTAGCATTCCCAGTAGCTTGATTCTTGATCGCCTCATCCTCCTTATCCTTCCATCTTACGAACTTTTCTTCCTTTTTTCTTAGCCAGGGATACTGACCTCGACTCTCCTTCCTTTCCTCATCATCAGAATTATTTTCATCCTCTGAAGAATTGTCACTAAGCTCCTTATCGTTGCTTTCTTCGGCATGTGGTTTCTGATTTCCCCCTCCTGAACTCATAGCGTCAGGAGGGGCTACTCGTTTTCCGACATCTTGCCGGGTCCATTGCTTACCACTTCTCAACGTTACTTCATTCAACTCTCTTCTTGCCCATACTCCCACCGAGGTGTAATGTCGGTGCAAACATTCACATCAGCTTTCGGATTTCTCTCGGTATAACTCGGAAGTTTACCGTGAGGTCTGCTTGCTTGCTGGTCTACCATTTGACCAACTTGTCTCTCAATTGCTTTAACACTAGTGGACAGAGTCTTCACCATGTCTACCAACTCATCGAATTTGTGTTGAGGGACACATGAGGTGGTATGATTGTTGTTCTGAGTTTGATTCCAGCCACCTTGAGGCCTTTGGGAGTTCTCGAACGGCCTCGATAGTTCGAGTTGAAAGAATTTGAAGGGCCAGGTGGTAACTTGGCTTGATTGAAGTTTTGTCTTTGAAATCCTGAGTAGTTCTGGCTTTGATTGAAGTTTCGGAAGGGTTGGTTTTGATTATCCATTAAATTTACCTCCTCCGTCATCTCAGTCCCTGCCTATGTTTCAAGATAATTTGAATTAGAAGGCTGCATCTGAAGATTGGCCAGCTGCTTGCTTATCAATTCCATCCGAGCAACCAACAATTTGTGTATCGGGATTGCTTGCATGCATCTTCTTTCTTAACAATATTGGTCTTCTTAGGAGTCGACCACATATTGTTCTTGGCGATGGTCTCAACCACTCTGAGGCGAGCCTCATCACCTCCCCTAAGAAGGATCCATGAGTCGTGGAGTCAAGATAGTCTCTATTAGGTTGAGAGACTCCTCTGTAAAATAGTTCCAACAACTCATGTCTATCATATCCGTGATTGGGGCACTTCCTTATCAAGCAGATTTAATCTCTCCCAAGCCTTGCCAACAGCCTCATCCTCCATCTACTCAAAGCGTAGCTATTTCCCGTTTCATCTCCATAATCTTGCCTGGTGAAACCCACTTAAGAGCGAAGGCTCTTTTGACATCATTCCATGTATGGAGGGAATGATGTGCTAACGACTTAAACCATCTCGCTTGCTTCACCTTTTAAAGCAAAAGGAAATAGCTTCAACTTTACGATCTCGTAATCAACACCAGGATAATGGCTCGCTTCATGCATTTGCACGAATGTGGACAAGAAGTCGTATGGTCTTCTTGAGCAAATGCCATGGAAAGAGCTATTTTGGACCAAAGTGCAACTACTCCATTTTTATGGTCGAAATTTACTCCCCCATATCAGGTGGACGAATAGAGTCTATGTCCTCGAGAAAATCTTGATTAAGATATGGAGTGTAGGGTCTGGTTCAACCGATTAAGCTGGTTTTGGCGGAATTGTTGAAGTTGTTGATTTATGCCACTTGTCGATTCTCGCCATTCTTTCGCAGAGCTTGCATTTGTTGAAGGAGTAAATTTAATCGAGCTTTGGGGTCGGATTCGGAATTGGTGGATCTTGATCCGCCATTTTGTCCAAATCGAGGAGAAGCCTTCTTCTAAGGATAGATCATTCGTGCTCAGGATCAAAGATCGAAGTCCTTCTTACTTCTCGTTTGCATAAACTAGAAGAAAGGAGAAGGAAGAAATCAACCCTTTTGGGGTTGATTAGAACATGTTTAGAAAAGATTAGATGGTTTAGAGGGAGAAAAGAGAAGAAAAGAGAAGAAAGAAAAGAAGTGATGATTGAACAGACTGAACTGGCGTCCAGTGTTAGTGGACGTTCGTTGTAATCGAACGCTGTCAGCTTTGAATGAACGCTCGCTCGAGGCGCAAATTGAGGTGGACGGGCGTTCAAGTTGTTGAACGCTCGCTCAAAAGGTTTTTTTATTATTATATATATATATATATATATATTTTTTTTTTTATTTTTATTAATATCTTATTTTCGAATTTAGAAAGGATCTAAAGCGAAACAAGAAAAGAAACCTACCTAGGAAAAATTTAAAAACAAGAAAAACACTAAGACGGTAAAAAAACGTGTTGAAATCTTCTAGGCCAAAATGGAGGGAAAACAGTGGATTTTGACTCGAAACGACCGAACGGCCTATGGCCGTTCACCACGTCGTCGGAACGAGCTTTCCGAATTGGGGTCTTGCGTTCCAAACGGACACTCGAGCCGAAAGTTATGGTCAAAATACTACCGCGTGCCCTAATGACCCCTTTTTGACACAGAAAATTGTCCTAAATAGAATCCGACAACCGTTACCGACTCCCCGGCAACGGCGCCAAGAACTTGTTCGGTAAAAACTCGTTTTAAATTTATAATTACCGGAACACCCCAAGTATAAGGTTCGTAGTATAGGTGTTACCGGGTCGTCCTAAGGGAGTGGAATGTTTATCGGATCACAGGACAATTATTCTATCGATTATGTCACAATTATCTATCTAAACTAAGGTTGAAACTGACTGAAACCTAAACCTAAGAATTGAAACTAAAACAGAATAAAAACAAGCAGAAAATAAGAAAGCAGAAGAAGACGGATTTGACGTTCACTTTGATGAACGAGCGGCCTGGAAACTAAATCTAATGGACGGCCGCCTGCTATTGCGGACAGGCGCCTCGATTATGAATCAAGCGCGAAAAGTGCAGGAAAACAGCAGGAAACTAGGGTTTATATAACTAGAACTTAAACTAAACTTAATCTAAACGGTTTGATTAAAACAATTAAAGGAAAAACACAGCAAGGCGACTAGGTTCCACCTATCAACCAACAACCCAACTAGACGGTGATTAAAAAGACATAGTTTTTAGTAGTGATTTATTCACTTAATTCAATTAAATTTCTTCAACTAAATTCTAGGGGTTTCGTTTATCTTTTCAAATAAACTAAACATGCAATCAAAACGAAATCACGAGATTGTTTCCAAACTCTTACTCAACTAATCATGCATAATCTCTTAAAAGCAGTAATTAGATGCATTACTTTGAATAAAAGAGAACTTAAATAAACATACTTTCATAAATTTATTCAAGCATAAATTAAACATAGATCGTTTCATCAAATCTTAATTCAATAAAACTTAAGCAATACAAAACAGATCCAAAGTAATGAAAAACTATGAAATAAACTCACTAAACTTAAGCATCGAACTCTCTAGTTGGTTTGTGTTGTTGATAGGCTTCCTCCGTCGACTCTTTGCAGTAGTTTTAGCCAACAATCATGTTGAATATGATTGTTGGGTTGGAGAAGTTCATCTCTGCGTAAAAGGCTTGTGGCCGCAGCTTTTGGTGTAAAGTTGCGATCTCAATTATGTGGTATGAATTAGGGTTGGGGCTGCCGCTTTATTTATAGGAATTTGATGTCGGCTAGGGTTAAGTCGGCCTTGAACGCCTGGTCTGGTCTCGTGGACGCCCGCCCGTAATGCCTGGACGCTGAGTAACGCTTCGTTCATCCTCCGTCCGAACTCTCTCGAATGTAAAATACGATTCGACGACATTTGCATGGACGCCGATTCACTTACGGGACTTTCGCTCAAGATCGATGACGCCCGTTTGAACTGCTGAGGATCGGATCTCTTCATCTTTATCCAATTTCTCCAAGCCAATTCCAACTCTATCTCTTGTAATTCGACTTGAGCTTCATTTATCCTCATTATATGCACGAAAATCAACACCCACATGATAAATAAACAATGCAAAAATGTAATAAAACTCAACTAATAATAATTCCATTAAATCAACACTTAAAATCATCAATTTTGCATACAACCCTCTTAAAATCATCTTTATTAAATAATTACACTTAAACCCTTAATTCTCATGCAAATTACGCAAATGTGGGGAAAATAATAATGAAATAAACCTTTAATAATCATATAAATATGGCCTTAACAATAAACGTTCCATTCCCTTAGGACGACCCGATAACATCCTTTACTACAGATCCTTATACTTGGGGTGTTTCGGTATTATAAATTTAAAACGTGTTTTTACCGAACAAGTTTTTGGTGCCGTTGCCGGGGATTCGGTTTCGGTTGTCGGATTCTTTTAGGTATACGTTTTATATCGATTCTAATTTTAATTCGTAGTTTTTAATTTTAGGATTACATTTATTATTGTTTTATTTTATTTGATTTTCTTTCAATTATTTTCCTTACTTTTTATAGTTTAGATTTGTTTCCGTAATTATAGATTTGTTTTATTTTGTTTCCATAGTTCTTTTCTGCTTTTATATTGTTTTTATCTCGTTTTTAAGTTTGTGATAACCTTAGTTTTTAGGTTTCCGTAGCTGGAAGAGCGTTCGAAAACTTGAACGCCCGTCCACATCTATTCTATCTTCTGAACGACCGTTCATTAACCTCGAATGAAGCGTTGCTTCACCTGAACGAACGTCCACTAACACTTTGGGCCTTGATTCGGTCTTTTCAATCATCACTTCTTCTCTTCTCTTCTCTCTTTTCTCTTTCTAAACATTCTCTAATCAACCCTAAGGTTGATTTCTTCCTTTTTCCCTTCTTCTGGTTTATGCAAACGAGAAGTAAGAAGGGACTTCTAATCTTTGGCCCAGAACCTGAACGATCTATTTTTAGAAGGAAGCTTCTTCCTGATCTTGACACCATGGCAGATCAAGATCCAATTCAAAATCCTCCTAATCAAATTCCTGATCCCCAAGCTCAGTTAAATTTAATTCTACAACATATGCAAGCTCTGCAGCAACAGCAGAATCAACAGGCTGGCATAAATCAACAACTTCAACAATTCCGCCAGAACCAGCTTAATCAATTGAACCAGGACCCCTACACCCCATATCTTAATCAAGATTTTCTCGAGGGGCATAGACCTATTCGTCCCCCTGACATGGGAGGAGCGAATTTCGATCTAAAGAACGGAGTGGTTGCGCTAGTTCAGAACAGCTCTTTCCATGGTACTGCTGCGGAGGATCCACACGACTTCTTATCCACATTCGTACAAATCTGTGAAGCGGGCCATTATCCTGGTGTTGATTCAGAGGTCGTAAAGTTGAAGCTATTTCCTTTTGCTTTGAAGGGTGAAGCAAGTCGTTGGTTTAAGTCATTAGCACATCATTCCCTCCATACATGGAATGATGTCAAAAGAGCCTTCGCTCTCAAGTGGGTTTCACCAGGCAAGATTATGGAGATGAAACGGGAAATAGCTACTTTTGAGCAGCTAGAGGATGAGACTGTTGGCAAAGCTTGGGAGAGATTAAATATGTTGATGAGGAAGTGCCCCAATCACGGATATGATGCGGACATGAGTTGCTAGAAGCTCGTTCTATAGAGGTGTCTCTCGGCCTAATAGAGACTATCTTGACTCCACACTCATGGATCCTTCTTAGGGGAGGTGATGAGATCGCCTATAGAGTGGCTGAGACGATAGCCAAGAACAATATGTGGTCGACTCCAAAGAAGACCAATGCTGTCAAGAAAGAAGGTACTGCAAACAGTCCTGATACACAGCTGTTGGTTGCTCAGATGGAATTGATAAGCAAGCAGCTGGCCAATCTTGGCGCATCTTACGATCCGGGAATGCAGCGAGGACGGAGATGACGGAAGAAGTAAATCTAATGGATAATCAAAACCAACCCTTCCGAAACTTCAATCAAAGCCAGAACTACTCAGGGTTTCAACGACAGAACTTCGATCAAGCCAAGTTACCACCTGGCCCTTCGAATTCGAATTCTTTCAACTCAAACTATCAAAGGCCAGCTCCTAACTCCCAAAGGCCTCAAGGTGGATGGAACCAAAATCATACCACTCAAAATCATACCACCTCATGTGTCCCTCAACACAAATTCGATGAGCTGGTAGACATGGTGAAGACCTTGTCTACTAGCGTTAAAGCGATTGAGAGACAAGTTGGTCAGATGGCGGCACCGGCAAGCAAGCGAGACCTCACGGTAAACTCCCGAGTTATACCGAGAGAAATCGGAAGTCGATGTGAATGTTTGCACCGCCATTACACCTCGGTGGGAGTATGGACAAGAAGAAGAGTTGAATGAAGTAACTTTGAGAAGTGGTAAGAAATTTGGACCCGGCAAAGTGTCGGGAAACGAGTAGCCCCTCCTGACGCCATAAGTTCAGGAGGGGGAAATCAGAACTCTAAAGCCGAAGAAAGCGACGATGAGGAGGAGACTAACGAGAATTCTTCGGGGAACGACATTGATTACGATGATGAGGAAAGAAAGGAAAGTCAGGGGCGGTACCACGACTAAGAAAAAGGAAGAAAAGTTTGTGAGATGGAAGGATAAGGAGGATGAGGCGATAAAGAATCAAGCTACAAGGAATGATAAAGCCCTTCCTTATCCACCAAAAGGAAAGAGAAAGCCCTCACTAAAGACAAGCGGTATGATGGAGTGAGGAGGATGCTTAGAGACACTCAAGTTAGTATGCCCTTAGCCGAGGTATTAACTGAAATGCCTAAATGCTCTAAGTATCTTAAAGAATTTTGTGGGAGTAAGAGAAAGCTTCAGGGGATGGCTGAAGAAGTGCTACTGCTGTGAAGATTGCGCGATGGTTTCACTGAAAGTCATTTATTAAGCGAGGTGACCACTGGCGAGAACTTCAATCTCTGTGAGATCGAAGGCCATTTGTTCGAAAATGTATTATGCGACTCGGGGCCTCTATTAATGTGATGCCATTAAGCGTATGCAAAAAGCTCGGGTAAGATAAAAGGATGCGGAACGCCCGATTTCTCTTCGAGATGGTAGATAAATCTAGCGGATCGCAGCCGGTTGTGTAGCTAGTGTGCTCCTTCAAGTTGAACATTTAGTCTTCCCTACCGATCGGGTTATTCTAGACTATCCACCGATAAGGAGATGCCTCTAATTCTAGGCCGAACCTTTTTAGACACTTCTAACGCTCTCATCGACTTCTCGCAAGGACAGATTACTCTTAGAGTCGGTGACACATCCATCACCTTCACACGAGGACACATCCACGAAAGAGCCGTAATTGATGAAATATCGTTTGTCGAAGCTATCTATGAGGACGAAAAAGATGCCTATTTTGAAGAAGCAGAGGAGTTGACAGAGATAGGTGTTTTTGAAGTCATGGACATTGAGGATCCGGCAGACTGCGGACCACCTTCTAATTCATTTCAAGCCGTAGGCATTGACGAGTCATCTTCACTCGCTCACACTGGGCTGTTATTGAGTTAGAAGCATGGAGATGCCCAACAACAAACGATGATTTCAAAGAATCGAGTCGGGAAGACTTCATCCCCTGGTGAAGAAGAAGCTCGATGGGTAGTTGGGACGAGGTAGAGTTTTGGAGAGAAGCTACTCATTGGGAAGTAGATGATTGGGAAGAGCTGGCAGAAGAGCTTAAAGATGAAGAGTTAAGAAAAATGATCGATCACAAGAAAAAGGAAGCAAGTGTTGATCGGAGGATTCCGATGGACGATTTGATCCAATACCTTTCTGGGGTTGAGCCTCGGGAAGATGAGCTATTCTTTAGTCAACCACTCCAAGCTCATAAAGAGAAAGGTGGCCCGTTAAAGTCTAGTATTGAGCAACCACCTCATCGATTTAGAGCTCAAACCGCTTCCGAAACACCTTAAGTATATCTTTCTTAAGGATGGAGATAAATTGCCTTTGATCATTTCTTCGAAACTCGACCCTGAGCAAGAAGCACAGCTGATAGAAGTGCTTAAGAAGAACATCCTCGCGTTCGGATGGCAAGTGGGTGATATCCGAGGAATCGCCCGAGATGTGTGCATGCATAAGATCCGAACGGAGGAAGGAGCTAAGAAAGTAAGACAACCTCGTGAAGCTGAATCCGCATATGCAGGAGGTTGTTAAGAAGGAAGTTATAAAGTGGCTTGACATGGGAATCATCTACATGAATCGCCGATAGCGAGTGGGTCACCCTACTCAAGTTGTGCCAAAGAAGGGCGGTATCACGGTTGAAAAGAATGAAAAAGGGAGGAAGTTGCCTTACGACTCGTGACAGGCTATAGAGTCTGCATTGACTATCGTCGACTTAACGAGGTCACTGCCAAGGACCACTTTCCCCTACCCTTCATTGACCAGCTTATCGAAAGACTGAGTGGTCACAAGTATTATTGTTTCCTCGATAGATACTCTGGTTACTTCCAGATAGCCATCGATCCCAATGACTAGGAAAAGACCACATTTACCTGTCCATCTGGTACTTTTGCGTTCCGCAGAATGCCATTCGGCTTATGCAATGCACCCGCGACTTTTCAACGGTGCATGTTAGCCATTTTTTATGGACTTGTGGAGCAATGCATGGAGGTCTTCATGGATGACTTCTCAGTCTACGGCGATAGCTTTGATGAAATCTTAAAGAATCTAGATATGGTACTCCAACGTTGTGTTGAGAAAAATCGGTGCTTAAGCGGGAAAAATGCCATTTTCTAGTAGGCGAAGGAATAGTTTTGGGACATAAGGTGTCCAATCTTCGGTATTCAAGTTGATAAGGCCAAGGTCGAAGCCATTGAAAGGATGGCGTACCTAAGACAAAGTGAAAGAGGTACGAGGTTTTCTAGGTCATGTTGGCTTCTACAAAGCGTTTCATTAAAGATTTTTCTACCATCGCCAAGCCTTTATCAAATCTTTTGAAAGATGGTGTAGATTTCTTGTTCGATCACGAAGTGCAAAGAAGCTTTCAATTGTGCGAAAGACAAGCTTATCGATGCCCCTATTTTAGTTGCACCGATTGGACCAAGCCTTTCGAGTTGATGTACGATGCCTCTAATTACGCCGTGGCAGATTTTAGGTCAAAGAGTTGATAAAAGGTTCAGCCCATTTATTATGCGAGCCGCACCTTGAACCCGGCTCAATGCAATTATACCACGGTGAGAAGGAATTCTTAGCTGTTGTTTTTGCCATTGACAAGTTTAGAAGTTATCTTCTAGGGTCTCAAGTTGTTGTTTGGACAGACCACGCAGACTTTACGCTACCTTATGGATAAGGCGGATGCCAAACCAAGGTTACTTGATGGATTTTGATTTTACAAGAGTTTGACCTTGTGATTAAAGATAAGAAAGGTAGTGAGAATATTGTGGTGATCATTTATCTCGCTTAGTAAATGAGGGTGCGAGAGAATCACAATGATATATGCATTGATTTTCCAACCGAGCAATTGATGAAGCTTGAAAGCGGTTAGGCCGTGGTATCTTCGACTACGTCAACTATTTAGCGAGTGGTCATTTAGAGGATATGACGTATCGGGAGAAGAAAAGTTCTTTTTCGATCTTAAATATCTCGTATGGGAAGATCCTTATTTGTTGAGTCCAGTAAAGACGGGTTGCTTCGACGGTGTGTTCTGAGCATGATCGGTGGGATATCTTAGAACAATGCCATAGCGGTCTACCGGAGGTCACTATGGAACACCAAAGGCGGTTGCAAAGATCCTTCAAAGCTGGATTCTCTTGGCCGACTCTGTTTAAGGATGCGAAGCCTTTTGTAAAGGTTGTGATAGGTGCGAGAACGGACGGCGAGTAGTAGGATGGAAATGCCACTTAAGCCCATTCTTGAATGAGAAGTTTTCGACGTTTGGGGCATAGATTTTATGGGCCCCTTTCCATCTTCGTGTGGTAATAAATATATCCTCTAAATCAGGTCGACTATGTTTCCAAGTGGGTTGAAGCAATAGCCACCCAAACTAATGATCATAAAGTCGTGAAGAAATTCTTGCAAAAGAATATCTTTACTAGATTAATTTGTCGAGAGCACTCATTAGTGATGATGAAGGTACTCACTTTTGCAACGCGCCGCTTGATAAAGTTCTTGAAAAATATGGTGTCAAACATAAAATTGGTACACCATATCATCCTCAAACTAGTGGCCAAGTCGAGGTAAGCAACCGGAACTGAAAAGAATTTTAGAAGACCGTGAACAACAATAGATCTAATTGGAGTCTCAAGTTGGATGACGCATTGTGGGCTTATCGTGATTGCATTCAAAACCCGATGGGCATGTCACCCTTCCAAATGGTCTATGGCAAAGCATGTCATTTACCGGTCGAACTTGAACACAGAGCTTTACGGGCAATTAAATTCTTAAATTTTGATAGCCAACTCTGTGGGGAGAAAAGGTTATTCTGATTGAACGAGCTCGGCGAATTCAGACTCCGTGCGTACGAGAATGCTAAGCTTAGCAAGGAAAGAACGAAGATGCTCCATGATGCTAAGATCAAGGACCGAGAATTCAAAGTTGGTGAAATGGCTTTACTTCTATAATACTAGACTTCACCTGTTTCGGGTAAACTCAAGTCTAGATGGTGCAGTCCCTTTGAGATTCTCGAGGTTAATCCAAGTGGAGTAATTACTTTGAGCGGGTATGGTAATCAAGCTTTTAAAGTGAATGGCCATCGACTTAAGAAATATTTTGGGCAACCAAAGGAAAAGCCTGAGACTCTTTATTTCCAAAGAAGAGATGAGAATCTGAGATGTCACGATCTGCGTGAAGAGATTCCATCTTATTTCTTTGAGTCGGATGATGACATTCCTACCTCTACTGTGAGGAACCTTTCTCCGAGACTCTCGAGCATGTTAGCACACCCATGCCGATCATCCGCTGAACAAGAAGAAGAGAGTCGGTGTAGTTTGAGAGAAAAGTTTAATGATCTTATTGCGCACTTGACTTGTTGTTGTGGTGAAAATCATTTCCGCCCCAATACGCCGATTACGATCATCGAGGTGACGGTAGTCAAACCAAAGTGGCCCGATCCGGGTTGATCTTTTGAAATCTGTGTCAAGCTATTGGCGTTAAAAAAGCGCTCTAGTGAGGCAACCTAGTTTGTTTTATTTGTTTTATTTTCTTAGGTTGTTTTGTTTTCTTGTTTTTAGAAGTGGTACTCTAGTTGCGTGTTGATGGTTATTCCTTTTACTCTTGTTGTAAGTGTTTTGTATATTTGCTCATATACCCGTGTACCCGAGATTATATGGTATGTCGAGTGTTGCGAGATACTTTTTAGCAGTTCGCAAGCTTTTTTGTCGGTGTTGTCTATTCAAGTTGTAGCGGTACATTCATGCTCCGGCTGACCTCTGCCAACTTTCATCCGACAACCCACCGTTGAAACCAAACTAAGTTTTTTTCTTTTATTTTGCACATTACGAGGGCATAATGTGATTTAGTGGGGGGTAAAATGGGTATGTTTTCAGTTGTATCTTTTGAAATATGAGTGAATGTTAAATTTTGAGCAAATTTGAAATTTTGTGCATCTCGAGCATATGATTGAAACTAAATGCTTGCTAGTTGTAGTTCTAACGATGATAGTATGTGACTTAGTGAGATAATTATAGCTTGTCTTTACTTTTATGGAGATAGTATTCCTTTTGCACTCACGAAAGCCTTTGATTGTGAAGCAAGATTTTTGAAGTATATCCTGTCATTATTTTGATGATTTATCTTAGGAAGGTCGAGTATAGTAACATCCGAGTTAGACCGTGTCTTTGTGAATATCATAACGTTTGAATGTGATAAGTGAGATGTAACTTATGTCTTTAAAAAGTGAATGAATAAATAATTAGTGAATAAATACGTTTGTCGGAAGTGGTTAATGATTTGAGTGAGGTAGGGTATACCACGTATGTCCTATACCACTATGATGACCAAAAGCTCACGACGATCGGCTTTATAGCTACCTTATGATTTGAGTAGGTAGGGATTATCACGAAATGTCCCGCTCTACTATGAGGGGTAAAAGCTCATTCGATATCGTCAAGTTGAAAATTTTGAAAATGATGAATAGAATATAAAGTGAAGTCTTTGTTATCATGGATCTTATACCCAGTAGAACCGCATGATATCTTTGTAGGGATTATCCTACTTGAGTGCGTGGGAAGGCTTTGAGTGGAGCTATTCTTGTCTCATACCTAGGATAGTCATTGAAATTTTTGAAAGGATATTTCTTTGAAAGGCTTGTTAAGATTGAGAATGGCTTGTCACACATACACTGAATCTATCTCTGTGATGGTATTGTTGGCTATAGTTGTTGTATCTTGTGTTACGTGAGTTAGAGATCTATGTGGATTGCATGAAAGTTGAGCTATAGTTTTGATTGTTTTGTCCGAGGACGTACAAAAAGTTAAGTGTGGGGGTGTTGTTAAGGCCATATTTATATGATTATTAAGGGTGTATTTCACTATTATTTTCCCCACATTTGCATAATTTACATGAGAATTAAGGGTTTAAGTGTAATTATTTAGTAAGGATCATTTTAAGATGGTTATTTGCAAAATTGGTTATTTTAAGTGTTTAATTGATTAAATTATGATTATTTGGATTTCACTACATTTTTCAATGTTTATTTATCCTTTAGGAGGCTTAATTTCGAGTGCTATAAGTGGATAAATGAAGCTTAAGTCGAATTATTCAAGATAGAGTTGGAATTGGCTTGAAGAAAATTGGATAAAGATGAAGAGATCCGATCCTCGCCAGTTCAAGCGGGGCGTCATCGATCTTGGACGGCGTCCGAAGTGAATCGGCGTCCATGCGGCATCGAATCGTATTTTACATTCGAGAGAGTTCGACGACGGAGGATGAGCAGCGTTTACTCAGCGTCCAGGCATTACGGGCGGGCGTCGAGATATTGAGGACGAGCGCTCACGGCCGACTATTCACGGCCGACTTAAAACTCTATAAATCACAGCAGACCCTTAAACCCTAAAGGGGGGATACGATTTTTACACATCATTGAGATCGCACTTTCACACCAAAAAGCTGTGGCCAGAACCCTAATTCAACAGAGATGAACTTCTCCAACCCAACAATCATCTTCAACATGATTGTTGGCTAAAAGCCTTGCAGTGAGTCGACGGAGGAAGCTCATCAACAACAAACCAACTAGAGAGTTCGATCTTTGGATATTTAGTGAGTTTAAGATCTAGTTTTTCATCACTTTTACTTATTTGTTTTACATTGCCATGTTTTGTTGAATTATCAATTCTATGAAACGATCTATTTATCTATCTTTATGCTTGAATAAATTTATGAAAGTCTGTTTATTTGAGTTCTCTTTCGTTTAAGTGATGCATCTAATCATGTTATAAGAGATTAGGCATGTTTAGTTGAGTAAGAGTTTGGAAACGATCTCGTGATTTCATTTTGATTGCATGTTTAGTTTACTTCAAAAGATAAACGAAACCCTAGAATTTGGTTAGAGATATCTAATTGAATCCGTGAAAATCACTACTAAAAACTATGTTCTAAATCATCATCTAGTTGAGTTGTTGGTTGATGGGTGGAATCTGATCGCCTCGCTGTGTTTTCCTTTATTGTTTATTAATCGAATCATTAGTTTAATCTTTAGTTAAGTTTTAGTTTTAGAACCCTAGTTTCTTGCTGATTTTCTGCATATTTTCTGTTCCAGTTCATAATCGAACGCCCGTCCGTTAGCTTTAGTTTCCATACGCTCGTTCACTTTAGTGAACGCTCGTCCATCCTTCTGTTTTCTTATTTTTCAGCTTGTTTTATTTCTGTTTTCTGTTTTTAATTCTTAGGTTTAGGTTTTAGTTAGTTTCAACCTTAGTTTAGTAGTAGTTTAGTGACATAATCGATATAGGTTTATATTTGAATTCGATAAACATTCCATTCCCTTAGGACGACCCGATAACATCCTTTACTACAGATCCTTATACTTGGGGTGTTTCGGTATTATAAATTTAAAACGTGTTTTTACCGAACAAGTTTTTGTATGGACGGGCGTCCGGCACCTTTACTGTAGCAACCGACTTGATTTTTCTATAAAAGCAGCTGCGATTCCAACACTAATGACATCAGATTTTTCATACGAAAATTACAGGACAATGACCGCTTGCGGGAGCTTTCAAGGCGATCACCCGAGCCTTGTGCTCGGTGATCGAGGGGTTAGATTAGGTTTTTATTTTGTTCTTTTTCCTTCTTGTTCGAGCATGATGAAGGCTTGAAGCTTTCATCCATGGAGCAGCCATGTAATCCTTTTTCTGCAACACTTTGATTCCTTTCTATGGATATTTTGTAAGTTTTATTTATAATTGTTTCTTTTTCTATGTTCAATTGTATCTTGCAATATATATCGAAAGATGATTGTATGATTTGATGCTACCGTATGGCGGAAGTCGGTGTAGTTTAGATCGCCATAGGAAAGATTAGATTTTTAATCATACATAACGGAAGTTAAGTAGGTTAAATATCTAGGTTTACGAGAGGACCACAATTTGATTAATTCGATGCAATATTTTCTTAGAATTGAATTGAGGGATATCCTTCATTACCGGAAGGATATGATTTTTCACGTGTTTATTTCATTAAGTTGTTCTTGTTTTCTTTCATGATTTATATGGTTATATGTTAATCGAATTTAGGTAACGAAAGTTAATAGATTCATTAGATTGTCGTGAGGAGATTGACAATTATTATTCCAACAAAGCGGAAGTTGAGGGATAATGTTGGTAGATTAGGATTTCATCCATATCTTTGATTTGTATCGATATTAGTTAAGACCGGAAGGTAAACTAATTAATGGCGTGATAAATCGGAAGAGGAAACGCTCCTTTAGATAAGATAATAATCCAAGATAACTTGTGAATGAATGTGTGTTGATCTTATTTCTTTCGGTGGGGTGATGGTTGTTGGGAAGAGGTTGATCATGGTTCGTTTATGGTTGTTCAGTAGATAGATTTACCGCTTCCGTAGATGTAGTTTTATTTATGTTTTTATCGCTTTTATCCTTCCTGGCTTTGGATTAACAATCCTCTATCCAGTTTATTTTCCGTTTTAGTTTAGGTTTAGGTTAATAAAGAAGAATTAATAAGCTAGATTCAATAGCCCTTTTCCCTGAGGATCGATACCCGTACTTATCCAACTTTACTAGCAACTACCCGGTATTCGGCCGGTTAGGAGGTAGTTTTGCATGGTAGTATAGGTTTATAAATTTTCTTTTGTTTTAATGATGCAAAATCTCCCCAACACATATAGTAGGAGTTGTTTTTGAATAAATTTCCCCCTTTCTAAAATTTTTATTGATATCTTTTTCTTATGAACACCGCATTTCTTCTTGTGGTAGAAGTGACCAATTTATATGGGTATTTGCAACGTTCGAATGATTTGAATGTTTGAATTTGAATCATTGTAGCCATTGGTGGTCCTGCTTATTCTGTTGAATGTTAGTGTCCTTTCTGACATTTCTGTGTATCCAATAAAATTGTTTTCTTTGCAACGGTCAAATTCTTCTTCAGTTTTTATAACTTCAGCTTGAAACTGATTCTCTATGAACTATTCAGTTTCCGGCTTTTTAAGAGCATTAACTGAGTTTTTACTCTTCTTCAAAAGCTCAGTACACTTTTCTTCATCTGATTATAATTGATATAATCAGAGTACACCATAACATATAAGTCATCCAAGATAAAATTGTTCTTATTTATCTTAGGTCTTCATACAAGATCTATAGAGTCAGTTTAGGTCATCACAATCTTGCCTAAATTCTGAATTTACTGTCTCGGCTTTAATCTTCATAAACTGAGTTTGAATCCTTAGTTCTTCATTCTTCAATAACTGAGTCTGTGTCCCTCAGCTCTTCAGCTTCTAGATAAGTCCACCGAGTCTGTGTCCTTCAACAAACTTACCTTCTTCAGTTTCCATAGGTGTGCTAGGAGCCAGTTTCTTGATCTTCTATTGTGAACTCAGTTTTCATAGTCTCATCAGTTAGTTACACGTTTTCTCAGTTCTGATCCTTGAACTATTACAGTGCTTGTCTGATTTACTTATACAAATATCAACTCTATTAAATCCTATACATTAATATATAGACATCATTTTTCTTTGCACTATAACAGCTAGTTATGGCACTTAATCAAAGAGTTTTAAAATAATAACTGAATAACTGATGAATCATCACCGAAACATAAATTTTATTTCCAACAATTTTCCCCATTTTAATGATGTTAATACCCTCCTTTAAAGCAATGCAAAAAGATAAGAATAATACAATAAACACAAAGAACTGAGAAACTGAGTTTTTATTGATGATACTGAGTTACAAGGTACATAGTATTAAAATACAACAATATGTGAAAAGAAACTAAGTCTCAGCTTCCTTTCCTTTTTCTTGATTTGTTTCTTCAATTTTTCTAATCATTCAGTTCATCAATTACTTTCATGGCCTGCCTTGTTAAACTGTTCTCAATTCCATTTATATTGGCCCAGACATCCCATGAATTGGCCATATTGTGCTTTCCGAAAAATTTGTTCATGAACAGGATTGCAAATAAGAACACAGTTTTCTTCAACTTCTCACTTGTAGCAGTTTTTAGTAGATCTTCAATAAATTCTGATTCAGCTCCTACAACTTTATTCTATGCTTTTTATAGAGTACCATTTCTCTCCTATTTGTTCAATTTATTCCAGTAGTGAACAAGAACTTTCTGCATAATTAGAAAGCTTTCGAAGGCTTGTTCTCTTGATTCACCTTCCTTCATATGTAAATCCTCAAAAAATCTGAAAAGATTTGTATCTAGGCCAAGTCTCTTTTCAGTTGGTTCAGAAAATTTCGCAATCAGCTCCATTTATTCATCATTCATATCTCCTTTAGCTTTCTTCAGTTCGACCATTTTCTCATCTATGCTTTCCAGAACTCCGGGCATTTCAGCTGCATTGACTTGTAAGATGGATTCACTTTCCCCCTTATTGACATCATCTTTCTAAATCAGACTCATCATATAAGAGTTAAAGTGCTGTTGATTTGATACCAATATGGTTTGTGCAACCACTGAGTCTTTCATGGCATTTTCCAGTAGCACCATCCTGTCATGTACATTGGTGACCATGCCTACCAATCTCTCTTGAGTTTCAGTTTTCCTAGCCTCCGTTTCAATGGATGTCTTTCTGATTTCGATAAATGTGTCATGACAATCCTTCTTCACACTATCCAAGGTCTTTTGCATGTTAGACCGTTCATTCTTGTTTTCTTCCATTATTGTAACACGTTTCCAAAGATGCCCATGTCTTCATTTTGTAATCTCACAAGCTCATTGAAATTGTACTTGATGAACTCAGCTTGTGTAGGCACATCCTTTCCAGATTCAGCTTTCTTTTCTGTTTTGGCTTCTTCAGACTCAGATGCTTTCTCAGCTTCTCTCTTTTCTTTTGTCAGTGGAGAGATAATTCCTTTCAGTTTCTCCTTGTACTCTTCAAACTTCTTTCTCTCTTCAGACTCCCTTCTTATTTTTTCTAGGGTAGAAGGATACGTTTCCCTTACTGGTGGCAGTTTCACATCCAACTCATCATTAGTTTCTTCTCGTGGTTGCTCAGCTTCAGCTTTTTCTATCTCAAGAACTTCTCTGTCAATTGACGATTGATAGCCTTCTTCATCTTCATATTTTCCTGATTCAGACTAGGTTTTAGAGTGTGAATCACTACTTCCTTCAGAACATTCTTCTTTGGATTTTTCTTCAGCATTTTTTTCTGTTTCTTTTGCTCGAAGAGAGGAAGAATCCCTTTTTGTAGATCGGGATCTCCCTGAGAATCATCATCATCATCATTATCATCTTTCTTTGACTTAGAACCTTCTCCTTCAACAAACTTCTTCCAGTAACTATTACTAAACAGAGAATATCCATTACTCAAAAATTCATCAGAACTGAATAATTGAGATAGATGTGTGATATTGAATAAATCAAAGACCCATTGCTCTGTGCATTCAATTACTTCTAGTTGGATTCGTTCAGTATCGATTGAACTGGACTTCCAATGTTGATATTCATCAAGTTTTCTGCATTCAGCTTCAATCAGTTTCCCAATATAAATAAAAGGATCAAGCTGAGTTATAATCTCTTCAGTTTCTCTAGGAATCTGCAGATTAGATTCAGCTAGAGTCTCAACTAATTCTTCAACTTTCTCAGCTTCAGTTTTGCAGGATTTCTCCTTAGCAACAACTGGGATGATAGATGATTCAGTAGGAACTATAGTGACCTGCTCAAACCCCAGATTCTCTTCAACAACAATTCTTTTTTCAGTTACTGGTTCAGCTTTAGTAACTTGTTTAGGGTTCTCTTTTGATTCAGCTGCTTGAAGCTCACATGATTCGATTTCCAGTTCAGCAACCGGTTCCTTTACTTCTTCAACATCATCAACTTCCTTTTGATTTTTTTCTTCATTGAGGGTGATAACGTGTTGTGGGGCAGATTCAATCTCGGTGACTACTTTCCTTCTTGATTGAGCGACTTCCAGCTCTTTGATTGATTCATCATGCTCAACTCTAGAGGCTGACTTTTATGGTGTAGATCTTGATAAGGATATCAAGTTGAGCATTGCGATTACTCCAGGTCCAATCAGTTCCTCGTCACTATCAGTTTCCTCATCATCAACTTCAGTTCTGGTTTTTCCCCCCCTGAGTGTCAGCTTTCGGTAGTGATGGAGTGATTGCTTGAATTTCTTCAACTGTCTTTTGTGGTGCAACTTCAGCAACAGACTTGGTAGGAGCTTCAGCTTCATCTCTTTGTCTCTCTAATTGCCCTTTAGTTTCTGAAGTCATAGATTTTGCTGGTGATGGTTCCTTGCTTTTCCCAGTTGCTACAACTTCTTTGGCTTTCTCCAAATCATCCAGTTTTTTTTTCTCTCTTTTAGTTTCTCAAGATCTTCCAATGCTTCCTCTGTTGTGATATTCTTAGACAACCTTTTCCTTTTCTTTTTAGGTTCAACTTCAGAACCTACAGTTTTCCTCTTTCCAGATTTTATCTTCTCATCCTTTGCTGCAATTTTACCTTCCACAATTGCAGTTGATCCCCTCTTTGCAATTCCGAATGGTCAATAATTCTTTGTGCCATTACCGCAAGTGTCTTCTTATGATAGAATCTCCTTGTTTTTACGTCAATTTTCTTCTTTGGTACATCAGATGCTTGTGCTGCTAATTGGTCCAAAATGTACCTCTTCCAATTGAAGTTTTCTTCAAACCAGATAACATACAACAAATCTAACTTGGTGTCGGAAAGATTGCTAAAATTGCTTGCGTTTCCAATTACGCAATTTTCTAGCATCTTGGTCAACTAATTGAATTCAGGTTTGAGGAAACCTGTTGAACCTGACAATGAGACAATAAAATCTCCTTTAATTGAAATGTTCTTCCACAATTTCTCTCTTTGATCTTTGGTTAACTTGATAGCAAAAGAGTATCCAGACTTTTCCAAACTGTTGTTATCTACTATAAGGTTCTCAGTAACCTTAATTTCCTTCTCATTTACCTTGGTTGTGTAGGTGTAGACCCTTTCATCTTCTATGCATGTTCTTCCAAACTCATAAAAATCACTGATGTTTTCTAGGAAAACACTTTCTAGTGCAATGTTGAACACTCCTTCAAGACATTTGATTTTTTTGATTTTCTTCACGATTTTCTTAGCAAGGTCTGAGTTATTGTATTTTTCAAGAAATTGATCAAGTGAAATGATCAATCCGGCTTCAACCCTGGTAAAAGTAATGATTTATGATTGTTGGAGTGAATTTTGAGTGAATTTGAAGATTGAAACAATTCTTTTAAACTGGGGGATGAACGAAACTGAATGTAAAGATTTTGCTAAAGGTAATACATTGGTATTTATAAGTGGTAGATTTGGTAGTTAGAAAATATGAGTGGGATTCAAAACCTCTTGTCATAAATCATATCAAGCATTGAGATACGAGAGTGGTGGTGAGTGTAGAAGATGGACAATTGAGATCACCGTAGCTTACGACTTTTCTACCAAGTGTAGCTTGTATCAGTAAATGCAATTGATGTGTTGTATCTACAACTGTAAGGTTTCAGCTTTGATCTTATCCACATCGTGATCTAACTTTAGTTGACTGAGTATTAGTTTTTTAAATCTTTGTTGTTGGTTTCCCTATTTCTTTGGTAGTCAGTTTTCATCTGCAAAATAAATTAAGGATGTTTTGGTACCCATATCTGTTTGGGTCCTATCTGATTAGCTTTTAGATTAATTCTTAAGGATGACTTTCTTTTATCAAGATTAATCTCCTTTTTGTGATCTTTCAATTTTCTCCAAACTGATTTCACATATCGTTGTTGACCTTTTGACTTGGTAAACTCAGTTTTCACAAAATTTTGTTGTTTTGACTCGATTGTCTTTTCCATGAAATTTTTTTGAGACTGAGTGATCATGGGTCCATTCAAGTCTTCATCAGTAGGAAAGAATCTCCTTTCCCCCTGAATCTATTATTCCATGAATGATTTTCATTCTTTGGTGAATATGACTTGAATGTTATTTTGACTGATTTCTGATCAGTTCTGCCTTTTTCAGCCTTCTGACATTTTTTTGTAGATTTGGTCACTTTGCGGATTGCCACCAACTGATTTTACAGTTTTGTCAGTTTTTTATCAAGGTTGTGCTGGTTTCTTTTATCAGTTCTAACAATTTTATTAGTTTTCCGAGTTCTCGACTTTGTGCAGCTACAAACTTAGGTTCAACTGAATTAGGTTTGAACATAGAATTCTGTTGAATATCAAACCCTAAACCCATTATGTCTCCAAATGGTTTTCCTGGTTTGAAATGAACAGTAGGAAATAGATCAACTGATGATTTCATGATATTTATTACTTCCGTTACTTTATCAGTTGAGCCTTCACCTTGAGTTCTGTTGTTAGTCTAGATAAAGTTTATTTCAACATTCAATCTTAGCACTTCAGCTTTCAACAACTCTTTTTCCATTTTGATATTCTCGTTATTTCTTTGAATTGCTTATAATTCCTTTATGAGTATGTCTAGGGTTTCATTGGAATATGTATTTCTATGATTGTTCATGGCAGCGTGACAGTTGGAAGTAGAAGCATTTTACTCATGATGTTTGATCGTTAAGTTTTCAGCTTCAACTTCTTCATCTTGCATTATATGTTTTCCTTTACTTGATATGGCATTGTCCTTTGCTAGTTGAACACTAAAAAGAATAATTTCCTCATCACTTTCGATATAATCTTATGCAGCAAGACTTAATAGTAAGATTTCAGAGTTCCTATTGCTAATGGTATCCATTGGATTTTCAACGAATTTTTCGATTAACCTTTCTTGGGTGTCAGCAACAAGAGCCTGCAATTTTCTTTTGTATTCATCAAATCTTTAAAATGAGTAATTAATTAAAATTCTAAAGTGATGTTGTGTATTAATGATGCAGTTTTGAAAAACTTTGAAAATTACTTGAATAACTGAAAACCAGTCTTGAAGCTAACAAACTGATAAAGAGATTCAGTTATGGATCTCTTCGGAACAGAAAGCACTACTCCGATACCAATTGTTGGTATCGGAATAACTAATTACCGGTAACTTCAAACTGATAAATCTCAATCGGAGATCTCTTTAGAGTAGAAGATTTGCTCTGATACCAATTGTTGGTCCCGTGGAAAGGCTGACACAAGTTTAGAGGGGGGTGAATAAACTTGTCATAAAAAACTAGATTTTAAGTCTGATTAGTTCAGTTTTAACCTTGTGTGGAGTTGAGCTAACTTAGCTGAGTATAAGTCAAGACTGACTTATGCATAACTGTGTTAACCGGCAGTAGATTATTAAAGTCTTCGTGAAACTTGAGTTATCAGTTTGTAGAATAAGATGCGATTTTGTCTTTGACTCGATTTCTTCATTATCTTTGAGTGTGATCTAATGTGATATAAACTATAATATAATAAGTGAATGCGTAAAGTATGTAAATAAGACAGAATTTATAGAGGTTCCAGGTGGTGTAATCATGTCAGTCCTCTCTTCCCCTGTGATGCGGAGGAAAATTTCACTAGAACTCTTTGAGGTAGATCGGTTACAAAGAGCCCTCAACTGATAGTCCTTGGCAAATCCCTAGCTTCACTATCTAGAAACTATAAAACATGTAGAATTGCTGCTCTGCAACCGCTTACACCACTGGTCATAGAAGGGCCGTATTGCCTCTTCACCATATCATCAAAAACACAGTCTTTCTGACTGCTGCTCAACTGTCCTTCACACCTTCTTGTTGTTTCACAGCCTAAAACTTTTGATAAAATCAAAGTTGAGACTGGAATAAATAACTATGATTCAACTTGTGATTTTGAGCTTTTTCTTCTTGGTATATATAATATGGTCAAGCTCTGTTTTTCTTCTAGTGTTTGATCTTGATGTTTCTTTGAATGTTAGAGAACACTTTGAAGATTTCTTGATCTTGCAATAAAGCATACAACATGAGTTCTTTTTGTATAACTTTCCCCAATTCTAAAATATATCTTGTTATCTTTTTCTTATGAACTCTACACTTTTTCTTGAGGTACAAATGACCTATTTGCAGGGGTATTTCCAACATTTAAATGATTTGAATGTTTCAATTTCAATCCTTGTAGCCATTGGTGGTCCTGCTTATTCAGTTGAATGTGAGTGTCCTTTCTGACATTTCTGTGTATCCAATAAAATTGTTTTCTTTGCAATGGTCAGATTCTTCTTCAGTTTTTATAACTTTAGCTTGATCCTGATTCTCTGTGAACTATTCAGTTTTTAGCTTTTTAAGAGAATTAACTAAGTTTTTACTTTTCTTCACAAGCTCAGCACTCTTTTCTTCATTTGATTATAACTGATTTAATCAGAGTACACCATAACATATAAGTCATCCAAGATAACATTGTCAGTTTAGGTCGTCTCAATCTTGCCTAAATTCTGACTTTCCAGTCTCGGCTTTAATCTTCTTAAAGTGAGTTTGAATCCTTAGTTCTTCATTCTTCAATAACTGAGTCGGTGTCCCTTAGCTCTTCAGCTTCTAGATAAGTCAACCGAGTTTGTGTCCCTCAGTGAACTTACCTTCTTTAGTTTCCATATGTATGCTATGAGTCAGTTTCTCAATCTTCAGTTGTGAACACAGTTTTCATAGTCTCATTAGTTAGTTACTTGTTTTCTCAGTTCTGACCCTAGAACTATTACAGTGCTTGTCTTATTTACTTATACAAATATCAGACTCTATTAAATCCTATACATTAATATCTAGACATCTTTTTGCTTTGCACTATAACAGCTAGTTATGATACTTCATCAATGGGGTTTAAAATAATAACGGAATAACTGATGAATCGTCATCAAAACATAAATTTTATTTCCAAAAAGCACATATTGGATATCTTCAATCTTATTGAAGATAGGGAGATTTTCATCTATCTAAGTGTAGAGACACTTGACTGTACGTGGACGTGTATTAGAGAAAAAAGAATGCGTATTTTAGACTGGCCCATTTACATTAAGTGTCACAGTATGTGGCAGTTGTGTAATTATCCTGAGACCAGACTCTTCATGGCATCACGGTGAGGATTGTCATGCTTTGACACTATTGAGGTTTCCCTTAGCCATGGGGTGATCATGCGGTAGTGCTCAGGTGTGAAACTAAAGCATGCATAGGATACATGTTTGTTCGTCCAGAAATCACGTATCCTATGATTAGGAGTAGATATCCGAAATGGCCTTCTTATAAGGCATGTCTAGATCTAGTGAATCTTTGCAAAGTGGGAGTAAATGAGTTATTCCGAGAGACCATGATATCCAGATTATAAGATACGATCGTTGATGTATTGACACTCGAGATACGATCGTATATATATTATTACAATGATAGGATTCTATTTACATGGTAACTGTTTCACATGAAAGTTATTAGTCATTGCTTTTGACTCTTTCGATGATTGGGGGTCACGGTGTGTTTCTAGACGCTATTCCGTGATCGTTAGGTATGAAGGGCATTTTCATAATTTGCACTTTATGTCTATGGCCAACAGATTCAGAAGCCTAATTGGTCACACACATAAGAACATCTAGCCGGATTAAAATACGGTTATATATAGTGATAACCAAATAAGGAAACTTTATCTCGACTATAAAGTGTTATAGCGTTTAAATTAATATGAAGGTATTTATTTATTATCTATATATAATATATAGACGAGTGTTTTTAACCCAATTACCCGTTTTGAACCGTTCCAAACCCGCTATTGACCCTCCTTAAAATGCTGGGAAAAAAAACATTCTTAAAAAAAATAAACACAGAAAATACGCATCCCTCAAACACCAGCTCCACGACTCTTAAATTCGTCGAAAATTGCGGCATCCAGATTCCAGAAATCTCTCCTAAAACATAACTTACAATTCAAATGCAAATTTCACATTGCAGTTACGCAATCCTCTGTCCTCAATCTTTAATTCCCTACCCTCCACCCTCTTCATTACCCTCGATTTTGCTTTGCAGCCACAGTTTTCACGGGGAGGATTGATCACCGCGGGTAATTTTTCAAATCTGTGTGCGTTGCAATGGTGGTTATTCTAAAATGTCATTTTTTTTTTTTAATGTTGGCAGGGAATATTATGTTTTTGAATTTACCGATGCTGCTGCACGTTGAAGACACATCAGGAAGCTTCAATTTGGTTTGTAATTCAATGGATTATCCATACGATTTCGTAGAATTCTTGATTGTGTGTAGGAGAAAGGTAATGATGCTTACAATTATTATTTTACTTTCCTTTCTCTTTATTTCCTTAAATTTTTTGCACTTGCCCGACATTTTGTGAATGGAGTGTTTATGAAATCATTTCATGTCAAGCGATTGTTTGAAGCATGATTTTATTGGCAAACTTTACACACCACGTTGTTCGTGTGTTGTTTTTCGAGAGGAGCCGAGGATGTTATTTTGGCCGATGCATAGTTGTTGCCATTTGATATGCACATCTGTATAGGATGCTTCTTTGGGTTAAGCTTCATTGTCTTTTAAGGATGCCTATTTGCTTTACATAAACTGTTTTTGGTTGCTTCAAATGTCTTATGTTTTATGCTTGAATCACCGCACAAAATGATATTCCCGGTGATAATGATGACGAAGAGGTCGCTTGCAATATCCCGCATTTGGTGAGGGTTGGCGAACTTTAACGTCAAACCGCGTCATTGACGTCTGATGACGTTTTCATTGTAAAGTTTATTTGTACTCAAAATGGTGATACTGAAATCACATTGTTTGCTATCTCTCCTTTTGCATGAATGCCACTCACTTTTCAAATGCTAAGAAGTAATTCTGTTTGTTAGCATGATGGATAAATGTGGAATCTATATCCATAAAAATAAGTGAAATGTTGATGCTGTTTTTTTAAAGTAGTTTGGGTCATCTAAATGATTAGAACCCCATATAACATTTGGTCATTTTTTTTTTTATATGAGACTAAAAATTCCTACATTTTTTCCTCCTTCTATGCAGCTGTTTTCATGGTTTTGTTTTGGTTTGTATTATTCGGAATGAGTGACAGGTAGCTTGATTTGGATCTTCACTTAGGCTTTCCATGTCCGAGCCATTGGTGCTTTCTACTCTTGGTTTATTTGCTGGTAAGATGTGTAATGTTGCTTCTTGCATCTTTGGCTAATGTTGTGGGGTGGTGATCATTTATGACTGTCTCCGAGCCGTCGGTGCTTCTCGCTCTTGGTTTATTCGCTGGTAAGATGTGTAATGTTGCTTCTTGCATCTTTGGCTAATGTTGTGGGGTAACTGATCATCTATGACCTGTCTCCGTGCCGTCGGTGCTTTCTGCTTTGTTGGTTTATTTCTTTGGTAGGATATATTATGTTGCATCTCTCATCTGTGGCTATATTTGTGAAACAGATCATCTATGATTGAGGCTTTGATACTCTAAATTAAAGTTTTAATCAATGTTCCATGGCGGTATGGCTACAATCGGATGATCAATCCATGCTTGACCAAAAGTACCAAGAGCAAGTTTGTCTTTTATGTCCTTTTAAAAATGCTCCTAAAAAAATTTATCCCTTCTCTGCGGGGTGGGCTTAGTTGTGTTGATGGAAGCAAAATTTTGATAATATCAAACCATTCAAGTGCATGGTTGTCTCACGGAAATCTTGATTTCTCACCGTGAATCGTATTAAGTTCTATGAAATCTATTTCATTGAGGATCGCAATTTATATATTCTTTTGAGTATGTTGTTAATGGAATAGTAGTTATAGATCTATGACATGCTTTCATTTTGTGCAGCAGATTGTCAAAGTTAATAGAGGCGATAATATATGGCTTCCTATCTCTCTGTTGAGTAATCCTTTGTGTCAATATACTAACGTTTTTAATTAGCCGACTCACAAAATTTTCACCTGAAATTGCAAAGAAGGATTCAATTACAAAAGCGTTGGCGATCAATTTTCATCCTGAAATTGCAGAATTGCTGAGAGAACCGGGAGGAGGGATTCAATTAGTTTCGTGACATTTCAAAGTGGATTGTGGAGTGGAAATTGTTGTAGAAAATGGGGTGTCAATGCTTTGATGAATCCAAAAGCAAGAGCCTTGACCATGACATTTTGAAGTCTGTTGGTACTTTTATCCCGCTTTGATGATAAATCTATGTCCGACATCACATCGTTTAGCAATTAGGCTTTTATTAGCTTTGATTTTTTTATTTTTTTGTCGTATGTGAATAAGCATTGGTTCTCTGTAAAATTGAAAATTGATTGTTGATGTTTTGTTTTTCTTGAATGGTATGATTATGCTTGCAAAGTCGATTGGTAAATAAATATACTAGGAGATAAATGAAAACTCCCTTCCTTTCTCTTGGAATCTGTTTTTGAGATTCTTCGGTCCAATCGTGAACAATTGCGGAAGATCAAGAAGATCTTTGCAAAGACCTTGGTTGTTGAAGCACGTCTTATGTAGGATTTTTTTTTCTAGGGAAGTTGACAATCTTTTTGTCCTTTTGAATAACTCTCCTTAATTTAGTATAGATTTATCGCCTCTTCAAGTGTGTGTGTTTTTTTAATAAAAAATGAAGTACATTTGCCATCAAACTAAAGCATATGATTGTGTGCTCTATGTTCTATGACTTGGAATTAACATTACAACTATTGAACATATTTATGAATATAGATCTAATATTGTGTGATGCAATTGATGTTATTGTCTCAGTGAGCACCAAAAATGGTGATGGTGTATTCCAATTGTTAGAATTTGTTAAATGTTTGCCCACAATATGTAAAGGTGGTAGGTAACGTGTTTAATTTTTATTTATTTCTCTTCCCAATCATGAATATTGTGTTAGATTCATCAGGTGATGCTACTTCTATAAAATTCTCCTATAACATTTTTGATCTTTTTTTGTACATGTCTTATTTTAAAGGTCAACCGTTGTTTGAGCCATACCGGTGGACTGATTGATGAAGCCATGGAGCGAATTGGAGAGAGCATAATGATAGAAGACGTTGTGGCAAGTGTACTATTATGCGTAGATGATCACCTCATGTGCGAGATCGAGGAACACCACCTCATTTGCTATCATCATATACTCAACAGGTTTATTATTTGCCTCCCTTTCTGTTTACTCTTCTTCTTTGAATCCATATAAAGACCGCATTTATGACATGTCGGTTTTTATAATAATATATATCTTCGTGTGCTTATTTGTGATTTTGATATGCATTATTGATAATTTTGCAATTGCACTCTCTATTGCTAACATTTACGTATCGTGGCCTGATTTGAAACCTTTGTCATACATTCCATGATACTCCTTGACCACCATTCATTTGTTGAATACTTCAAATGCTTCCATTAGATAATTCCTTTTCTTTTGAGCCGTATTCTCTCCCTTTTATTAATTGGAAAGGATTTTGTTTGAAGCTCTTGGCATATTGTTATAATTGGCTCTTTTATGTTGTAGCCTAATCTGAATAAGTCTTTGAATTGGCTCAACCGTTTTGGAGGAAAGCTCGATCTACCATGATAGAATTTATTGTTTTTTTTATGTATGAGAATGATCTTCCTTATTGTTTTCAAATTTAGGGCTCTTTTCTAATCGTCTTTTGCCTTTTGTCCTATAGCCCGTGAATTATTTCAAATCTTTGTGCTTGTAATTATATTACTCTTTTGGCATTCGTCATGTGTGTGATCCGCCATCATGTGTTCTACATTTACACTTCAACTTCCCAAAGTTGTCATTACTAACCATCACCATCCTCATGCCGATTAAAATTCAATCATTTACATTGATTTTTGCAGCACATTCCTATTAAGGGCAATACGGAAGAATGAAATAGAGAAGGAGATAACAAATGATTCATGATGGAGCTAGCGGGAATGATACAAGTTACATTATTCCTTATGTTTACGTATGTAAATCAAATCGTGTACGCTTACGTATGTAAATCAAACATTTGAGTCATGTTCGCTAACCTATAAATAGATCATGTTCACTATTATTCAGTGAGTAGTTTTATGTTTGTCCTTTCGCTCATGGAATATGATTCAATGAGGTTTTGGGCGTTGATGATACGTAATGTGGGTTACATAACTGCTTTTTCGAAACCATCACATCCGTATGTTTGATTTTTTTAAGTACACAAAAACCAAGAGTTAAAACAATGACTAAAAAACATTTTCGGTAGAAACTCAGAGTACGAGTTTGTAAATCTATCATTGTCCATTTTTTTTTGTTGCTTTGAGTGATTAGTTACATTCTTTTTGGTTAACTACTTTTTTATTTTATTTTAATTTTGTTGTAATAGGATATAAGTTTGAGTCAGTTTCCAATTTTAAGCATTTGAGTTGTAACAATTGAGGACACATGACTAAATATAAGGTTTCAATGGAAAAAAAATATGTGTAACAATTGCTTAGTCGCATACTCAATGTGGTATTTGATAAATACTTAGCACTACTTGCTTATTGAAACTAATTTTTTGTCATTAAATATTGGGGCAAGCACACTTAGAGAGCGCAGTACAACGGAGAGTTGTATGCTGCGTTCGAGAAGTGGGTTCTATCGGCACACCCGTTTTTACTATTGACACCCATTTTTTTTATTATTATTTCTGATGAACGGAACGTCAGTTGCACTGACGTTGATGTGGAAAACCAACGTCATTCAAAAACGTAGTCAGTGGACTGACGTTTCTAAGTTGCGACACTTTTATAACGTAAACGTCGGTGCCACTGACTTTCGTTTTTGAACACCAACGTCAGTGTCACTGATGATTGATTTCAATAGCAACGTCAGTGCTCTCTGACGTTCCGTTCATTAAAAATAACCGTGGTGCCGGAGTAATTTTTTGTGGTACCGGGAGTAATAGGGTGCCAATACTAAAAAGTGGTGTGCCGATAGAAACCCCCTAAATATTTCATAAGTTCTCATCTTCATAATTGTTTAGTTTTGAAATCCCCGTGCATTATGCACGGGTTTGTGGCTAGTGAATAAGATAAATACAAGATATTAATTATCTTGATTAATTAAAGAATATTATGGATGCATATTTAATGGTATTTGGGGTGCCATATTTGAGTGTATAAGATACACTTGGATTGTACAATTTAATTAATGATATTATCATATATTAATTTTGGATATTAATAGATTTTTGAAAAATAGATTAATGGTAATATGATAAAGATATTCAATATTAGATATTTACAATATCCTGGATTTATTTAATGTAAGATATTAAATTAATCCTTATTTTAATAGTAAAATGTTTCTTTCTCATCAATCTACTAGGAGGCTTCTCCCAATCAGATTGGGGACAATGGAGTGCCACTTTCTCCTATAAAAGAAAGGGGTTGGCTAGCTCTTTTGTACATCACAATTCCAAGAGTTCATAATTCTTGTGAAAAACTGAGAGATTCTTAGAGAGGCTTTGGAGAGAGAGAAAAGGCCGGCCTAGCAACCGAATTTTTCTAGTAGCAGTCCAAGGAGGGTTCCGGTGAGGTTCTCGTGTGGATATCGATGAAGGCTGGTCAGGTGGACAGCTCGTGTGCACTACTACTCTCCATTGACGGTCAAAGCGTCAATCTATTAGATCAAGCAAGGTAATCACCATCAACAACTTAACATGTTTATTGTATTAAACGAAGTCGATCTTGGGATCAGAAATCAAATTTTAAATTTCGATGTGTTAAACAAGTTGATTTCCTAACAGCTTGAGATGCAGTTTCTCAAGTGTAGTCTAAACCACCACCAAACACCTATTTTTTTTATCATATTATTGTTGATGAAGCTTGTGCAGATTGTCAATAGGATAGAGAACTCCAGAATTAATACCCGATGATTTCCGGCAACGTCAATCGGTGCTAGAGGGAGGGTCTTGTTCGGTAAAAACTCGTTTTAAATTTATAATTACCGGAACACCCCAAGTGCAAGGCTCGTAGTAAAGGTGTTGCCGGGTCGTTCTAAGGGAATCGAACGTCTATCAGATTAAGTACAGTTATTGTATCGATTATGTCACAAATTATTATCTAAAAACTAAGGTATATATTAATTATAATCTAGAAACTATGACTAGAAACAGAAAATAGCAGAAAATAGAACACAAACGACACTGGACGGGCGTTCACTGACGTGGACGGGCGTCCGATTACGATCTAAAAACAGAAATATGCAGAAAAACAGCAGGTAACAACTAGGGTTTTTAAAATAACTAAACGTAGCAGCAAAAGTTGATATGAACGAATCGGTTTATCAAATAATTAAAAGAACGGCAAGGCAACTAGAATCCACCAATCAACCGACCAACCCCAACTAGATTATGAGCCAAAGGTATGATTTTTAGTAATGATCAAATCACGAATTCGATTAAATCTCTTTAATCAATTTCTAGGGTTTCGTTTTCTTTCTCAAGCAAAACTAAACTAGCATGCATAACACGATCATGAGATTGTCTCCAATACTCTACTCAATTAATCATAAACAATCTCTTGAATTACAATTAATTGCATCAATTGAAAAGATCAAAGCTTGAACAATACTCTCATATAAAGTCAATCAAAAAGATAGTTTCATCGATCTCTCGAATCAAATAAAACATAAACAATATAACAATATCCAATTGATGAAAAACCATAAATTTAACTCACTAAGGTATAGATAAAAATCCTTTAGTTGGTGTGGTTGCTGATTGGTTTCCTCCGTTGTCCCACCGCGAATTGCTTAGCCAACAATCATATTGGTGATCATGATTGTTGGGATGGAAGAGTTCATCTCTCGTTTTCTCTCTGAAATATGCGGCTGCTGTGTGTATTTTTGAGTGAATGATATGATATGGTGCGATTAGGGTTCAATACACGCTGGTATTTATAAGATTTTGAGGCGGATAGGGTTAAGTCGGCTATTGGACGCCCGTCCAGAAAGGTAAACGCCCGTTCAAGCTTCACAAAATTCATCGAGTCGGGCCGAGTCTTCTTGGACGTCCGTCCTATGCAAAATCAGACGCTCGTTCGGTAAAAATCATCAAACTCTGAATCAAAAATCTCCTTCTGGACGCCAGTCCGGAATAGTGGATGCCAGTCCAGTGGACGCTACATCAAACGTGCGTTCAACTTGGTCAAAAAGTGATTTTCTCATCTTTATCTTCAACCGACTTCCCCTTTATCTCTTTTCCTTCGTATAAACTCGATCCTTGACACCATTTAATCCTCTTTTTAGCTCGAAAAATGTATATCTACAAGGGGGTAAAAACATGCAAACTGTAGAAATATATATATATAGATAGAAAATGACTAATAAACCACATAAATAGCTCGAATTTGCATTTTAATCCTTTTCATACACAACCCCTCAATATTTCAATTAAACTCCTACTTTTCTATAAAAAGTAATAAAATACGAAGAATATTGTTACGGAATAAAGCGATAAAAACCATAAAATTCACCGTTTACAACTCCCCACACTTAAACTTTTTTCATTCCGAACAAAATAATCAAAACTAGCTCACTTTACGCAATCCACATAGATCCCTAACTCACGTAATAAAGATACAAGAACTATAGCAAGTGATACCAACATAGAGATAGATTCTGTGTGTGTGTGTGACAAGCCCTTTCAATCTTCACAATCCTCTCAAACAAATATCCTCTCAAATAATTTTAATGACTATCCTAGGTATAGGCAAAGCAATGTTCCACACAAAGTCTTCCCCTTTTCAGTAGGATAATCCTCTGAGATATCATTCGGTTTATACTGGGTATAAGTTCAACGATAACAAAGTCATTTTTTTCACTTCCTTTTTCTTCTTCTTTGACGCACATCAAAATGAGCTCTTACCCATCATAGTAGAATAGGATGTTTCGGGATAACACCCTACCTTACTCAAATCATAGGGTAGCTTTTCCTGACTGTCGTGAGCTTTTGGTCATCATAGTGGAATAGGACATTTCGAGATAATGCCCTACCGCACTCCAATCATCGACCAGCTTTCGACACACCCATTTATTTATTATTAACTCAACTTTTTCAAAAACATTAGTTACGTTTCACTTATCACATTCAAACCTTCAGATATTCACAGTGCACGTTCTGAACTTAGGTGTTAATTCACTGTTACTATTAAGAACAAATCTCTCTAAGATAAATCACTAAAATAGTGAAAGGATACAGTTCAAAATTTTTGCTTCAATATCAAAGGCTTTCGTGAGTGTGAAATGAATACTATCTCAAATCAGTAAAAGCATGCTATAATTATCTCTCAAAGTCACATAAAATCATTGTCAGGAAACTACAACTAGCAAGCCATTTGTTTCAATTACATGCTCAAGATTTACAATTATCCAAGTTTACTTTGAAAATTTTAAAATTGCCGAGAAAATCACATTCACTCATTGTCAGAAATATAGCATGATAACATACCCAATTTAGACACCCCCACACTTAAATCACATGATGTCCTCAGAATGTGCAAATAAAAGAAAATAATACTTAGCTGGTTTCAAAGTGGTTGTCGGGCTGTAGGTTGACAGTGGTCAGGTCGTAACATGAATGAACCGCTGCAGCTCGTATCACGAACAGACAACACTAAAAGTGATAACTGGCAAAAACCGCTCAACAATATCTGCAACACTCGACATAGCATATAATCTCGGGGTACAAGGGGTATATGAGTAAACATGAATGCACACAGAAATGGGCAAATAAAGCATTCACAAATAGGACAGGGATAACCAACACACAAATCACCATGGTTTTATTCCTAATGCCCTAAAAACTTAACTAAAAAGTAGCTTAAAAGACTAGGCTACCTCCTAGTAGCGCTTCTTTTATGTCATTAGCTTGACAGAGTAAACCAAGTCAACCTGGATCAGGCCACTTGGGTATGAGGCTAACCACTTCTCTGTCCGTAATCGGAATGACTAGGACGGAAGTGGTTTTTCGCCACAACAACAAGTCAAGTCTGCGAGAAGATCATGAAATTTTTTCTCCGCACAACACCGACTCTTTTCTTCTTGTTCTTGTTTTCGGATCCGGGTGAGGTATGCTAATGAGCTTAGGAGCATTGACAGAAGGATCTGCAAGGCTAGGGGTAATAATGTCATCATCCACTCCAAAGAAGTCGGATGGAATCTCTTTACAAATAAACGACTCAACCGTTTCATTTCTCTTTTAAAAGTATAGTACTTCCGGCTTCTCCTTGGGTTGCCCAAAGTACTTCTTAATCCTGTGACCATTGACTTTGAACGGTTGATCGCCGTACCCTTTCAACGTAATGGCTCCACCAGGATGAACATCAAGAATCTCAAAGGGGCCAGACCATCTAGATTTAAGCTTACCAGCAAAAAGATGGAGCCTGGTGTTATACAGCAAAGCCATGTCTCCCACTTTGAATTCCCGATCTTTAATCTTAGCATCGTGGAGTGCCTTCGTTCTTTCCTTACTGATTCTCGAATTCTCGTAGGCATGGAGTCTAAATTCGTCGTGCTCATTTAATTGCAATAATCTCTTCTCCCCACAGAGTTGGCTATCGAAATTCAAGAATTTAATAGCCCAGTAAGCTCTGTGCTCAAGCTCGACTGGTAAATGGCAAGCTTTGCCATAAACCATTTGGAAGGGTGACGTACCCATAGGGGTCTTAAACGCAGTGCGATAAGCCCAAAGTGCGTCATCCAACTTCAGACTCCAGTTGGATCTATTGGAATTCACAGTCTTTTCTAGAATCCGTTTAAGGCTCCGGTTGCTTAGCTCGACTTGGCCACTGGTTTGGGGGTGGTATGGTGTACCAATTCTATGCTTGACACCATATCTCTCAAGAATTTTATCCAGTGGTGCATTACAAAAATGCGAACCTTCATCACTGATAAGGGCTCTAGGACAGCCAAATCTAGTAAAGATATTCTTTTGCAAGAATTTCTTTACAACTTTGTGATCATTGGTTTGGGTGGCTATGGCCTCTACCCACTTGGAAACATAGTCCACACAGACCAGAATATATTTGTTAGAGCATGATGATGGGAACGGTCCCATAAAATCAATGCCCCAGACGTCAAAAACTTCACATTCCAAGATAGGACTCAAAGGCATCTCCATCCTATTACTGAGTCTTCCTACTCTTTGGCATCTATCACAGCCTTTGCAAAAGGCTTCAACATCTTTAAACAAAGTAGGCCAGTAAAAACCAGCTTGAAGGATTTTTGTGACTGTCTTAGGTGCTCCGTAGTGCCCACCAGCGGGACCACTATGACATTGCTCCAAGATATCCAATTGTTCATGCTCCGGAACGCACCTTCTAAGCAACCCATCCTTTGGACTTTAAGCAGATATGGATCCTCCCATACGAGATACTTTAAGTCCCTGAAAAATTTCTTCTTTTCCTGATACGTCATCTCCTCTAAATGCCCACTTGCTAAATAGTTGACGTAATCAGCATACCACGGCCTCACAGTCTCTAGCTTCATTAATTGCTCGGTTGGAAAATCAATGCCTATGTCCTTGGAAATTTTGCCACCCTCATTTACTAGGCGAGACAGGTGATCAGCCACAATATTTTCACTACCCTTCTTATCTTTGATCTCCAGGTCAAACTCTTGCAAAATTAGAATCCATCTGAGTAACCTTGGCTTTGCATCTGCTTTGTCCATAAGGTAGCGTAGGGCTGCATGGTCTGTCCAAACCACAACTTGAGACCCTAGAAGGTAACTTCTAAACTTGTCGATAGCAAAAACGACGGCTAAGAATTCCTTCTCAGTCGTGGTGTAATTGCATTGAGCCGGGTTCAAGGTGCGGCTCGCATAGTAAATGGGCCTGAACTTTTTATCAATTCTCTGGCCTAAAACTACACCCACAGCGTAGTTAGAGGCATCGCACATTAATTCAAACGGCTTATTCCAGTCAGGTGCGATTAAGATAGGGGCACTTATGAGCTTATCCTTTAGGCAATTGAAAGCTTCCTTGCATTTCTCATCAAACAAGAACTCAACATCATCTTTCAGAAGATGAGATAAAGGTTTGGCGACTTTAGAAAAGTCTTGAATGAATCGCCTGTAGAAACCAACATGGCCGAGAAAACCTCGTACCTCCTTCACAGTCTTAGGGTACGACATCTTTTCAATGGCTTCTACTTTAGCCTTATCTACCTGAATTCCATTGCTGGACACCTTGTGTCCTAGAACAATTCCTTCATCTACTAGAAAATGGCATTTCTCCCAGTTAAGCACTAAATTCTTTTCAACACAACGTTGAAGTACCATATCAAGATTTTCCAAGATCTCATCAAAGCTATCGCCATAGACTGAGAAGTCATCCATGAAGACTTCCATACACTTCTCTACTAGTCCATCAAAAATGGACAACATGCACCGTTGAAATGTTGTTGGTGCATTGCATAACCCGAAAGGCATTCTGTGAAAAGCAAAAGTGCCTAATGGACACGTAAACGTAGTCTTCTCCTGGTCATTAGGGTCGATGGCTATCTGGAAGTAACCAGAATATCCATCGAGGAATCAATAATACTTATGACCACTCAGTCTTTCAAGAAGCTGGTCAATGAAAGGTAAGGGGAAATGGTCTTTGGCGGTGACTTCATTCAATCTGCGATAGTCAATGAGACCAGAGCTGACCACAAGGCGTAAAGCTACTTCTTCCCCCTTTTCATTCTTTTCCACGGTAATACCTCCCTTCTTTGGCACAACTTGGGTGGGGCTAACCCACTCACTATCGGCGATTGCATAGATGATTCCCATATCTAACCATTTTATGACTTCTTTCTTGACAACCTCCTGCATGTGCAGATTCATCCTTCGCTGAGGTTGTCTGACTTTCTTAGCTCCTTCCTCTGTTCGGATTTTATGCATGCACACATCGGGGTTGATTCCTCGGATATCACCCACTTCCCATCCGAACGCGAGGATGTTTTTTTCAAGCACTTTTATCAGCAGTGCTTCTTGCTCTGGCTCGAGTTTTGTAGAGATGATCAAAGGTAACTTATCACCATCCTTAATAAAAATGTACTTAAGGTGTTGCGGAAGCGGTTTAAGCTCCAAGTCAGTAGGTGGTTGCTCAATACTGGATTTTAAGGGGCCACCGTTTTCCTTATGGGGTTGAAGTGGTTGACTGAAGAATACCTCATCCTCCCGAGGTACAACCCCAGAAAGGTACTGGATCACATCATCCATAGGGATCCTTCTGTCAGCACCCGCTTTCTCCTTCTTATGCTTGATCATCTTTCTCAACTCTTCTTCTTCTAGCTCCTCTGCTAGCTGTTCCCAATCATCAACCTCCCAATGAGTAGTCTCTCTCCAGAAATCCACTTCATCCCAACTACCCAACAGGGCTTCCTCTTCTACAGGGTTAAAGTCTTCCTGATGCAGCTCTTTGAAATCATCGTTCATTGCTGGGAATCTCCATGTTTCTTGTTCATTGTGTGCTCGGTGTGAGCAAGTTGTGAAGACGACTCGTCAGTGACTACGGCCTGTAATGAAACAGAAGATGGTCCACAGTCAGCTTGATCTTTAATGTTTATAGCTTCGAAAACACCTATCTCTGTTAGCTCTATCGCTTCTTCAGAGTTGGCATCTTCTTCGTCTTCATAAATTGCTTCAACGAACGAGATTTCTTCAATCAAGGTTTCCTCAGGACTTTTCCCTCGTGTGAAGGTAACAGATGTATCATTGACTCTAAGCGTAATCTGACCCTTACAAAAATCGATGAGGCGGCAGAGGTGTCCAAAAAGGTCCGGCCTAGAATTGGGGCATCTCTTTGTCGTGGATAGTCTAAGATAACCCGGTCAAGAGGAAAACCAAATGTTCAACACGGAGAAGAACATTAGCAACACAACCGGCTGCGGAGCGGCTAGATCGGTCTACCATCTGAAGAGAAATGGGGCGTTCCCGCATTCTTTTATCTAAACCGAGCTTTTTGCAGACGTTCAATGGCATCACATTTATGGAGGCCCCTGAGTCGCATAAGACATTTTGGAACATGTGGCCTTCAATCTCACAAGAGATTGAAGGTCTCCCGGGGTCACCTCGCTTAGTAGCAACTTTTTGTGAAACCATAGAGCAATCTTCTCTTTAAACTTCTTCTGCCATCCCTTGAAGCTTCTTCTTGCTTCCACAAACTTCCTTAAGATACTTAGAGCACTTGGGCATTTCAGTCAATACCTCAACTAGGGGTATACTCACTTTGGTATCTCTAAGCATCCTCCTCACACCGTCATATTGTCTGTCATGATCGAGGTATTTTCTTTCTTCTTCGTGGATAAGGAAGGGCTTTATCATTGTTCATGGCTTGATTTTTTATGGCTTCGTCTTCCTTATCCTTCCATCTGACAAACTTTCCTTCCCTCTTCTTTGTCAGGGGTACAGCCACCTGACTTTTCCTCATTTCTCTATCAGAATCATTTTCATCACCCGAAGAATCATCATTAAGCTCGTCCTCACCGTTGCTTTCTTGATGATTTAACTCGATTGCCCCTCCCGAACTTATGGCGCCGGGAGGGGCTACTGCTTCCGACATCTTTCCGGGTCCCACCTGCTTACCACTTCTTAGAGTGACCTCATTCAGCTCTTCGTTCCCATAATCCCATTGAGGTGTGATGGTAGTGCAAACATTGATATCTGCTTTAGGATTTCTTTCGGTATAACTTGGAAGTTTACCCTGGGGTCTGCTTGCTTGTTGGTCTGCCATCTGAGCAACCTGTCTCTCTATTGTCTTGACACTAGTAGCCAGGGTCTTCACCATGTCTACTAGCTCATCAAACTTATGTTGAGGGACACAAGAGGTGGTTTGGTTATGAGGTTGGTTTTGATTCCAACCACCTTGAGGTCTCTGGGAGTTAGGATTGTGAGATTGATTAACCACCCCGGGAGGTAGTCTTTGATAACTCGAGTTGAAAGAAGGTTTTGAATTGGATGGGCCAGGTGGTGCATTGGCTTGATTAAGATTGGGACGTTGACATCCGGAATAATTCTGGTTTTGATTGAAGTTTCTGAAGGTTTGGTTATGATTCTTCATTAAATTCACTTCGTCAGTCATCTCATTTCCCGCCTACATTCCCAGGTAGTTCACATCTGATGGCCCTCTCTGCTGCTGCATTTGTAAATCGGCTAGCTGCTTGCTCATCATTTCCATTTGAGCAACTAGCATCTTGGTCACAGAATTGCTCGCAGCAGATTCCTTATTATTCCCACTAACATTGGTCTTCTTTGGAGTTGACCACATGTTATTCTTTGCTATAGTTTGGCTACCCCCAGTAAGCAGCATCATCACCTCCCCACAGGAAGGATCCATGAGCGATTGAATCAAGGAAGTCTCTATTTGGTTGAGAGACACCTCAGTAGAGAATAACTCTAGTAGCTCATGTCACTGTATCCATGGTTGGGGCACTTCTCATCAATGATTTAGTCTCTCTCATGCTTTCACCACACTCTCACCATCAAGTTGTTCAAATGTGGCTATCTCCCTTTTCATGTCCATGATTGTCCCAGGTGAGACAAAATTCAGAGCAAAGGCTCTTTTTACATCATTCCAGGTATGGAGAGAATGATGGGCTAAAGATTTGAACCAACGGTTTGCTTCACCCTTTAGAGCAAACGGGAAGAGTTTTAACTTGACAATCTCAGAATCAACACCAGGATAGTGGCCTGCTTCGCAGATTTGAACGAAGGTGGACAAGAAGTCATGAGGATCTTCGTTAGCGATTGCCATGAAAAGAACTATTCTCGGACCACCCTACCACTCCATTTTTCAGATCGAAGTTCACTTGCCCCATGTCCGGAGGCGAATAGGTCTCATGCCCTTCCAGGAAGTCTTGGTCAAGATAGGGAGCATAGGGGTCTTGATTTAATTGGTTTAGCTGGTTCTCGACGGGCTGTTGAAATTGATTATTTATCCCAGCTTGTTGATTCTGTTGTTGTTGTATTGCCTGCATCTGTTGAAGGATCAGATTCATTTGGGCTTGAGGATCTGGATTTTGAACTTCGTTAGCCATAATGTCTGGATTAGGGAAGAGCTTCCTCCTGAGAATAGATCGCTCAAGTTCGGGATTAAATGTAAGAGGTCCCTTCTTACTCCTGGTTTGCATAAACCAGAGGAGCAGAACAGGAGGAAATCAACCTTAGAGTTGATGAGAACGAATGTAGAGAAGATTAGAGGGTTTGGAGGTTTAGAAAGAGAGGAGAGAGGAACAGAAACAGGAAAAGAAATCTACCTACGAAAAACTTAAAACAGGAAAAACACTAAGACGGTGGAAAAAAACATGTTGAAATCTTCTAGGGCTAAAATGGAAGGGAAAGCAGTGGATTTTGACCTCGAAAACGGTGTTGAACGGCCTCCGGTGGTTCAGCATGTCGTCGGCGTCGGAACGAGCTTTCCGAATTGGGGTCCTGCGCGCCAAACGGACACTCGAGCCGAAAGTAATGGCCAAAATACTGCCGACATAGAAAAACTGCACTACGAAGAATCCGACAACCATTACCGAATCCCCGGCAACGGAGCCAAAAAATTGTTCGGTAAAAACTCGTTTTAAATTTATAATTACCAGAATACCCCAAGTGCAAGGCTCGTAGTAAAGGTGTTGCCGGGTCGTCCTAAGGGAATCGAACGTCTATCGGATTAAGTACAGTTATTGTATCGATTATGTCACAAATTATTATCTAAAAACTAAGGTATATATTAATTATAATCTAGAAACTATGACTAGAAACAGAAAATAGCAGAAAATAGAACACAAACGACACTGGACGGGCGTTCACTGATGTGGACGGGCGTCCGATTACGATCTAAAAACAGAAATATGCAGAAAAACAGCAGGTAACAACTAGGGTTTTTAAAATAACTAAACGTAGCAGCAAAAGTTGATATGAACGAATCGGTTTATCAAATAATTAAAAGAACGGCAAGGCAACTAGAATCCACCAATCAACCAACCAACCCCAACTAGATTATGAGCTAAAGGTAATGATCAAATCACGAATTCGATTAAATCTCTTTAATCAATTTCTAGGGTTTCGTTTTCTTTCTCAAGAAAAACTAAACTAGCATGCATAACACGATCATGAGATTGTCTCCAATACTCTACTCAATTAATCATAAACAATCTCTTGAATTACAATTAATTGCATCAATTGAAAAGATCAAAGCTTGAACAATACTCTCATATAAAGTCAATCAAAAAGATAGTTTCATCGATCTCTCGAATCAAATAAAACATAAACAATATAACAATATCCAATTGATGAAAAACCATAAATTTAACTCACTAAGGTATAGCTAAAAATCCTTTAGTTGGTGTGGTTGTTGATTGGTTTCCTCTGTTGTCCCACCGTGAATTTCTTAGCCAACAATCATATTGGTGATCATGATTGTTGGGATGGAAGAGTTCATCTCTCGTTTTCTCTCTGAAATATGCGGCTGTTGTGTGTATTTTTGAGTGAATGATATGATATGGTGCGATTAGGGTTCAATACACGCTGGTATTTATAAGATTTTGAGGCGGCTAGGGTTAAGTCGGCTATTGGACGCCCGTCCAGAAAGGTAGACTCCCGTTCAAGCTTCACAAAATTCATCGAGTCGGGCCGAGTCTTCTTGGACGTCCGTCCTATGCAAAATCAGACGCTTGTTCGCTAAAAATCATCAAACTCTGAATCAAAATCTCCTTACGGACGCTTGATCCGAATAGTGGATGCCGATCCGATGGACGCTACATCAAACGTGCGTTCAACTTGGTCAAAAAGTGATTTTCTCATCTTTATCTTCAACCGACTTCCCCTTTATCTCTTTTCCTTCGTATAAACTCGATCCTTGACACCATTTAATCCTCTTTTTAGCTCGAAAAATGTAAATCTACAAGGAGGTAAAAACATGCAAACTGTAGATATATATATAGATAGAAAATGACTAATAAATCACATAAATAGCTCGAATTTGCATTTTAATCCTTTTCATACACAACCCCTCAATATTTCAATTAAACTCCTACTTTTCTATAAAAAGTAATAAAATACGTAAAATATTGTTACGGAATAAAGCGATAAAAACGATAAAATTCACCGTTAACAGGTCTCCCACTGACAATCCTGCTAGAAGCTCCGGAATCAACATGGTAACCACTTGACAACAGGCGGCAAACGGAACCCACGCGAATAATGCGACACAGTCTGATGCCAATAACCAATATCTACAATTGGAAGAGATCATTTTTTATGCTACCCACCAAGCACTAGTGGATCAGGTTGTGGCTGTATGATGCAACCAAGCAAGCCATCTTTGATGCTGCCTTAGCAGAAGATGATGAGGAAGATGAAAATATGGAGGAAGAGGACCGTCTAGGCGAATATTTGCAAGGACAAGGTATGTAGGAAGAAGATATGTAAGAAGAAGATATACAAGGTATTTGCAAGGACAAGGTATGTAGGAAGAAGATATACATGAGTATGATTTATAGGAGGATGACCCTAACAACGTGTCTTGGGAAGAAACACCACTTCCTCCTCTCAAGCATAAATAAGCCAAGAAGGACGATCATTCTTCCTCTTCAAATCTGAGGAAATAGCTGATCGTCCCTCAAGCGATGGATGCGGCCAGAGCCGAATTGGACATCATAGCAGGAAAGAGAGCTGTGCAACTGGACCTTGAATCCCCTTTCTCTTAGCAGGTGGATAGCTATCCTTGTCCTGCCAGGTTCAAAGTACCAAATCTTGAGCCCTACGACGGAACAAAGGATCCCTAAGATCACCTGTTTCAGTACCTAACGCATATGAATCTCGACTGCGCCCTGGATACGATGAAGTACAAGGCTTTCCCGGCATTACTCACCTGCCGAGATCTAGAATGGTTTAAATGAATCCCAGCTAGAATGATCTCCAATTTTGAGACCTTGGGGAACATGTTCCTTAACGCTTTCATTAAGGCCAAGCCTTTCCAGGTGCTATCAACTACCGCCCATTTAGCTTTTGGTCTTCCCAAACAAAAAGGCGAAAGAAAATGAACCCCGGACCAATATACAAGTTAATTAAAAACAACTAAGTGTCATAAAACCGAGATAAGAACCGTTCCGGCTCATATCCATGAGCAATGCATTAAACTGTTTTAAATTCACGAACTGGTGTGTGTGTGTGTGTAATAACCTTCAGATCACATTAGTGAAGATAGACTCGTATCATTCCAACTCATAATATAGCTAGTAGTCTCAAGAATGTTTGATCCAGTATGCCATTTTTTCCCTTGGATTCTGATTTTTAGTGCATAGGTCAAGTCAACTGGGCAAGGTGGATCGGGAACCAAGTACTACCCAAAGGTTCGTGTTTATCGGTCTATTTATTAGGCGAGGGTCATGTGTCTTGCGCTCTGAGTTTGCTTCCCTCTTTCCAAGGAGAATGAAATAGCATATATTGATGATAATAATTTTTTCTTTCTTTTTCACTTTTATCAGTAGGTAAACACTCAAAATTTATCTATCCTCACGGTCTACACTTTGGTAAACTATCGAATCCATTTATCCTTAGCCCTTATAAGATCCACAACCTGACCTAAATGATCATAGGCAAAACTAAAACTCGGAAAACTAGGATCAACACACAAGTCAAAATAATAATCATCCAAAAGGTGGTTCATGCAAATAAAATGCCTTTAATACGCTACTACTTCAAAATTGGCACGACTTTTATTCCGTTCATGAAAAGTGTAATTGATTAGCCGAATAAAGATTTCATATCCTTGCACTCGTGTTTGAAACCGAGTCAAAAATATTTCATGGTGAAAAATGCATCGAAAAGGATCGTGATAAGTCAAAGAATTGATGAAATTCATGTTGGAAGTAACTCCCGAAAGACAATTTATGTAATTGTTTTATAATTAATAAATGACAGATTTGTTCTCATCTTATTATTTGCTTTGTGCTTATAAGAAATACACTGCTGAAAACCCCAAGTCGTATCTTATGTATCCATAAAACTTAGTGTGTGTCACATATTAGGATTAAGTTTATGGTGATACACTTGAACTATTAGTCCTTGGTGAACTTGATCAAAGTATGGGGTCTATTGATTAAACCACCATTAATGCGTCCATAACACTTTATGGTGTTACCGTCTTATCCGGACCGTCGATAATGGTTATCTAAGTGGGCCATTTATATATGATGTAGTCATATAGGACTGGACCGATTTAATCTGTATTTCTCATATAATTCCGTGATTGAGAAATCTAATTAAATCACAAGATGATCATATATGGATTAACCTTAAGATAGGGTTTGATGTGTTTGTTAGGTATCACTACGAGGTGCGGTCTGAATCATATTCACGTTGGCACTATTCTGGAATGTGTGAGAAGTGTGTGTCTCACAGATATGGAATCCATTCCTTCCTGTAGGAGGTAGAAAGACAATCCCCTTATTTGTTAATCCTAGAAACAGATCGATCCGCAGAGTTTTGATTGGTTATGAACTAATTGATCACTAGTGGGTTAATGGTAAATAGGAATAAGATGTATTGAAGAAGGTTTACAGAAATAATCCCACTTCATTACGGATAGTCTATGGAGGGTTAGTCTGTTTGTAATGATTATATCAATGGACACTTATCGACTCGACATTTTGAGAATAAGTTATATCTATAATTGATAGAGTTCAGTTTCGGATTTATGGTGGCATAATTCCGGAATTAATAAGTTGACTAGAAATATTAAGTTCGATGAATTTTTTATTCAATTTATTGTAGCTACCGGTTATAGGTCCATGGTCCCAGGGTTGGCTCCTAACACGCGAGTGTTTTCTCGTTTTATGGAACCTTGAGAATAAATTAAATAGTTTGTATATTTAATGAATATGCAATATTATTTATTTGGTAAATAATATGTAAAATAGAAAAGACTTTTTCTATTAAAATAATGGCAAAAGTGGCGCCTCATTATGTGAGAAAATTAAGAAAAAAAAATTTCCTAGATAATGTCACATGTGTAATTAGTTAATTATTTATTTGTTAGATAATTAACGGAAAAGAGATAAGAGATTGATTTTTGGGAATTTTCTCTTACCTTACGGCAAATATCTTTTCCTTAGGGAATAGGTAATTGTGGTGTGAAAATGATAACTCTCTTGACTAGTTATTTTTGTACATAAAGAGAGTTCCTCCCAACACAATAACACATCATTATTTGCACCACACATACCAAAATAGAAGAGAAAATTAGTTCTTGATCTAGTCATTAAGAGAAGAAAAACCTAGGGTTTTTCTTGAGCCTATTCGAGGAGGATCTAAGGCGAGGATTGATGTCCACCAGTCGTCGCTCAGAGATACAATCCAGAAGACTGCGGCTTCTCCCCTTTGGTCGACTATTTCTTCCTCTCCGTTTAGGTAAATCTTCAACCTTCTCTTAGTTATATTAGTTATTTATGTGGATCATATCGTAGTAAAATCGCATGCGAATTTATTCGTAGCTTCCGCTGTGCATGATCGAGCATCTCGATCGGTAATTACGGATAAGATCTGGAATCGGGTTTCTGTATATCCAGCATGTGGTATCAGAGATAGGTTAAAGCGATTTTGTGATCTTGATTGAATAATTAATTAATAAGGAGTGGAATTGAATAAATATTGCATCTTTTATATTATTTTTTATATAAATGCGTCGTTGAATGTTTTGGTTGACGAGATGGATCGGGGTTGGTACTTGTTTACCATTAGATCTATTGTAAAACCAATTTTTTCTGTGTATAAGAAATTATGTAATTTATTTTGTTGTAATTTACTTTCCTAGTAACTAGAAAATTAGAAAAGCTGCAGCCCTGTTGTATTTATTTATTATCGAATAAGATCAAACATCCTGAAGCACCGTCCAGGTGGTCAAGAAGCTTAAACACCATTGTGCAGATGCGAGTTCTAGTCCCCCTCCCCCCGACGCGTCAATTTTTTTTTTGACATTTTTCCAGAAAAATCAATTATCAAAGTAAAAAGTTGCAGCTGAAGGGAATCGAACCCAGGTTGCCACTGAACTCGGCTGGAGCAGTTTTTTATAATGGAAGGGAGCAAAATAAATTAAATACCAAAGGCGGCGGTGGCGGCCGATAACAAAAGTAGATTAATAAATACTTTCTATACTTAGGGTTTATTTAATTTTTAGATTAGATTCGGGGTATCAACAGTCCATCTCAGTGGTTTATTTTTTGCATTATTTTCTTATGTGATTATTTATGTGATATAACCATGCCATTCATCATATTCTTGAATTCCACTCCTATCATATGCATACATGTAGCAAATTAATATTCACATTAATTAGACATGTATGAACATGATAATTAATTTAGATTAAAAATAAATTAAATTAATTAAAGGAAACGGAATTTTATTGGGATATAAAATTCACATGATAAACTTAATTTGGGATTATGAATCCTTCGGGGTTTGGGTTATGTAGTGTCTATATAAATTAGATTTTTGATTAAAAAAAATTGGAAAATCATGAAAAATTGGACACCAACTAGACGTATTTGGAACCGATAAGTTAGTGGTTGGTTTTACTTGATTTATTGTATTTCGATTTATTGGATAATTCTATAATCCTAAAAATTTTATCATGACAAGATTAGGACTTAAAAATTCTTTGGTGAATTTTAGTTGTGTAGTGTCTGCACAAGAAATTTGTAAATATTCGAAGAATTGGAAAATCATGAATATAGTGTCACTTGTTAGACAGTATTTGGAGCCGACAGAATAGTGGGATCTTTATTTTTTGTGATTTATTGTTTTTCAAGATTGAAAAGGAAATTCTGAAAATCCTAATTAAACTATCTAATTTTCAAAATAATGAGTGGGAGCAGGGAAGGTGACAACCGACCCCACGGACTCTACGGTTGACACAAGCAAGTGAGAGAATGGTGACGCCTCGTGCCGTTTTGATTTCGGCCCCCTAAGGCTCGCCTTCACCGCTATCAAAATGCATGGCTTGGTCTCCGAAAGTATAAGATTTTGGGTACTCCTACTGGTTTCAAGACAGGGTTTGATGTGTTCGTTAAGGATCGCTAAGAGGCATGGTCCGAATCACTTTCATTTTGGCACTATTCTAGAATGAGTGAGAAGTGTACATCTCGCATAGATATGGAATCCATTCCTTCCTACGGGAGGTAGAAAGAGAATTCCCTTTTTTGTTAATCCAAGAAACTGATTGATCCGCGGAGTTTGTATTGGTTATGAACTAATTGATCACTAGTGGGTTAATGGTAAATAAGGATAAGATGTATTGAAGAAGGTTTACGGAAATAATCCCACTTTATACGGATAGTCTATGGAGGGTTAGTCTGTTTGTAATGATTATATCAATTGACACTTATTGACTCGACGTTTTGAGAACAAGTTATATCTATAATCGATAGAGTTCAGTTTCGGATTTATGGTGGCGTAATTCCGGAATTAATAAGTTGAGTAGAAATATTCTGTTCGACGAATATTTTATTCAATTTATTGTAGTTACTGGGTATAGGTCCATGGTCCCCGGATTGGCTTCTAACACGCGAGTGTTTTCTCATTTTATGCAACCTCGCGAATAAATAAATAGTTGGTCTATTTAATGATTATGCAATATTATTTATTTGATAAATAATATGTAAAATAGAAAAGATATTTTCTATTAAAATAATGGCAAAAGTGGCGCCTCATTATGTGAGAAAATTAGGAAAATAAATTTTCCTAGATTATGTCATATATGTAATTAGTTAATTATTTATTTGTTAGATAATTAACAGAAAAGAGATAAGAGATTGATTTTTTGGGAATTATCTCTTATCTTATGGAAAATATATTTTCCTTATGGGAATAGGTAATTGTGGTGTGAAAATGATAACTCTCTTGACTAGTTATTTTCCTATATAAATAAAGTTCCTCCCAACACAATAACACATCATTATTTGCGCCTCACATACCAAAATAGAAAAGAAAATGTAGTTTCTTGTTCTAGTCATTAAGAGAAGAAAAACCTAGGGTTTTTCTTGAGCATATTCGAGGAGGTTCTACGGTGAGGATCGACGCCCACCGATCGTCGCTAGGAGATACAATCCGGAAGATCATGCTTCTCCCTTTGGTCGGCTATTTCTTCCTCTCTGTTTAGGTAAGTCTTCTACCTTCGCATAATCATATTAATTATTTATGTGGATCACATCATAGTAAATACGCATGCGAATTTATTCGTTGCTTCCACTATTCATGATCGAGCGTCTCAATCGGTGCTGTGAATTTGATCTAACGATCCAAATATAGATCGGATGCGCATTCGGGTTTCTGTATAACCAGCAATTTATAGTCAAAAGCTAAGTGACATTGATATCCCCACTTAATCGAAGCATTTTCCCCAATGATGAAAAGATTAAAAACGAAAAGGAACTTAGCTTGTGTTAAGCATAGAGCAATAAGATCGAAGCCGTGGCACATGTCTCAGTCGTAATGTCATCAAAATTATACGAAGATCTACTATAAGAAATTCTAACATACAAACAAAGCCAGAAAGCAGAGTAACATGATAAAATACATAATATTTAAATTGAAGTAAAAAAATTTAATAAAAGTGCAAACAATTAAGCCATTCAAAATACTTTTTATTAAAACAAAAAACCATAATTTGCGAAGTCGGGAAATAAAAATATGAAAATGGAAAAATTGAGAGAATAATGTTAAAAAGTCTAGTACGATGCAACTAATCATAGTCAATGTCCTCGTAGTCTTCATCAACAGGAGGTGATGCAGAAGAAGAAGGGCCGGCCCCCGAAGAAGATGGGTCATGCCTAGGGGCTCTCGGTGGGGGGCATATGGAGGAATGTTTAGATGTGATCATATGATTGAGCATGGCTCACATGGTCATCAATTGCGTAGTCACCTCATCTTGAAACTCTGGCTGAGGCCTAGCACGTCTTTGTGCTGCTATCACTGGCCTACTTCTTCACCTTCCCGTGACGGTCAGTGACTCGCTCTCAAGAAAAGGCAGCGGCTCGACTCTATCATCGGCAGCTAGAACTTGGCACTCTACTACCATCGCCAATGCATCTATCAGGTTTCCATACAGCAAAATATCTCTCCTCATCCCGGCAACCTGGACAATCTTCTCATGCATCAATAGACCAATGTTCACGTCATTCTAGATATTGAGATAGTACATGAGCTCAGCCTGCCGAGACGTCACTGTCTCTGTGTGAGCATTGGGCAGAAGATGTGTGATCACAAATCTGTGCAACATACGAGCGTCAAAGGTCAGCTCGTTTGAACGGAAGGTAGTCGGGAAATGTTTTGCGCCAAAGTCCCACTGAACATCATAGTACTTAGTTATACGCATCAGGCGCTTCAGATCGGGCTCTCCAGCGGCAGGGGTGAACTCCTTTTCATGAAGTAGTGCATTTTCTATGCCAATGTGGGCATTATTTCACTCGATTGAAATATCTATATGGACATCTATATGGCTCTCCAGCGGCAGGGGTGAACTCCTTATCGGGGTTTGCCGCCACGTAGGCATAGAATTCACGGACAATGGCGGCATTGAATGTAGGAGGTATAATATCCATGTCCTCTATGCCGTGAAATTGGAGCACTCGTGGTATAATGTCACCACAATCATTGAGGTCTACGCCTCTCTCCCTTGCAACCGACCGCGCATTCCAGTTAGTCCGAAAAGACTCATAGATAGCTACGGAGGTGAACTGATCTACACAGTTATTGGAACAGCATCACCCTAAACTCTCTACATTGGTCCTCCATGTCTCGGGATGGGGTTGCCTATAACAGCCATTAAATTTGATGAACTGAACTCTGTTGATGCAGAAAAATAGGTCTCGCCGCCGCGAAAGGGTGTCTTACGGCTGCCGAAGTTTTGATTTTTATGGTTTCTGAATTCTGGAATCCCTGCAACCTGTCAGATAAAAAATGGCACTTTCAGGTTGCTAACTCGATATTTTTTACAGCAAAAACAATTGGAAAAATAAAAATGGTGAGGGTTTCGTATAACAATGGTGGTAAGTGGTTGTTTGGAGACGGTGGTGGTGTAGGCCAAATTTTTCTAGATGAAAAGAAGAAGATGAAGGAGGAGAAATGGTGATGGTGATGAAAAATGGTGAAGGTATAAGGTGGTTTATATAGGAAGAAGGTGAATGAATTTGAATTTGAAATGGTTTGAATTTGAATGAGTTGTATGGAAAGGTGGGAGGAGTAATGGTGGGTGAGTGGATTGAGGAGGATTGGATGGGATTGAGGTGAAAAGGAGTAATGGGGAAGAGTGAAAGGTGGAGTAGTGGAAAGGGTAATGGGGACGGTTCCTTGCCCCATCGATTCTCGATGCGTGGCGTGGGGTCCATGCGCCATCATGAGTTCCCTGCAATTTTTCAATCCTCGAACCTGGAATCGGGAACTCTCAGTGCGTGGGGTACTCTTGTGGTCGCAAAAGATATTCTCTTCCAGATTCCATAAAACTACAGTACCGCTTCACACCGTGTTGAATCCTCGACAATTATCAATCCAAAACTGACTCCTCATAGGCTAAGACTTTGCCTTCTTTGTATTTTCTCTCCTACTATTCTAACCTACTTCACCGGATTGCTCAAGAAGTTTAAAAAAAACCTTCCCACCATCCTTTAGGTACGAAACTTCAGGATGCGGTAGGATGAAAAAAAGCTTGTCATGCATTCCAGCTACTTTTTTCGACTCTATCTAACCTAAGGGTAAGAAGCTCGTTCGGAATTTAGAGTTGCCAGCTTGAGTTTTCTTCCGAATTCCACTCAGTCAATTTTTTGGGTCTTCACCCACCAGACTTGCACCCTGGAGGCGTTCGCAGAGGTGTGTCTTCCTTCTCACTCGATCCATGCTCTCCCTGGGATTTTTATGCCCAGGTAGAAGCATTCTTCATTTCCGTCCAGAAGCACTTCTTCTCGAACCTCCTTAGTGAAACCTTGAGCTCCCAACCTTTCACACTTGGCCTTCTTCACCAGTGCCCTCGGATTTCCATGTCTACTTTGAGATTTACTCTTATTGCTCAAATAATTCACTTTTTCAATTGTTTAACTTAAACCTTCACTATACGGGGCAGATTCGTCAAAATTGACTTCCTCCCTAAGTGCATCATTGTGAATCATTTCATCTTTTCTCAAAGTAGAACAATCATAAATTCCTTCTCATGGTTTCTACTACCCTTGTTCTTTTATCTCGAATATCATCTATCCCTATGACTTTTACTTCTCCGTGTGTTTGAGCTCACGCGTATCGTCTGCACCGGTTGGGTAATAGTTCTAGGATCGTAAAAGTTTTAGCATCATTGTTGACACTAAGTGTGATTTCACCACTATCGTAGTCCACAATGGCTCGACTGGTCGATAAGAATGGATGCCATAACAAAACATTACCACTAGGATCATCGGCGATGTCCGGGACTACAAAGTCAACATGGAAGATAAAACGCCCCACTCACGAGCTTACATGTGCTCGCATCTTTCCAATCAACATATCAACTCACAATCGACAAAACGCATGATGCGTGATTGCGTGTAAGTCACTAACGTTGATATTACTAGCAAGAATACTAGGTACATCGTAGTATAGTAAATGTGAGTGAAGGTCGATCCCACAGAGACAATGCAACTATAAGTATAAACGATTCTAACCTAATTAAGAAGCAACATAGAGGCGGTCATTGACCAACAATAAACATAAAAGAAAACAAACTTGGTAATCCTCCCCCTCCCCTCACTGATCTACTACCTTGGATTAGTTAATCGTTACGTTTACTTCCCCACATAATTTCCTTAAATTAATCATGAGCTTTTGTTTTAATTATTAGCTACTAGTGCATTTCTTACTCCTATCTACTCTGACAATGGTAGTAGACAATCTATACGCAAGCTACCCTCCTTAATTTGTCCATAATAGCCCATACGCATAAAGATCTAGAATTGTCCATATCGAGCGCTAACCCACCTAGATAGCTGTCGAAATTAATCAGCACGTTCCTAGGGTCCATTCAAGACTATGTCCAAACATAGCACTTCACTATTCATATATCATGCCAATTCACAATTACAAGAAGCAGATTGGCCAGATCTAACCTACTGTTAATGAAACCTGTCGATCAACGTAGCTGTAGTGAATCCCAGTTTTAGGTTTTTGAAATAATTCCTCGGTAAACCGGTTTAGACCGCCGATTTACCGGGTCCGCCTTTTCCTATCCGGGATCTACATTGCTCAATTACGATTAAAATAAGTAAATTATGGGGTCTTTAAACATGCAGATTAACTAAAACACATAAACAAAAAGGAACGTTCAATGCTTCATACCTTCAAAAATGGAGATCTAGCTCGATCTACTCAAGATAGAGATGATGGAAGAAGAGAAGAAACCGTAATTAACTCTCCAAAAGCTTGAATAACTTTATTTCATCAAAATTGAATAATGTAATTTAAGAATTGGTAATAATATATGAGATACTCAGTATACGCAGCCTTATATAGTTACAATGACCGACTTAAGACTCTCTTGAACCCTAACCGACCTAGTAGAGGCGGCATAATCGATTTCGTGTCAAACAAGTCGCCGGTTTACTCGGCCTTGCCCTCAGTTACCGGGCCTACTATTCTTCTTTTTCTTCAAAGAGCTTCTTCTTGACTTCAATCACTTGGCCCAATGTACTTCTTTCGGTCCATATCCACTCTTCAATGCTAGATTCGGTACATCCTATAAAACACGCAAAATGAGACAAAACAGTACCAAAACCTCGGGAAAATAACGTAGATGAAGAATTACGATCTTGGAAACACTAACATAGAAATTAAAATATATTCCACATAATAACGAGCCTATTTATCCTCTCTTGAGCAGAATTTGGGGTGAATATAGGTAAAATTATTGGTAACAATTAGGGCGTTATCAACTACCCCCCACTTAGCTTTTGATCGTTCCGAGCAAAAAGGCGAAAAGAAAACAATACACTGATCAGTATACAAATTAATTAAAAACAAATATGCCTTACAAAGTCAAGATCAAGATCATGCCACTCATATCCATCAGTAACGCATTAAACACTATTCACGTCATGAGCCATTGTGTGTGTGCCCTAACCTTCACAACCGCTTAGTAATGCAGAAAATCTCACATTACATCAACACATAGTCGAACCAACTGAGCCTCAAACATGTTATTTATAAATTAATTGGGTGGCAAGGTGGATTGAGAACCGAGTATATATTACTCTTTGGCTCACGTTTATCGGTCTATGCAAATGTCGCGGCGCGTCTTACACTCCATCGACTAAAATATTGCCAAAGAGATTATAAATGTATATATTTCAATGCACTTCTCTTTCTTTGCGGGTGAACTCTCATTGATTTATCTATCCTCAAGGCCCCACTCATGATAAACTACCGAATCCGAAATTCCATTACCTTCATAAGCGTTGGTGAAACATGATTCGTGATGAAGCTGTGGTCAACTCTAGTCAAAGCAATAAGCTACCAACTACACACCATGGGAAGTGAGTTATACGTGCTTAAAATGGTGGCTCATAACCGAATATGCGCTAGAAGTGGACATTCCTCTCACTGCGTACAAAGTAAAACAAGGATGAAGTCAATTAACTCAAAAGATCAAAGATATCATAATTCTTTTGAAATTTTGTCGAAATGAATCAAAGTCTAAATGGTGAATCGTGCATCAAAGAGAATCAAGATAATAACGCAATTCACTTAAATATAATGCTAAGATGCTAAGTGACGTTCCTTACCCCCCCCCACTTAATCGAAACATTGTCCCTAATGTGTAAGATGATAAATCAAAATTGAAAAGGAACTTAGCTTGATTAATTGTGGAACCATAGAAGAATCAGATCGTCGACAATTCATCACGCCATGTAAGTAGTCCATGAAGAATCATGCTAAGTAACTCAAACAAACCAAGAAGAATAGCGGTGACAAGAAACAGATAATAAAATGGCGGCAGAAAAGAGAAAATAATGAACTCCAAAACAAATTAAGCCATCCAAACATTATATAAATATGATTCTACTACATCAACTAGATAGGAAAAGAAAAATTAAAATAAAAACAAGAAACCGGAAAACAACAATAATTAAAAGAAAAAGACTAATCCTCATCGTAATAGTCCTCCAGGTCATCTAAAGTCTCAAAACAGGAGGTGGACCGTAACTCGAGAGGCAAATAGGCAAAAGAGGTGGCTCAGTGATGTGGGGCGATCCTAGGTGGTGGGGTCAAAGGAGGTATGCTAAAGAAATCAATAATCTTGTCAATCTTGCGATGGAAACTTGCAATCTCTCTCGAATGCTGCTCTAGCATAGCTCTCTACGTCCGGGGGTGCTCCGAGGACCGGAGTACGCACCCTCTCAGCTCTTCCAAACCGTCTTGGAACTTTTTGAACCGAATGCAAACTAATCTTCGGCTCAGGATCTTCCCAATCATCACCGACGAGAATCTTGACCTCGTCCTCCAAAGCAAACATGTCAATCATCGGCCCGTATGGGCAATACCGCGGTCGGATGTGGCGGCAAGCTCATGAATACGGCTATGAAACAAGAGACCAATGTTGACTAGAGATCCCCGCTCTAGATAAAACATCAACTCCGCCTCTTGGTGGTGACAGAGACCGTGTGCTTGGTCGGTAGAAGGCGGGCACAAACAAATCATTAACCATCTTCGGGTCCCAGGATAAATCATTCTCTAGGAAGATGGTGGGGGCTCTAGCAGGATTGCACTTCAATTGCACCCCAAAATACTCAGCTATCATGTCCATCCTCTCAAGATCTTCAATGTTGCTCAAGGATGTGTACTCATCCGGGCCCACCGGTTGATGTCTAACCCCAAAATGAGCATTGATCCACTCAATAGAAAAATCAACTTTAACACCACGGACCATGGCATATGTGGCTCCCGTGTTTGTGTGAAACGTAAGCATAGAATTCCCTTACCACCGTGGCGTTGAACCGAGTCCATGAGTCCACCATGTCCCGTGCTTGAAGGGCTTCGGGCAAGATCAACCCGCAATCGCCTAATTCTACCCTATGTTCTCGGCCACCGCCTCATGCGTTCCAATGCCCTTAGAATGACTCATAGATTTCCATAGAATGGAATTGCTCAACCCTTCGACAAAGGGTTAGCATCTCCATATACACACCGATAACCGCCGGGATGAACTGCTGAACGTTGATTCTTAGGACCCATCCGAATGAGTATCGGAGCCGATTCTAAGGCTGATTTTGGAAAAAAAAACCACGGTAACTCGGCAAGAATGGTCGAGTTAAGCGGCCGGACTTTTTCTGCTTTTCTTTCGAGGTGTGCTTCCGCTAATAGAAGAAGAAGAACAACAAGACTTCATCCTTGCAGTAAAGAGCAATACTTTTCAAAGAACGGGGTGGTGGATGTGGTGTTTAGTGGTTTGGAAAATGGAAGGAAATGGTTTGGTTATGATGGTGATATGGTGGTGATAGTAATTTAATTTAGATGAAGAAGAAGAAATAGGAGAAGTTTGGTGATTGAGGAGAAAGAAATTGATAAGAATGATGAGATTGGTGTAGAAGGGCTTGTTTAAATAGATGAAATGAGTGAAGGTTGAAGGATTTAGTGGGATAGTGGGTAGAGGAGTAATTAGGGTGAGGGATTTGAGGGGGTGATTGTTCGGTAAAAACTAGTTTTAAATTTATAAACCGAAACACCCCAAGTATAAGGCTTGTAGTAAAGGGTGTTAACGGGTCGTCCCAAGGGAGTCGAATGTTTATCGGATTAAGATGCAGTTATTATATCGATTATGTCACAAATTATTATCTAAAACTAAGGTTTATATTAATTGTAAAATAGAAACGAAGAACAGTGACTAAAATAGCAGAAAACAGAAAAATTCAACACTGGACGGCCGTTCACTGAGGGTGGACGGGCTTCCGGTGACGTGCTGGAAAACAGAAATATGCAGAAAACAGCGGAGAACAACTAAAGTTCTTGAAATAACTAATCGTAGCAATCACAATTGATACGAACAAATTGGTTTATCAAAGAATTAAAAGAACGGCAAGGCAACTAGAATCCACCAATCAACCAACCAACCCCAACTAGATTGTGAGATAAAGGTACGATTTTAAGTAATGATCAAATCACGAATTCGATTAAATCTCTTTAATCAATTTCTAGGGTTTCGTTTTCTTTCTCAAGCAAAACTAAACTAGCGTGCATAACACGATCATGAGATTTTTGTTAGGTGTGATGCCCGAAAGACAATTTTTGTAATTGTTTTATTTAATAAATGAAATGATGTTATTATTCATATTTATTATTCTCATAATCACCGATATGACAATAGCATTTACACTACGTAAAACCCCGAGTATATCGTTTATGTAATCATTTAAACAAAGTGTATGAGACATACACGGAGGATTGAGTTAGTGAAGATGTACTTAAAATACAATTAGTCCGTAGTAAAGTTAATCGAGAGTATCGGGTCTCCCCTTTAACGCATTTATTAATGCGCCCATAACACGATAGGTGTGATCGCCTTATCCGGACTTTCGGTTAAGGGAACCTAATGGGGCATTTATATATGATAGATATATATATATAGAAATTTGGACCGATTTGATCTCGAGTTCTCAATATAATTCCGTAATTGAGAAGTCTTATCGAATCATTAGATGATCATATTATGGATATATCTTAATCCCGAGGTGATCACAATGATCGCTTGAATCGTATGAGGTTTGACTTGACGGTTAAGGATTACACCTGAGTCCGTGATCCGAATTACCTCATCTTGGCATTGTACTGGATTGAGTGAGTAGTCTGTGTTATCACAGATACGGAATCCATTCCTTCCATTTATGGAAGTAGATAGACAGTTCCCTTATGAGTTAATCCTAGACATTGATCGATCCATGGGATTCATATTACACTGATTAGCTACCAGTGAGTTATTTGAATTATTGATCACTAGGGGGTTAACGGTAAGTAAGGACAAGATATTTCGGAAAAGGGTTAACGGTAACTTCCCGATTTAGAATGAATAATCCATGGAGGATTAATCCATATGAAATGATTATATCAGTGGACGCTTATTACTTTCTCGTGAGGAGATAAATATAATCTTATAATCGGAGGAGTGCAGTCACGGGATTATGGTGGCATATTCCTGTGATTGATTTATCGAATATATAATTATTCTGTTCGTCAGATAATTATTTATTTGATTTATCGGAGCCGCTGATTATTAGTCCATGGTCCCCGACGTGCCTCCTAATATAGCATGTATATTCTCGGACGTTGAATCCTAATAATATTGATTTAGTTCATGTTGGACTTTATTAAAACGATATGTGAATTAATTGTTTAGTGGACTATTAAATTAGTTGGGCTAAATAATTAAATATGTGGAAAAGACATTTTCCATAGTCTTGGCCCAATTATTGTGTAATAGCAAAATTAATATTGACTAGGTCAATATATTTTGTGGCGCCACACATGTCCTATTTTAACAAGGAATTAGTTTTCTTGTGTATTAAAAAGACATGTGCATAAAATATTTATTGGATAAATATTTATGGTAATAAATAAAGATAAATATTATTTTTAGATTTGTTCTAAAATATTATGAGATTATCTTTTATTTATGGATTTATTTATTGGAATAATAAAATCCTTGGAGGCTAAGTTTTACTCTTCTATTTAAAGAGAGTTCTCCCAAGCCTCAACACAACACATATAATTTCGACTCTCACTTAGAAAAAGCAAGAGGAAATTTCGCCATAGCAAGGATAAATCTTTGGTGATTTTTCCGGTAGCATATCGGAGGGGTTCGAGCCGAGGATTCCTTCCACCGGGAATTGCTTGGATCACACGTCACGGAAGGTCGTGGTGCTCATCACATCTACTCCCAACAAATCATCCTTTGCGGTTCTTCAACTTGAATTTAGAGATTCAAGAGGTATGATCTACAAACTCACTTGTAGATGTAGATTTGATGTTTTATTACGTATACACATAGATCTAGATCCATAAATCGCTCATGCGATGATATTTTCCTAACAATGGTATCAGTCGCCATGGTGATCTATATTTATACGTATAAAATATTAGATCTGGAGTGGTAAAACATGTAGATTTTTTTGTCCCAATTTTTTTAAAAATAGGGCCGATTTATGATTTATTATTTTTTTATGATTATGATTGTCTTGGTGAAGAGATGGATTGGGGTTGGTATTGTTTACTCGTTAGATCCATTGTAGCTCTTTTGTTTGGTAACAATTGAGCATAGGAATTGTATTTTATTTATGTCAATTTTCAAATTTAGATGTAAAAGTAGTATCTTTTATTATAATTTTGATCATCCGGATCGATAAGTTGAAGATCTTGCTGGAAAATTTGAAGATCAAAGCGAAACCCAAGGTATGAAACGAGGAGAAACGGATAATTTTTTTAATAAATAAATCAAGCAGGACTTTCTCGCGACGCTGAAAGCGTCGCTATAAGTCTCAGTATACATTATCTTCGCGGCTAGGGTTTTAAAAGGCGTTTGTCAACTATTTTTTTGTTAAGATTTTTTTTGGTAACAAAAATCTGCTTATGGTGTAAGAATTAAAAAAAAAAAAATTTTTTTCGAAAATATAAAGAAACAAATTGACATAAACAAAAAAAAAAAAAAATTTGGAAATATTTTTTTTTTTAGGCCGCACTCATTGTAATAATAAAAAAATTAAAATAATTATAATAAATTGGATTTATTTAATTAAAAAGACCTTTTCTCCTCTCGGGTGTTCGTGGTTCGTGTTCCGACGGTTCGAGTTCAAGATTTGAAGATCAAGACTCGAAGACAAGAAGATTGTAATTTAATTTTTCCTAGAATAGATTAGATACGGGGGTACCAACAATCCATCTCGGTGTTTAATTTTTTCCGCAATTTATTTTTTATGTGTTTGATCATAAAATAGACATAAAATCGGAATTGCCATGACATGCATTCATATCATAAATCCACTCCATGCATACATGTAGAATTTTAATTTTGGTAATTAAAATAGGCATGTATACAAACTCGCGTAATTAGTTGAAATTTAATTAATACGTGGTAATTAATTAATTTAGTAACTAATTAAAGATCCGAGGACGGGTTATGAAATCGTTAGCCTTTCGGTGTGTGTGTTCTCGGTGAACCGCCTTAAAGCTCCAACGAGATCACGTTTTCGATTCGTAGTGTCTACGAGATTGAGTGATGGTAAAAGAACAATAAATCTTGGATAAAAACGGTTCGCCTATAGGTTGGGTGGTCAACTGAGCTTGGCTCGACCGACTTAACCCTCCTAGTGTGATGTATGCACGGGGGTCCGGCAAGACTAAGCCACACCGGAGAACGGAGGGGTGATTCCTTCCCATCTCAAACGCCGCTCTCTTGACCCGAATTTCGTCCGACTGTCACATATGTTCCAACGAATAGGACGGGTAGGCTTGCCTACGTCACCGACACCATTCGAATCCTTGATTTTATGTACTTTTATGTTAACATCAAAAGACGTGGTTAGTTAACCCACCACCACTTCCAAAATATTGAGTGGGAGCGGGGAAGGCGACACCAACCCCACGGTCTCTACTATAGATGCAAGTAAGTGAGAGAAGGGTGACGCCGCGGCGCTTTGATTTCGTCCCCTATGGATGGTGTTCACCCCTATCAACATTCATGGCTTGGTCTCCAAAGGATAGGATTGGTACTGCCGGGTCACCGACCTATCCTACGACGGCACACTCGGGCGCACTCTAAGAGATCCGATATAGTAGGTCACACTCATCAAGGGTATTTTTGGTAATACCTAGGCTAAAAAGGAAGGTAGTCAATGAATAAAGGGATGTTCGATTCTCGTGGGATGTCCGATTCTCACAAGTTATTCATTGATTTAACCGTCTCATCTCTTTGACCTACCCTACGGCGTGCACTTGAGATGCGCGGGTTAAAACCTTGGAATGGTAGAGTAGACTTAATTTTAGTTTACAATTCCTAAAAATAAATTTATATAGTAGTGTTAAACTTGAATTAATGTATGTCATTTTATTTTCAAAAAAATGTCTACTCAAATTTACGCTTTCATCGTCGAAAAATTAACGGAAACAACTTTAAGAAATGGAAGAGTAACTTAAACGTGGTACTCACATATGAGAATGTGCAACACGTACTCACTTCGAATGCCCTACTACCGCGATCCAAAAACCTGGTAAAGCCGAGATCGAACAACAGAATCGCTGGATCGAAGCCGACAACCGGCTCGTGGGCTCATCCTAGCGGCGTGTGTCGAGGTCATTAGGACCCAGATTGAGGAGTTTGAGTCCGCAGGAGAAATCATGCGGAAACTTACTACGATGTTTGGATCACCTAGCAACCAAGCAAGACACGATGCCATCAGTTGGTTATTAACACTAAAACCGAAGAAGGGTCAAGCGGTGAATGGTCATGTTTTGAATATGATCGATTACTTCAACGACGCCGGTATTCATGGATCAAAGTTTGATGAGGCAACTCAAGTATCAATGATTTTGGAATCGTTGACTCCGAGTTTATCCCGTTCAAAACTCGATGATCTCGATGGGCAAATATGAATTATCCATGACACGTATATTGAATGAGTGACAATCTACGAAGGCCTACTATCGAAAGATAAAGCCCAAGTAGGGGATAAGAAAAGTGAAGCCAATATGGCCAAGCTAAGTCTTCAAACAAGCCTAAGGCAAACCGAAGAAGAAGGGAAATGTTGCACCTGTGCCCAAACCAATGAAGAAAAAAGACGAAGAAAGCCAAGAAAATCGACGAGGCCAAGCCCAAGGGCAAATGCTTTTATCAGTAAGGAGGTAGGACATTGGAGACACCATTGTCCGTAATATCTTCGTGATGTGAAAGATGGCAAAGTCAAGGTCGTCATTGAAAAGATAAGAAAGGTAATTTAGAATTACTATTCTTGGAATCTTTTAATGTAGCTAAAGATGTGTCCAATTGGATACTTGATACCGGAGCTACTAACCATGTATGTTCTTCATTGCAGATTCTTAGTTCTTATGAGGAGTCTGGAAGAGGGTTCTCAAGTGATGCGAGTAGGCACTGGGCGCCATTTCAAGCTAAAGCGATGGGAGTGTGGATTTGCATTTCAATAATAGAATTTTACATTTAGACAATGTTTATTTTATTCCCAATTTCAGGAGAAATTTGATTTCTTATTCTCGCCTTGGTTGAACAATCATTTTCTGCTTTCATTTATGAATGGTGAATTTGTTATTTCAAAAATGGTTTTGAATTATGTTCAACTACGAATGAAAATGGTTTATATTTTGTAAAACCACATAAAGCTCCCTACTTAATTTCAAATGTTTAAAACCGCTCATCAAAGATCTCGCTAAAAGGCGTAAAGTTTCTCAAATAAAAGAAGATAAAACATACTTGTGGCATCTAAGGCTCGCCATATTTCCTTGGAAAGACTCAAAAGACTAGAAAAGGCTCATGCCTTAGGTGAGTCATCTGTTGACACACCGCTCTGTATGCGAGTGTTGCCTGGAGGGAAAAATGACTAAGCCGCCCCTTCTCATCAAAGGGTAAAGGGTTACAGAACTCTAGACTTGGTGCATTCGGACCTTTGTGGTCCGATGAACGATACAAGCTGAGGCGGATACGAGTATTTCGTGACTTTCATTGATGACTACTCGAGATTCGGTTATGTTTTCTCACGCATAGAAATCCGAGGCTTTTGGAAAGTTCAAGGAGTTCCAAGCGTAATCCGAAGGCAACTAGGCAAGTCATTGAAATGCCTCCGCTCGGATCGTGGAGGTGAGTATTTAGATATCTGAGTTCATTGACTACTTGGCTGAAAATGGGATTTGTTTCCAACGTTCGGCGCTTGGACACCTCTCAGAATGGAATTGAGTTCTTTGAGAGAAACAGTGACATTGATCAACATGGTAAGATCAATGATGAGCTACGCCACTACCTATATCCTTTTGGGGTTATGCTTTAGAAGCGGTCTACATTTTGAATGCAAGATCCGCCCAAGTCTCATCGAAAAGACACCCATTGAAATATGGTCGCGACATCGCGAAAGCATGCGTCACTTCGCGATATGGGGTTGCCCCCGCACATCCTGGCCGATGGACAAGACTACCAAGCTACAATCACGCATTTAAAGTATGTCTATTTGTAGGCTATCCAAAAGGTACACGTGGTGGTCTATTTTACGATCCGGAAGATAACAAAGTGCTAGTCTCGACTAACGCTACGTTTTTGGAGGAAAGTTATATGAAAGACCACAGACCTCGAAGTAAAATTGTACTAGAGGAATTACTCTCCGATAACATCGCACCTATTGCAGGGTGGCCGATGTCCCTATAAACAACACGAATGATACAACAATCACTTCCGACGTTTCTGTTCCACCCAGACGTACTGCGAGAGTGGTTCGGCCACCGGCTCGGTACGGCATGGATTTAGAGGCTAATGTAGTCGCCTCTGATGGGGTGGAAGATGATCCTTTGACCTATAAGAAGGCCTTGCTGGATCATGATAAGGATAAATGGATTGACGCTATGAATCAAGAGATGGAGTCAATGTACTCTAACTCAGTCTGGAAACTTGTAGAACTTCCTCAGGGTGAAAGGCCCATTGGATGTAAATGGCTCTACAAGCGAAAGAGAGGAGTGGATGGGAAGGTCGAAACCTTCAAAGCACGTTTGGTAGCCAAAGGTTACACACAATGGAGAGGTATTGACTACGAGGAAACCTTCTCACCGTGGGCCATGATGAAAACCATCCGCATCCTCCTTTCGATTGCTGCATGTCTGGATTATGAGATCTGGCAAATGGATGTTAAGACGGCGTTTTTAAACGGCTTTCTTGACGAGGAAATCTATATGCAGCAACCAGAGGGATTCATTGAAGAAGGTCGAGCACATGGTGTGCAAGTTGCTTAGATCCATTTATGGTTTGAAGCAAGCATCTCGTTCTGGTATCATAGATTCGATCACACGATCAAGTCTTATGATTTTGAACAACACTTTCTTTGAATCTTGTGTGTACAAGAAGGTTATCAAAGATAGTGTTGTATTTTCGTGTTGTACGTCGATGACATACTCCTAATTGGCAACAATAAGGGATGATGTCCGACGTAAAAAGTTGGTTGACCACGCAATTCCAAATGAAGGATTTGGGAGAAGCGAGTTATGTTCTAGGGATCCAAATGATAAGGGATCGTAAGAACAGGATGTTAGCTCTGGTCCCAAGCAACTTATATAGATAAGGTGCCGCACGCTTGAGATGGAGAACGCAAAGAAGGGTTTTCTACCAACCCGTCACGGCGTTTACTCTATCTAAGTCTCAGGGCCTCAAACCCCGCAGAGGTGAAGCTATGGGAAGAGTGCCATATGCCTCGGCCGTTGGTAGTCTTATGTATGCTATGAGGTGTACGAGAGACGACATTTGTTACGGCGTTGGATTAGTCACCGTTTTCAATCAAATCCAGGCAAATCAGACCGACAAAGAGAAAGAATCTCATCAAATATTTGAAGAGAACCAGAAATTATATGCTCGCTCTATTCGAGTGGGAGTTTGGAGCTAGCGGGGTACACCGATTCTCGATTTTCGATCATGCATGAGATGATTCTAAATCTACCTCACGGTTCAATGTTTACGCTTGGTGGCGGTGCAAGAGAATGGAGAAGCCAAAAGCAATCCAAAGACAACCGACTCAACAATGGAAGGCTGAGTTCATAGCGCCTCGAGGCGCTAAAAAGCGCTTTGGTTAAGAAAGTTCATCAGCGGATTAGGCGTTGTCCCGAATGCTGAAGATCCTATTACTCTCTATTGTGATAACAATGGGGCCATTGCCAACTCTAGAGAACCTCGAAAGCACAGTAAGTCGAAGCATATAGAGAGAAAATACTGGGTGATCAACGATTTTGTCGATAGAGGGGACATTTCCGTCAAGAAAATCGCCTCCGCCGATAATCCTGCTGATCCATTCACCAAGACGCTGTCGATTGAAGCTTTTAGTCGACACTTGAGACTATAGGTATTAGAGACATGTCTCATTTGCTTTAGAGCAAGTGGGAGTGATAGTTTGCTGTATTTTAAATAATAGGGTGTGCTCTAAAACAATTAATCACAAGCTTTCGTGCAAGTGGGAGATTGTTAGGTGTGATGCCCGAAAGACAATTTTTGTAATTGTTTTATTTAATAAATGAAATGATGTTATTATTCATATTTATTATTCTCATAATCACCGATATGACAATAGTATTTACACTACAGAAAACCCTGAGTATATCGTTTATGTAATCACTTAACTCAGTGTATGAGACATACACGGGAGGATTGAGTTAGTGAAGATGTACTTAAAATACAATTAGTCCGTAGTAAAGTTAATCGAGAGTATCGGGTCTCCCTTTAACGCATTATTAATGCGCCCATAACACGATAGGTGTGATCGCCTTATCCGGACTTTCGTTAAAGGGAACCTAATGGGGCATTTGTATATGATAGATATATCATATAGTATTTGGACCGATTTGATCCGAGTTCTCAATATAATTCCGTAATTGAGAAGTCTTATCGAATCATTAGATGATCATATTATGGATATATCTTAATCCTGAGGTGATCACAGTCGACTACTTGAATCAGTATGAGGTTTGACTTGACGGTTAAGGATTACACCGAGTGCGTGATCCGAATTACCCCATCTTGGCATTGTCTTTGGATTGAGTGAGTAGTACGTGTTATCACAGATACGGAATCCATTCCTTCCATTTATGGAAGTAGATAGACGATTCCCTTATGAGTTAATCCTAGACATTGATCGATCCATGAGATTCATATTACACTCGATTAGCTACCGGTGAGTTATTTGAATTATTGATCACAGGGGTTAATGGTAAGTAAGGACAAGATGTTCTCAAAAGGGTTAACGGTAACTTCCCGATTTAGAATGAGCGATCTATGGAGGATTAATCCATATGAAATGATTATATCGGTGGACGCTTATTACTTTCTACGTGAGAGATAAATATAATCTTATAATCGGAGGAGTGCGATCACGGGATTATGGTGGCATATTCTCGTGATTGATTTATCGAAATATAATTATTCTCGTTCATAAGATAATTATTTATTTGATTTATCGGAGCCGCCGATTATTAGTCCATGGTCCCCGACGTGCCTCCTAATATAGCATGTATATTCTCGGACGTCGAATCCTGATAATATTGATTTAGTTCATGTTGGACTTTATTAAAACGATATGTGAATTAATTGTTTAGTGGACTATTAAATTAGTTGGGCTAAATAATTAAATATGTGGAAAAAGACATTTTTCATAATCTTGGCCCAATTTATGTGTGTTGGTCGAAATTAATTGGTGACTAGGTCACAAGCAATTTTCGCCCCATGTATTAATTTAGGAAACAAGAATTAGTTTCTTGTGGATTAATAAGACATGTGCATAAAATATTTATTGGATAAATATTTATGGTAAATAATAAAGATAAAAATATTCTTGTTTTGTTCTAGAATATTTTGAGATTATCTTTTATTTAATAGGATTATTATAATTGATTTTGTATTAATTATAAAATCCTTGGAGGACAAGGATTACTCTTCTATATAAAGAGAGAGTCTCCAAGCCTTAACACACATGTAAAATTCGACTATCAACTCTTAGAGAAGATAGAATTTTCGGCCAAGTAGAGGAGGAGAAATCTTGGAGATTTTTCGGGTAGCATATCGGAGGGGTTCGAGTCGAGAATTCCTTCCACCGGGAATTGCTTGGATCACACGTGCGGAAGATCATGGTGTTCTTCACATCATTGTTCGATCATCCGGACTGGATAAGTTGAAGATCTTGCTGGAAAATTTGAAGATCAAAGCGAAACCCAAGGTATGAACGAGGAGAAACGGATAATTTTTTTTTAATAAATCGCCATGAGGACTTTCTGCGACGCTGAAAAGCGTCGCTATAAGTCTCAGTATACATTAATCTTTGCGGCTAGGGTTTCGAAAAGGCGGTGTCAACTATTTTTTTGTTAAGTTTTTTTGGTAACAAAAATCGCTTATAAGCAAAAGAAAAAAAAAAAAAAAAAAAATTTATTTTTTCCGAAAATATAAAGAAACGGCCGACATAAAAAAAAAAAAAAATTTTGGAAATATTTTTTTAGGCCGCACTCATTGTAATAAAAAAATAATTATAATAAATTGGATTTATTTAATTAAAAAGACCTTTTCTCCTCTCGGGTGTTCGTGGTTCGTGTTCCGACGGTTCGAGTTCAAGATTTGAAGATCAAGACTCGAAGACAAGAAGATTGTAATTTAATTTTTTCCTAGAATAGATTAGATACGGGGGTACCAACAATCCATCTCGGTGTTTAATTTTTTCCGCAATTTATTTTTTATGTGTTTGATCATAAAATAGACATAAAATCGAATTGCCATGACATGCATTCATATCATAAATTCACTCCATGCATACATGTAGAATTTTAATTTTGGTAATTAAAATAGGCATGTATACAAACTCGCGTAATTAGTTGAAATTTAATTAATACGTGGAAATTAATTAATTTAGTAACTAATTAAAAGATCCGAGGACGGGTTATGAAATCGTTAGCCTTTCGGTGAGTGTTCTCGTGAACCGCCTTAAAGCTCCAACGAGATCACGTTTTCGATTCGTAGTGTCTACTTAGATTGAGTGATGGTAAAAGAACAATAAATCTTGGATAAAAACGGTTCGCCTTTATAGGTTGGGTGGTCAATCGAGCTTGGCTCGACCGACTTAACCCTCCTAGTGTGATGTATGCACGGGGTCCGCAAGACTAAGCCACACCGGAGAACGGAGGGGTGATTCCTTCCCATCTCAAACGCGGCTCTCTTGACCCGATTTCGTCCGACTGTCACATATGTTCCAACGAATAGGACGGGTAGGCTTGCCTACGTCACCGACACCATTCGGAATCCTTGATTTTATGTACTTTTATGTTAACATCAAAAGACGTGGTTACTTAACCCACCACCACTTCCAAAATATTGAGTGGGAGCGGGAAGGCGACAAACCAACCCCACGGTCTCTACTATAGATGCAAGTAAGTGAGAGAAGGGTGACGCCGCAGGCGCTTTGATTTCGTCCCCTACGGATGGTGTTCACCCTATCAACATTCATGGCTTGGTCTCCAAAGGATAGGATTTACGGTACTCGTCGGGTCACCGACCTATCCTACGACGGCACACTCGGGGCGCACTCAAGAGATCCGATATAGTAGGTCACACTCATCAAGGGTATTTTTGGTAATACCTAGGCTAAAAAAGGAAGGTAGTCAATGAATAAAGGGATGTTCGATTCTCGTGGGATGTCTGATTCTCACAAGTTATTCATTGATTTAACCGTCTCATCTCTTTGACCTACCCTACGGCGGCACTGAGATGCGGGGTTAAAACCTTGGAATGGTAGAGTAGACTTAATTTTAGTTTACAATTCCTAAAAATAAATTTATATAGTAGTGTTAAACTTGAATTAATGTATGTCATTTTATTTTCAGTAAAAATGTCTACTCAAATTTCTGCTTTACTGTCTGAAAAATTAACGGGAAACAACTTTAAGAAATGGAAGAGTAACTTAAACGTGGTACTCACATATGAGAATGTGCAACACGTACTCACTTCGGAATGCCCTACGCTGGCGATCCAAAAACCTGGTAAAGCTGAGATCGAACAGCGTAATCGCTGGATCGAAGCCGACAACAGGCTCGTGGGCTCATCCTAGCGGCAAGTGTCGAGAGGTCATTAGGGACCCAGATTGAGGAGTTTGAGTGCGGCAGGAGAAATCACGCGGAAACTTACTACGATGTTTGGATCACCTAGCAACCAAGCAAGACACGATGCCATCGGGTTGGTAACATTAACACTAAAAAGAAGAAGGTCAAGCGGTGAATGGTCATGTTTTGAATATGATCGATTACTTCAACGACGCGGTATTCATGGATCAAAGTTTGATGAGGCAACTCAAGTATCAATGATTTTGGAATCGTTGACTCGAGTTTATCCCGTTCAAAACTCAGTATCTCGATAGGCAAATATGAATTATCCATGACACAGATATTGAATGAGCTAACAATCTACGAGGGCCTACTATCGAAAGATAAAGCCCAAGTAGGGGATAAGAAAGCTGAAGCCAATATGGCCGAAGCTAAGTCTTCAAACAAGCCTAAGGCAAAACCGAAGAAGAAGGAAATGTTGCACCTGTGTGCCCAAACCAATGAAGAAAAATTTAAGAAAGCCAAGAAAATCGACGAGGCCAAGCCCAAGGGCAAATGCTTTTATCAGAAGGAGGTAGGACATTGGAGACACCATTGTCCGAATATCTTCGTGATGTGAAAGATGGCAAAGTCAAGGTCATCACTGGAAAAGATAAGAAAGGTAATTTAGAATTACTATTCTTGGAATCTTTTAATGTAGCTAAAGATGTGTCCAATTGGATACTTGATACTCTGGAGCTACTAACCATGTATGTTCTTCATTGCAGATTCTTAGTTCTTATGAGGAGTGGAAGAGGGTTCTCAAGTGATGCGAGTAGGCACTCGGGCGCCATTTCAAGCAAAGCGTTGGGAGTCGTGGATTTGCATTTCAATAATAGAATTTTACATTTAGACAATGTTTATTTTATTCCCAATTCAGAGAAATTTGATTTCTTATTCTCGCCTTGGTTGAACAATCATTTTTCTGTTTCATTTATGAATGGTGAATTTGTTATTTCAAAAATGGTTTTGAATTATGTTCAACTACGAATGAAGATGGTTTATATTTTGTAAAACCACATAAAGCTCCCCAACTTAATTCTCAGAAATGTTTAAAACCGCTCATCAAAGATCTGCTAAAAGGCAGAAAGTTTCTCAAATAAAAGAAGATAAAACATACTTGTGGCATCTAAGGCTCGGCCATATTTCCTTGGAAAGACTCAAAAGACTAGAAAAGGCTCATGCCTTAGGTGAGTCATTTGTTGACACACCGCTGCCTCTGTCTGCGAGTGTTGCCTGGAGGAAAAATGACTAAGCGTCCCTTCTCATCAAAGGGTAAAAGTGGTTACAGGAACTCTAGACTTGGTGCATTCGGACCTTTGTGGTCCGATGAACGTACAAGCTAGAGGCGGATACGAGTATTTCGTGACTTTCATTGATGACTACTCGAGATTCGGTTATGTTTATGTGTCGCATAGAAATCCGAGGCTTTTGGAAAGTTCAAGGAGTTCCAAGCGAGAAGCCGAAAGGCAACTAGGCAAGTCATTGAAATGCCTCCGCCGGATCGTGGAGGTGAGTATTTAGATCATCGAGTTCATTGACTACTTGGCTGAAAATGGGATTTGTTTCCAACGTTGGCGCTTAGACACCTCAAACAGAATGGAGTTTGCCGAGAGAGAAACAGGACATTGATCAACATGGTAAGATCAATGATGAGCTACGCCACTACCTATATCCTTTGGGGTTATGCTTTAGAAGCAGCGGTCTACATTTTGAATGCAAGATACCCCAAGTCTGGCTTAAAAGACACCCATTGAAATGTGGTCGCGACATCGCGAAAGCACGCGTCACTTCGCATATGGGGTTGCCCCTCGCACATCTACCGATGGACAAGACTACCAAGCTACAATCACGCACGAAAGTATGTCTATTTGTAGGCTATCCAAAAGGTACACGTGGTGGTCTATTTTACGATCCGGAAGATAACAAAGTGCTAGTCTCGACTAACGCCACGCTTTTGGAGGAAAGTTATATGAAAGACCACAGACCTCAAGTAAAATTGTACTAGAGGAATTACTCTCCGATAACATCGACCTATTGTGGCCGCCGATGTCCCTATAAACAACACGAATGATACAACAAATCACTCCGACGCGTTCTGTTCCACCCAGACGCATCTGCGAGAGTGGTTCGCCACCGGCTCGGCACGGCATGGATTTAGAGGCTAATGTAGTCGCCTCTGATGGGGTGGAAGATGATCCTTTGACCTATAAGAAGGCCCAGCTGGATCATGATAAGGATAAATGGATTGACGCTATGAATCAAGAGATGGAGTCAATGTACTCTAACTCGACCTGGAAACTTGTAGAACTTCCTCGGGGTGAAAGGCCCATTGGATGTAAATGGCTCTACAAGCGGAAGAGAGGAGTGGATGGGAAGGTCGAAAACCTTCAAAGCACGGTGGTAGCCAAAGGTTACACACACGGCGAGAGGTATTGACTACGAGGAAACCTTCTCACCTGTGGGCCATGATGAAAACCATCCGCATCCTCCTTTTGATTGCTTTGCATGTCCGGATTATGAGATCGGCAAATGGATGTTAAGACAGCGTTTTTAAACGGCTTTCTTGACGAGGAAATCTATATGCAGCAACCAGAGGGATTCATTGAAGAAGGTCGAGAGCACATGGTGTGCAAGTTGCTTAGATCCATTTATGGTTTGAAGCAAGCATCTCGTTCCTGGTATCATAGATTCGATCACACGATCAAGTCTTATGATTTGAACAACACTTTTGCTGAATCTTGTGTGTACAAGAAGGTTATCAAAGATAGTGTTGTATTTTCGTGTTGTACGCGTCGATGACATACTCCTAATTGGCAACAATAAGGGGATGATGTCCGACGTAAAAAGTTGGTTGACCACGCAATTCCAAATGAAGGATTTGGGAGAAGCGAGTTATGTTCTAGGGATCCAAATGATAAGGGATCGTAAGAACAGGATGTTAGCTCTGTCCCAAGCAACTTATATAGATAAGGTCTTGGCACACGCTCAAAGATATGGAGAACGCAAAGAAGGGTTTTCTACCAACCCGTCACGGCGTTTACCTATCTAAGTCTCAAGGGCCTCAAACCCCTGCAGAGGCTGAAGCTATGGGAAGAGTGCCATATGCCTCGGCTGTTGGTAGTCTTATGTATGCTATGAGGTGTACGAGACCTGACATTTGTTACGGCGTTGGATTAGTCGGCCGTTTTCACCAAATCCAGGCAACCGATCGACAAAGAAGAAAGAATCTCATCAAATATTTGAAGAGAACCAGAAATTATATGCTCGTCTATTCGAGTGGGAGTTTGGAGCTAGCGGGTACACGATTCGATTTTCATCAGACAGAGATGATTCTAAATCTACCTACCGTTCGGTGTTTACGCTTGGTGGCGGTGCAGAGAGAATGGAGAAGCCAAAAGCAATCCAAAGCCGATTCAACAATGGAAGCCGAGTTCATAGCGGCCTCGGAGGCAGCTAAAGAAGCAGTTTGGTTAAGAAAGTTCATCAGCGGATTAGGCGTTGTCCCGAATGCTGAAGATCCTATTACTCTCTATTGTGATAACAATGGGGCCATTGCCAACTCTAGAGAACCTCAAAGCACATGAAGTCGAAGCATATAGAGAGAAAATCTTTGGGTGATCAACGATTTTGTCGATAGAGGGGACATTTCCGTCAAGAAAATCGCCTCCGCCGATAATCCTGGTGATCCATTCACCAAGACGCATCGATTGAAGCTTTTAGTCGACACTTGGAGACTATAGGTATTAGAGACATGTCTCATTTGCTTTAAAGCAAGTGGGAGTGATAGTTTTGTGTATTTTAAATAATAGGGTGTGCTCTAAAACAATTAATCACAAGCTTTCGTGCAAGTGGGAGATTGTTAGGTGTGATGCCCGAAAGACAATTTTTGTAATTATTTTATTTAATAAATGAAATGATGTTATTATTCATATTTATTATTCTCATAATCACCGATATGACAATAGTATTTACACTACTGAGAAAACCTTGAGTATATCGTTTATGTAATCACTTAACTCAGTGTATGAGACATACACGGGAGGATTGAGTTAGTGAAGATGTACTTAAAATACAATTAGTCCGTAGTAAAGTTAATCGAGAGTATCGGGTCTCCCCTTTAACGTACTATTAATGCGCCCATAACACGATAGGTGTGATCGTCTTATCCGGACTTTCGGTTAAGGGAACCTAATGGGGCATTTATATATGATAGATATATCATATGTATTTGGACCGATTTGATCTGAGTTCTCAATATAATTCCGTAATTGAGAAGTCTTATCGAATCATTAGATGATCATATTATGGATATATCTTAATCCTGAGGTGATCACAGTCGACTGCTTGAATCAGTATGAGGTTTGACTTGACGGTTAAGGATTACACTGAGTCTGTGATCTGAATTACCCCATCTTGGCATTGTACTGGATTGAGTGAGTAGTCTGTGTTATCACAGATACGGAATCCATTCCTTCCATTTATGGAAGTAGATAGACAGTTCCCTTATGAGTTAATCCTAGACATTGATCGATCCATGGGATTCATATTACACTGATTAGCTACCAGTGAGTTATTTGAATTATTGATCACTAGGGGGTTAACGGTAAGTAAGGACAAGATGTTCTGAAAAGGGTTAACGGTAACTTCCCGATTTAGAATGAACAGTCTATGGAGGATTAATCCATATGAAATGATTATATCAGTGGACGCTTATTACTTTCTCGTGAGGAGATAAATATAATCTTATAATCGGAGGAGTGCAAATACGGGATTATGGTGGCATATTCCTGTGATTGAATATTTATCGAATATATAATTATTCATTCGTCGCCGATAATTATTTATTTGATTTATCGGAGCCGCTGATTATTAGTCCATGGTCCCCGACGTGCCTCCTAATATAGCATGTATATTCTCGGACGTCGAATCCTAATAATATTGATTTAGTTCATGTTGGACTTTATTAAAACGATATGTGAATTAATTGTTTAGTGGACTATTAAATTAGTTGGGCTAAATAATTAAATATGTGGAAAAAACATTTTCCATAATCTTGGCCCAAATTATTGTGTAATGGCAAAATTGATATTGACTAGGTCAATATACATAAATGGCGCCACATGTATCTATTTTTTGCAAGGAATTAGTTTTCTTGTGTATTAAAAAGACATGTGCATAAAATATTTATTGGATAAATATTTATGGTAATAAATAAAGATAAATATTATTTTTAGATTTGTTCTAAAATATTATGAGATTATCTTTTATTTATGGATTTATTTATTGGAATAATAAAATCCTTGGAGGCTAAGTTTTACTCTTCTATTTAAAGAGAGTTCTCCCAAGCCTCAAAACAACACATATAATTTCGACTCTCACTTTGAAAAAGCAAGAGGAAATTTCGCCATAGCAAGGATAAATCTTTGGTGATTTTTACGGGGTAGCATATCGGAGGGTTCGAGCGAGGATTCCTTCCACCGGGAATTGCTTGGATCACACGCACGGAAGGTCGTGGTGCTCATCACATCTACTCCCAACAAATCATCCTTGCGGTTCTTCGATTTGGATTTAGAGATCCAAAAGGTATGATAAACAAACTAACTTGTAGATGTAGATTTAATGTTTTATTACGTATACACATAGATCTAGATCCTTAAATCGCTTCGTTGCGATGATATTTTCCTTACAAAGACTATATCGGATCTCTTAGGTACGCCCGAGTGTGCCGTCGTAGGATAGGTCGGTGACCCGACGAGTACCCGTAAAATCCTATCCTTTCGGAGACCAAGCCATGAATGTTGATAGGGGTGAACACCATCCGTAGGGGGACGAAATTAAAGCGCCGCGAGGCGTCACCCTTCTCTCACTTACTTGCATCTATAGTAGAGACCGTGGGGTTGGCTGTCGCCTTCCCGCTCCCACTCAATATTTTGGAAGTGGTGGTGGGTTAACTAACCACGTCTTTTGATGTTAACATAAAAGTACATAAAATCAAGGATTCCGAATGGTGTCGGTGACGAGGCAAGCCTACCCGCCCTATTCGTTGGAACATATGTGACAAATCGGACTAAATCGGGTCAAGAGAGCGCGTTTGAGATGGGAAGGAATCACCCCTCCGTTCTCCGGTGTGGCTTAGTCTTGCCGGACCCCGTGCATACATCACACTAGGAGGGTTAAGTCGGTCGAGCCAAGCTCGATTGACCACCCAACCTATAGGCGAACCGCTTTTATCCAAGATTTATTGTTCTTTTACCATCACTCAATCTCGTGAGACACTACGAATCGAAAACGTGATCTCGTTGGAGCTTTAAGGCGGTTCACCGAGAACACACACCGAAAGGCTAACGATTTCATAACCCGTCCTCGGATCTTTTAATTATTCATTGATTTAACCGTCTCATCTCTTTGACCTACCCTACGGCGGCACTGAGATGCGGGGTTAAAACCTTGGAATGGTAGAGTAGACTTAATTTTAGTTTACAATTCCTAAAAATAAATTTATATAGTAGTGTTAAACTTGAATTAATGTATGTCATTTTATTTTCAGCAAAAATGTCTACTCAAATTTCTGCTTTACTGTCTGAAAAATTAACGGGAAACAACTTTAAGAAATGGAAGAGTAACTTAAACGTGGTACTCACATATGAGAATGTGCAACACGTACTCACTTCGGAATGCCCTACGCTGGCGATCCAAAAACCTGGTAAAGCTGAGTTAGTAATACCATTCGCAACGGAAGCGATTTATGGATCTAGATCTATGATATATATGTAATAAAACAACTAGATCTATATCTACAAGGGGGTTGTAGAACATACCTCTTGGATCTCAAAATCCAAGTTGGAGAACCGCTATTAGGATGATCGAACAATGATGTGAAGAACACCACGATCTTCCGCGACGTGTGATCCAAGCAATTCCCGTGGAAGGAATTTCGACTCGAACCCCTCCGATATGCTACCCGAAAAATCACCAAGATTTTCCCTAGACTATGGCCGAAAATTTCTTCCTCTCAATTACTAAGGGAATTCAAATTCTCAAGTGTATTCTAAGGCTTGAGAGAACTCTCTTTATATGTGAGAGTAAAACTTAGCCTCCAAGGATTTTACAATTAATACAAAATCAATTATAATAATCCTAGTAAATAAAGATAATCCCAAAATATTCTAAAACAAATCAAGAATATTCATATCTTTATTATTTACCATAAATATTTATCCAATAAATATTTTTATGCACATGTCTTTTTAACACACAAGAAAACTAATTCCTTGTTAAAAAACAATCACATGGGGCGAAATTTGTATATATTGACCTAGTCAATATTAATTTTTGCCATTACACAATAATTGGGCCAAGATTATGGAAAATGTCTTTTCCACATATTTAATTATTTAGCCCAACTAATTTAATAGTCCACTAAACAATTAATTCACATATCGCTTTAATAAAGTCCAACATGAACTAAATTAATATTATTAGGATTCGACGTCCGAGAATATCTATGCTATATTAGGAGGCACGTCGGGACCATGGACTAATAATCGCGGCTCCGATAAATCAAATAAATAATTATCTCGATGAACGAGAATAATTATATTCGATAAATCAATCACAGAATATGCCACCATAATCCCGTGATCGCACTCCTCCGATTATAAGATTATATTTATCTCCTCACGAAAGTAATAAGCGCCCACTCGATATAATCATTTCATATGGATTAATCCTCCATAGATCGCTCATTCTAAATCGAAGTTACCGTTAACCTTTTCGTAACATCTTGTCCTTACTTACCATTAACCCCTAGTGATCAATAATTCAAATAACTCTTTGGTAGCTAATCGCTGTAATATGAATCCCATGGATCGATCAATGTCCAGGATTAACTCATAAAGGAATCGTCTCATCTACTTCCATAAATGGAAGGAATGGATTCCAGATCCGTGATAACACGGACTACTCACTCAATCCAAAGACAATGCCAAGATGGGGTAATTCAGATCACATGAGACTCGAGTGTAATCCTTAACCGCCAAGTCAAACCTCATACCGATTCAAGCAATGATCGTGATCACCTCGGGATTAAGATATATCCATAATATGATCATCTAATGATTCGATAAGACTTCTCAATTACGGAATTATATTGAGAACTCAGATCAAATCGGTCCAAATTTCTATATGATATATCTATCATATATAAATGCCCCATTAGGTTCCCTTAACCGAAAGTCCGATAAGACGATCACACCTATCGTGTTATGGGCGCATTAATAGTAACGTTAAAGGGGAGACCCGATACTCGATTAACTTTACTACGGACTAATTGTATTTTAAGTACATCTTCACTAACTCAATCCTCCCGTGTATATCTCATACATCTTTGAGTTAAGTGATTACATAAACGATATACTCAGGGTTTTTAGAAGTGTAAATACTATTGTCACATCGGTGATTATGAGAATAATAAATATGAATAATAATATCATTTCATTTATTAAATAAAACAATTACAAAATTGTCTTTCGGGCATCACACCTAACAATCTCCCACTTGCACGAAAGCTTGTGATTAATTGTTTTAGAGCACACCCTATTATTTAAAACTACAACAAACTACATCTCCCACTTGCTCTAAAGCAATGGAGACTCATCCCGTATTTTAGTACCCACAAAACTTATCATAACCATTTCAGATTCCAAAGTACACTCGAGTATGCCGTCGTAGGATAGGTCGGTGACTCGGGAGCACCTATATCTCGAATGTCATGGGTCTTAATGATCGATCAAAGTTGTCGGCTCTCGAGGCGATCCGTAGAATCAAAACGTCGCGGTCCATCTAATCATGTGGTACTTTCCCAATATGCTCTTGAACTCAAGTGATTTCGAAATCCTTATAAGCTACCCTTCATCGCTTGCACAATGATGTGGTATCGGCTTTCCAAATCTAGAATGACTCCCAGATATGGAAAGGAAATCCTTAAGCTATATCGCCTCTCTAGCTACTACTGAAGCCGCTAATCCCCAACTAGTTAAAGTCGAGTTGGCGTTCTTTGGATTTCTCCAGGCAATAGCTTCAACAAGAGTAAACACCGAGCCCGAGATCGACTTTTTAACGATCATCCTCAATCGACTTAAAATCAAAATCAATGTATCACACATATCCAAGCTCATACATGAATATGTCCGCATATTATTCCTCGTTCTCTCAAGATACTAAAGGACATACTAAACTTGCTTTGTTAACTGCCGAATCTAAGATTCGATCAAAATTGACGTTCAATAACCTGACCATCTCTTGTCACAAAGAGAATCCATCCCATTTCTCTTTATCCGAAGATTTAGAGAGTCATTCTCGAGGCATAGGGTAGAACTTCCTCGTTGAATGTTGCATACAGATGCATCATCTTAACCAATAAGATGGATGGGAAACCAATGACTGATTCTAATGAATTCGACCGAGTCAAACTCTTCAGAATGTTGTCCAAATCTCTGTTGCAGAGAATTGTGGCATTGTCAGATTCTGACTTCAGATAACACCCATGTTGAGTCCAACTGGTGCAGTGTTATCCTTCACAAACACTAATATATATGTATATATTCACTACTGTACTAAAATTGATATCCAGTCTACACAAGACTTATCAATATTCTGGTCAAATCCATATATTATAGAAATATATGACTTCCAATGACCAAGAGGTTTGCTTTTATCCACAAAAGACATAAGCCTTGACAGTCATCCTGTCATAAGTTCATAAGGCAATACCTTCTGTTCGAATGAATCCAGATTCCGTTTGTTTGGCAAGAAAGTCTCGTGGAATCACCCCTATTTTCTCGCTTTTGAACGAAATCATGAATTACCGAATTCATTCTACTCTTTTCCGTGTAGATCCAAGTACTCCCACTGGGCCTGAGACACTCAGGTGTTTCTACAAGAGTATGAACAGCTCTGGAGTACCAAACTCCATTCACAGGGTTATGGCTTGTAAACCAACCTCTATTATCAGAATCCTATACTGCTCACAAAAGAGCCATAGGTCATTAATCGATCCTCAGACTACAAAGTCCGCAGAAACCGTAATGGGTAATGGATAAACCATACTCCCACTATTTTCTTGGTGGATCGAAATTCTGATTTAGTTCAGTAGTATTTAGTGTCATCACCAACAACCAATGTTGGATGTGGTTTGATCTAATCAGTAAGTAACTACCTTGAGTAACCGTACTCCAAGGTTCAAGGTTTGTTGTTCATAGACTCTATCAGAAAGGATGCAACAGCATAACTGTCCCTTCCCGATGTCAAGAATCTGATAACGAACCTTTTTCTCAATGCTACAAGATATATAACGATTGGTCATCGATCAACGCGTGTACGCGAAATTCAGTCAAACCATCAAGCATCATGTGCTAAATGCTTATATTGACGGAATTTTGGTGAACCGAATCCACTCATTATCCGTTAATTCCAAAGCACATTCTAGGTAGACTTCTCGGTTCTACACTTCAATGTAAACCGTTATTTCACTTCCAATATCTTTATTGAGTTAAGCAGTGTATTGTAGCACATCTACAACTATGTAAGGCAATTCAATGGCTTCTTCCTTAGTGAAAGCATTTCACTATGAGGCGAGCCGAACATCGCCTCTGGACTATGTGATGGCCCATTTCGAGTATAGAATACTCCATCTCCGATGTAATCCGAGACACCATAAAATATTTTGGATAAACTTACCGGAGTGTTTGAATAGTTATCAGACAAGAAGTCACTACTCGGAAGCTCCTACTAGCTTGTATCTTTCATCAGACCCCGAAGGTCTTCATGAACAAGCTATGTTACTTCTTTATAACCATTATCCTTTCCCGATTGAAAAGAAACTTAGTCATTGAACCTTTGAGACAATATAACCAGACTGGGAGAAAGGAATCACCCTGAGCCGTCTTGAGTCTTGTCTTTTAGGGACTATGTACTAACTATGGAATATGAAGAAGCGTTTATCTAAATATAGAAACCAATTGCTTTTAATAGTTCTTAAGATGGTACATATACGTATTTCAAAGATTTCTTAGTGGTTTTGACTTTATCAAACAAAAGTCCGAGTCTTAGATTCGTATTACAAATGGTATATTCACTTTCTATAAGACAAACAAATTATCGAATAAAAGGTAAATCCATTCGCTCCAACGAATCTTAAGCAGAAATAAATCTTCTGCGATATCCAAGGATTGAATCGAGATTCATTTCCTCATATCACTCCCACTATTTTGCTAAAATTACGCCCCTGTCTATTAATCGTTAATGCACAACTATCTCGTTCTTCCAAAGAACATAGCCTAAGAGAAAATCACCAAGGATTCATAGGTTGGTGATCCAAATCACTATCCTTATCCTATGACTTTCAGTTTGTTAATTTTCGTTTTTAGCCTTAAAATCAACTCGTTTTAGATGACTAACACTTTTAGACATATTCTCCCATTCTTGACTTTCCGTGAATGGAAACAGTCTTGAACCAGCGGTTCGTTTGAGTAGACACTACTCTTGAACCGTGGGATGTTTATTTCGAGTGTTACTTGTCAGGACTTCTCGGATTTTCTAATATACCAGAAAAAACAACAAATCATAACATTAAAGCTCCCACTAGTTTATCGGTTCCAAATACCGTCTAACCAGCAATGCTCTATTTTATGATTTTCTAATTTTTCAATTTGAAAATCTCTCGTGTAAACACTTACACAGTTCTAATGTTTCCAGAAAAACAACAAATCATAGAACTCCCACTAGTTCATCGATTCCAAATATCGTCCAACTAGTAACACTTTATGATTTTCCGATTTTTCAATTAGAAAATTTACTCGTGTAATTACTACACACTTAAAATTCACTAGAAGAATTTCAAAGTCCGAAATCACCTTTGATCAAACTAAGTTTGTCTCCCCGCTTAACACGATGACATTAGTGACATACCCATATGTCACTTTGGTTTTAAAAGGCTTAAGAGAAAATATCTCTTTCGAAAAATAATTGCATTATCAATTGACTAGTTCAACGTCCTAGTTACTTTCCACTTTTTAACGAAGTCAATACTAGTCAATTATAAATTTTAAAGCAATTTAGTAAGGGATATAATGCTGTAAATAAAATGACATATATTAATTCAAGTTTAACACTACTATATTATTTTATTTTTGGAATTGTAAACTAAAAGTAAGTCTACTCTACCATTCCAAGGTTTTAACCTTGCATCTCAGTGCCGCCGTAGGGTAGGTCAAAGAGATCAATGGTTAAATCAATGAATAACTTGTGAGAATCAGACATCCCACGAGAATCGAACATCCCTTTATTCATTGACTACCTTCCTTTTTTAGCCTAGGTATTACCAAAAATACCCACGATGAGTGTGACCTACTATATCGGATCTCTTAGTACGCCCGAGTGTGCCGTCGAGAGATAGGTCGGTGACCCGACGAGTACCCGTAAATCCTATCCTTTCGGATACCAAGCCATGAATGTTGATAGGGGTGAACACCATCCGTAGGGGACGAAATCAAAGCGCCGCGAGGCGCCACCCTTCTCTCACTTACTTGCATCTATAGTAGAGACCGTGGGGTTGGCTGTCGCCTTCCCCGCTCCCACTCAATATTTTGGAAGTGGTGGTGGGTTAACTAACGCGTCTTTTGATGTTAACATAAAAGTACATGAAATCAAGGATTCGAATGGTGTCGGTGACGTAGGCAAGCCTACCCGCCCTATTCGTTGGAACATATGTGACGATCGGACGAAATCGGGTCAAGAGAGAGCGTTTGAGATGGGAAGGAATCACCCCTCCGTTCTCCGGTGTGGCTTAGTCTTGCCGGACCCCGTGCATACATCACACTAGAGGGTTAAGTCGGTCGAGCCAAGCTCGATTGACCACCCAACCTATAAAGCGAACGTTTTATCCAAGATTTATTGTTCTTTTACCATCATTCAATCTCGTAGACACTACGAATTGAAAACGTGATCTCGTTGGAGCTTTAAGGCGGTTCACCGAGAACACACACCGAAAAAGGCTAACGATTTCATAACCCGTCCTCGGATCTTTAATTAGTTACTAAATTAATTAATTACCACGTATTAATTAAATTTCAACTAATTACGCGAGTTTGTATACATGCCTATTTTAATTACCAAAATTAAAATTCTACATGTATGCATGGAGTGGATTTATGATATGATGCATGTCATGGCAATTCCGATTTTATATCTATTTTATGATCAAACACATAAAAAAAATAAATTGCGGAAAATTTAAACACCGAGATGGATTGTTGGTACCCCCGACTAACCTATTTTCTAAGGAAAAAGTAAAATTTAATCTAAGTCGTCAAATCTCGATCTTCAATCTTGATCTTGAAAACTTCCGGATCTTGAACCTTCGATCTTGACACGAACCACGAACGACGAGGAGAGGAGGCCGTAATATACCAATATATTTAATATATATCTATATTATCAAATTGTTTTATATAAAAAAAAAAACTTATTATTATTATTTTTTAACAATTCACGGCAGTTTTTTTTTTTTTTTTCTTTAATTGTATTTTGTTACAGCATAAGGCCTTGCGGCCAAAAAAAAAAAAAAAAAAAAAAAATTAGGTTACTAAAAAAAAATTTGCTGCCGTGACCTAAAATAAAAAAAATTTTAGGTTACCCTAAACAAAATTGCTGCCGCCGATGGAAAAAAAAAAAAAATAATTAACTAAACAATTCGGCCTCCTCCCGTTTTTACCTTCTTGATGATCTTCAACACATCATCTTCGTCGTCTCGAACCCGGATCAAAATTAAATAAACAAAAGGTACTACCTTTTTACATAATTTTTGAATTCAACATAATTAAATTACAAATCCTATGCTCAATTGATACTAATCAAAAGAGCTACAAAATAGATCTACGGGTAAACAATACCAACCCCAATCCATCTCTTCAACCAAGACATTCATAACATAAAAAAAATAAATAAATTTCGGCCCCCTTTATTTAAAAAAAAAATTGGGACAAAAAATCTACATGTTTTACCACTCCTAGTTGGACGATATTTGGAATCGATGAACTAGTGGGAACTTTATGATTTGTTGTTTTTTCTAGAACATTAGAAAAGTGTAATTGACTACACACGTAACCGTTCTAATTGAAAAACCGGAAAGTCATGAAATGTCGCTAGTTGGACGATATTTGGAATCGATGAACTAGTGGGAGTTCTATGATTTGTTGTTTTTCCGGAAACATTAGAATCTGTGTAAGTGTTTGCACGAGAGATTTTCAAATTGAAAAGCGGAAAATCATAAAATAGAGCATTCTTTGGTTAGACGGTATTTGGAACCGATAAACTAGTAGGAGCTTTAATGTTATGATTTGTTGTTTTTCTCGGTATGATAGAAAATCCAAGAAGTCCTAACAAGTAACAATCGAAATAGACATCCCACGGTTCAAGAGTAGTGTCTACTCAAACGAACCATTGGTTCAAGATCTATTTCCATTCAAGGAAAGTCAAGAATGGGAGAATATGTCTAAAAGTGTTAGTCATCTAAAAGCGAGTTGATTTTAAGGCTAAAAACGAAAATTAACAAACTGAAAGTCATAGGATAAGGATAGTGATTTCGGATCACCAACCTATGAATCCTTGGTGATTTTCTCTTAGGCTATGTTCTTTGGAAGAACGAGATAGTTGTGCATTAACGATTAATAGACAACGGGCGTAATTTTAGCAAAATAGTGGGAGTGATATGAGGAAATGAATCTCGATTCAATCCTTGGATATCGCAGAAGATTTATTTTTTACATTTAAGATTCGTTGGAACGAATGGATTTACCTTTTATTCGATAATTTGTTTGTCTTATAGAAAGTGAATATACCATTTGTAGTACGAATCTAAGACTCGGACTTTTGTTTGATAAAGTCAAAACCACTAAGAAATCTTTGAAATATTATATGTACCATCTTAAGAACTATTAAAAGCAATTGGTTTCTATATTTAGATAAACGCTTCTTCATATTCCATAGTTAGTGCATAGTCCCTAAAAGAGAAGACTCGCAGATCGGCTCAGGGTGATTCCTTTCTCGATCCTGGTTATATTGTCTCAAAGGTTCAATGACTAAGTTTCCTTTCAATCGGGAAAGGATAATGGTTATAAAGAAGTAACATAGCTTGTTCATGACGACCAACGGGTGCGATGAAAGATACAAGCTAGTAGGAGCTTCAGTAGTGACTTCTTGTCCGATAACTATTCAAACACTCCGGTAAGTTTATCCAAAATATTTTATGGTGTCTCGGATTCATCGCGAGAGATGGAGTATTCTATACTCAGAAATAGGCCATCACATAGTCCCAGAGGCGATGTTCGGGCTCGCCTCATAGTGAAATGCTTTCACTAAGGAAGAAACCATTGAATTGCCTTACATAGTTGTAGATGTGCTACAATACACCGCTTAACTCAATAAAGATATTGAAGTGAAATAACGGTTTACATTGAAATGTAGAACCGAGAAGTCTACCTAGAATGTGCTTTGGAATCAACGGATAATGAGTGGATTCGGTTCACCCAAATTCCGTCAATATAAGCATTTAGCACATGATGCTTGATGGTAGGACTGGAATTTCACGCACACGCGTCGGGTCGATGACCAAATCGTGATATATCTTGAAGAATTGAGAGAAAGGTTCGTTATCGATTCTTGACATCCGGAAGGGACGGCTATCTTTGTTGCATCCTTTACGATAGAGTCTATGAACAACAAACCTTGAACCTTAGAGTACGGATACTCAAGGTAGTTACTTATCGATTAGATCAAACCACATCCAACTTTGGTTGTTGGTGATAACACTAAATCTTTGCTAAACTAGATCGCAATTTCGATCCACCAAGAAAATAGTGGGAGTATGGTTTATCCATTACCCATTACGGTTTCGTGGACTTTGTAGTCGAGGATCGATTGATGACCTATGGCTCTTTTGTGAGCGAGATAGGATTCGATAATAGAGGTTGGTTTACAAGCCATAACCCCCGTGAATGGAGTTTGGTACTCGGAGTCGTTCATACTCTTGTAGAACCACCTGAGTGTCTCAGCCCGAGTGGGAGTAATTGGATCTACACTAAAAGAGTAGAATGAATTCGGTAATTCATGATTTCGTTCAAAAGCGTAAAATAGGGGTGATTCCACGAGACTTTCTTGCCAAACAAACGGAATCTGGATTCATTCGAATGAATGGTATTGCCTTATGAACTTATGACGGGATGACTATCAAGGCTTATGTCCTTTGTGGATAAAAGCAAACCTCTTGGTCATTGGAAGTCATATATTTCTATAATATATGGATTTGACGAGAATATTGATAAGTCTTGTGTAGACTGGATATCAATTTTAGTACAAGAGTGAATATATACATATATATTAGTGTTTGTGAAGGATAACATTTGCACCAGTTGGACTCAACATGGGTGTGTTATCTCAAGTCGACCGACAATGCCACAATTCTCGCAGCAGAGATTTGGACAACGATACGAAGAGTTTGACTCGGTCGAATTCATTAGAATCGGTCATTGGTTTCCCATCCATCTTATTGGTTAAGATGATGCATCCGTGTATGCAGACATTCAACGAGGAAGTTCTACCCTATGCCTCGGGAATGACTCTCTAAATCTTCGGATAAAGAGAAATGGGATGGATTCTCTTTGTGACAAGAGATGGTCAGTTATTGAACGTCAATTTTGATCGAATCTTAGATTCGGTGATTAACAAAGCAAGTTTAGTATGTCCTTTAGTATCTTGAGAGAACGAGGAATAATATGCGGACATATTCATGTATGAGCTTGGATATGTGTGATACACTGATTTTGACTTTAAGTCAGATTGAGGATGATCGTTAAGTCGATCTCGGTCTCAGTTTTTACTCTTGTGTTGAAGCTATTGCCTGGAGGAATCCAGCAACGCCAACTCGACTTTAACTAGTTGGGTGATTAGCGGCTTTTGTAGTAGCTAGAGAGGCGATATAGCCTCAGGATTTCCTTTTTAGTTCTAGGAGTGATTCCAGATTTGGAAAGCCGATACCACATCATTGTGCAAACGATGAAGGGGTAGCTTATAATGATTTCCGAAATCACTTGAGTTCAAGAGCATATTGGGAAAGTACCACATGATCGGATGGACCGGCGACGCTTTGATTCTACGGATCGCCTCGAGCCGACAACCTGATCGATCATTAAGACCCATGACATTCGGATATAGGTGCTCCCCAGTCACCGACCTATCCTACGACGGCATACTCGGAGTGTACTTTGGAATCAAATGGTTATGATAAGTTTTGTGGGTACTAAAATACGGGATGAGTCTCCATTGCTTTAGAGCAAGTGGGAGATGTAGTTTCTTTGTAGTTTTAAATAATAGGGTGTGCTCTAAAACAATTAATCACAAGCTTTCGTGCAAGTGGGAGATTGTTAGGTGTGATGCCCGAAAGACAATTTTTGTAATTGTTTTATTTAATAAATGAAATGATATTATTATTCATATTTATTATTCTCATAATCACCGATGTGACAATAGTATTTACACTACAGAAAACCCTGAGTATATCATTTATGTAATCACTTAACTCAGTGTATGAGATATACACGGGAGGATTGAGTTAGTGAAGATGTACTTAAAATACAATTAGTCCGTAGTAAAGTTAATCGAGAGTATCGGGTCTCCCCTTTAACGTACTATTAATGTGCCCATAACACGATAGGTGTGATCGTCTTATCCGGACTTTCGGTTAAGGGAACCTAATGGGGCATTTATATATGATAGATATATCATATAGAAATTTGGACCGATTTGATCTCGAGTTCTCAATATAATTCCGTAATTGAGAAGTCTTATCGAATCATTAGATGATCATATTATGGATATATCTTAATCCCGAGGTGATCACGATCCAACCGCTTGAATCGGTATGAGGTTTGACTTGACGGTTAAGGATTACACTCGAGTGCGTGATCCGAATTACCCCATCTTGGCATTGTCTTTGGATTGAGTGAGTAGTCCGTGTTATCACAGATACGGAATCCATTCCTTCCATTTATGGAAGTAGATGAAGACGATTCCTTATGAGTTAATCCTAGACATTGATCGATCCATGGGATTCATATTACATCGATTAGCTACCGGTGAGTTATTTGAATTATTGATCACTGGGGGTTAATGGTAAGTAAGGACAAGATGTTCGAAAGGGTTAACGGTAACTTCCGATTTAGAATGAGCAGTCTATGGAGGATTAATCCATATGAAATGATTATATCGGTGGGACGCTTATTACTTTCTCGTGAGGAGATAAATACAATCTTATAATCGGAGGAGTGCGATCACGGGATTATGGTTGCATATTCTGTGATTGATTTATCGAATATAATTATTCATTCATAAGATAATTATTTATTTGATTTATCGGAGTCGCTGATTATTAGTCCATGGTCCCGACGTGCCTCCTAATATAGCATGTATATTCTCGGACGTCGAATCCTAATAATATTAATTTAGTTCATGTTGGACTTTATTAAAACGATATGTGAATTAATTGTTTAGTGGACTATTAAATTAGTTGGGCTAAATAATTAAATATGTGGAAAAGACATTTTCCATAATCTTGGCCCAAATTATTGTGTAATGGCAAAATTAATATTGACTAGGTCAATAAAAAATTGTGGCGCCTCATATGTCCTTTTTGACAAGGAATTAGTTTTCTTGTGTGTTAAAAGACATGTGCATAAAATATTTATTGGATAAATATTTATGGTAAATAATAAAGATAAAAATATTCTTGATTTGTTCTAGAATATTTTGAGATTATCTTTTATTTAATAGGATTATTATAATTGATTTTGTATTAATTATAAAATCCTTGGAGGACAAGGATTACTCTCCTATATAAAGAGAGTTCTCCCAAGTCTAAAACAACACAATAAATTTGACTTCTCCTCTTAGAGAAGAAGTGATAATTTCGCCAAGGGTTTAAGGGGAAAATCTTGGAGATTTTTCCGGGTAGCATATCGGAGGGGTTCGAGTCGAGAATTCCTTCCACCGGGAATTGCTTGGATCACACGTGCGGAAGATCGTGGTGCTCTTCACATCTACTTGCAATCTTCCTATTGCGGTTCTTCAACTTGGATTTTGAGATCCAAGAGGTATGATCTACAACCCCCTTGTAGATATAGATCTAGTTATTTTATTACGTGTATTTTATAGATCTAGATCCATAAATCGCTTCCGTTGCGATGATATTTTCCTAACAACCGCCACATAGTGTGACACTTATCCGTGTAAGTGGGTCAGTCTAACATACGCATTCTCTAATACACATCCACGTACAGTCCAAGTGTCTCTACACTTCGATAGACGAGATCTATCCCTGCCCTAAAGACAGAAGACATCTAATACGTGCTAGTCTGTTTATACTATCAATGTCCTGTTTAATAGTACATCAGCCTAGAGACATTTAAGTATCAAACTTATTAAAGTGATTAGAGATCTCATCAACCATAATTGCCTATCATGGTTTCTCTATCACAGTTTAATACTAAGGACGTCATCATATAACAATTCATAATTGGTTCTTTAAAAGAACATATATATGACAACAGAAAAGCCATTTTATATATGTATAAACATAAAGAAATAGTAGAAATGATCCGACCCGGTCGGATCCGGTCCAACCCGATTGGGTTTATGACACTATTTCAACAATCTCCCACTTGGCCTAAAACCAATCACTCGTACACACAAGACCAAGTTGAAACACAAGAATCTCATGTAATACTCTTAACTAACCACAGCCATAAACGGATCGCTATCCATGGGGACTCAGACTATCTTCATATCATGTTCTAAATAACCAAGTCAAAGGAACCGCCTCAACACACACACGAATATCTGATGAGACCCTGTTCCTTGCTTTAAGCAATGAATCCACTTACTATATCAGCTATATATAAAAGGTGGAAGAACCGTACAAGGTTCAGGAATGAACCTTCTAGATCCATGCATCGCTCCCATTTGCACCTCTAAGGCTCTCTTGTGTTTTGGCCTAGTTGTAGAATTTCTGATGACCCATATGCTAGAACATTTCCAGCTCAACTGTATCACTTAATCAAAGTGATTTGCAAACCAGCATCAGTAGCTCCCACTCGCCTTCGTAAGACTCAGGATATACGTCTGTATATCTACGTTTATTTAATTCCAAGTTTCAATAAACAAGGAAACCATCCTTAACTTGTTTAAGGATATTCTCGACATTCACTAGATTTACTTTCATACTTGCTCATGACTATTCATGGACTATGAACATCCGGCATTACCTATAAGATGGTTCATATCGCATTAGCGAAGGAAACCTTCCATAAGCATCATCTTTCACCTCATCTTTAGGACCAACGTCCTAACATAGATAGATCTTGAGAACACAGGCTAGCAGCATCTCCTTTCGTGATCTATGCTAAACTCCTTTTAGCATCACATCTATATAGGTAAACTATAATCTAACAACAGTTAAATCTATCACTATAGATTCCTATTTCTAAAATAAGAACTGCTAATCCAAGTGCTTTCGTAAAGACCTTGTATTAACAAACATTAATTGACTGTGACATAGGGTGATAATTCTCGAGAGAGATATCCAATACCTTACTCAAAAATCGTAACACACTCCCACTATCCATCTTGCACATTGGGCATATCCTTCTTTTGACTAAATCAAACTCCTTTGATCATCAAACAAAGAAATTGTCTAGAGAAACTTGTTTGAGTCCATAAATGGATCTCGTGGGCTTACATATCATGTCATCGCCTATGAACATCAAGCTTTCTGCCCAATGTCTTCAACACTATCATATAGCCATGATATGAAGTTACAACAAGCATAGTCTGAATAGAAATGGCTCGGCCTTACAGGGACATTCCCTCCAGGTAAGACAGACAAGGTTCGATCCATCGATGGAATCTAATTCAGATATTATGGCTCCTGGCCATATCTCTCAATATTTCCTTTCAAACATTCTTTCATAAGTCGTGAGATATTCATTCTTCAAGATGAACATACCAGTAGCCCTTTCAGGCTTTAAGGTTATCCATAGACTTACAGAACTTTTGTGTGCACTTAGCAATGTTCTACACCTCATCGCTATGCGGCGTCTGCTCATGTTCCAATGGTTGAATGTATCTTTGGGGTTCTCAAACTCTTTTGAGATCTGATTCACTCCCCTTTGTTTCTTTTGGAAGAAACACTTCCTCTAGAAGACAAAGCATGTGCGGAGACAAACACCTTTTGCTCCGCGGATGAGTAAATAATATCCAGCATACTTGCTAAGATATTCCACAAAGTTGCATATGCCGTACTAGGCTCAAGCCTTTCTGACTTTGCCTATGACAACTTCAAATCATCGGTTAAGATAGATTTGACATTATCCTCTTCCATATCTAATATGGAATTTATTCAACCTTTATTCTTTGGAACTCGGTTAAATATAAGGGCACTATCCCGAAACGGGTGAGGATACTTCATGAGGCTTGCGTCACACCTTTATCATATAAAGTTTTGCTTCCATTGCAGGAACACAATCCAATTGCGTATCCCAAAGATGGTATCCTTCAAGGGAGAATCTTATTCCTTTTCAGACGACTTCTGAAACACCCTTCAGGTATTAATTACTTCAATCCAATTGAAGATTAACTCCTAAGTAGTTCATCAATCTCATATTCGTGCTTGCTCGAACTTTTCGGGCTTTCCGAACTTTCGTACTTCAATAAGTACATTCAACTATTTCTAAAAATAGTTATAGAGATTAACAAACAATTATTTGTGGCATTAATTGTTTTAAGCCAGCAAACATCGGTATGTCTAGGCTTTAGACAATTTTTCTAGATTTTATAAACTTTTCATAAAAGGGTATTTTAGTCATTTTAGATAAGATACGTATTACCCATGTGATTCATAATCATATGGTTCAACATCATCAGAATGATGATTAGTTACACACTTTCCTCCCAGAGAGACTATGTCTAGAACAACTACAAATATTAAGGATAACAGCCACACAAATATTTAGTTGAGATCACATCACATATATCAACTATATAGTGACGTGAATCTAGTATGTTAGATTCAGTGACCTTCTAACTTTATCGGAATAACATTTATTCTTTACAATTGAATATGTCTACTAAATCCTAACAAATAACTGAAAGTATGTTCTTCATAAGAACCGGAACATAATAACATTTATTTAGTTCTCTTATCAGTTTACTAGATCCAGAATATGGTAATTGTTACAACGCTTGCTTCACCTTCCATATCTATATTTAATCTTTCTAATTTAATCACACTTACAAGATATCATATATCTAAGAGTTGACTTTGAACTTAGATAGATTTCTCTCAACTTACTTGCCTAGAATAGAAACTTCAATAAGTTCTCTATTTAAGCACATGCCCTAACTTTCTTTTTTAATCCTTTAAGCACTTGTAAATATTTCTTAGTGTAGTCTTCATAAGACTTAGGAAAGATCACAAGAGCTATGTCTTTGATTTCCTTTCATAAAGAAAATCTAAGGTTTATTAAATAGTTTATTTAACCTTTTGAATTGTATTCAAAACATTGACTATTTAATTAACCCTTTAAGCAATGATAGAATTAAGTTGATACTTAAATCTTACAATTTTGAAAACAACCTTTCCAAAATTAGATGTGGTCATTCTTATCCAACGTTTGAATTAATTGTCATCGTATGATGAATGATCATCTTGGATCGTATCCAATGCCATGAGCTTCCGCTTTTCAATAATAATTAAAGTCTTGAGTACTCCATCAAATATGTAGTATCCTTGTCTCTAACTACTATAACGGGATCTCTCGTGTCATTGCTTATTTTAAAAGGATTAAAATTAATTAACCATATTTAAGAACGTTTCTCAAAAGGTAACAGTCATAATTTGGTTTTACTAATCGAGAATAAAACAAAAATATAAAGTTTGCTAAAACTACAACATAAAAATGAAAATAAATGAGTGTTGTTGTTTATACACGCAAAATCAAAAATGGTCTATTGGTTTATGATTTTGCTCCCACTAGTCAACTACTTTCAATTGACTTTCAAGAATTATTAATTTCTTTAGTGAACAAGATCCCACTAAACTACCACGACCCCCGCTTTGGCTGGTGGGCCGAAAATAGTCTAATAGGTAGACAACAACACTTTGTCAATCGTATCTTATACGACTCTTATTGTTTGACTAGTCAACTCTTTGACAATTTTCATCTTATGAAGTAGTCAAACCCTTGCCTCTAAAATCCAAACGACCCCGCTTTGGCTGGTGGCGGAGAGAATTCTTAGTCAAGTCATAACCCCAATATTCGTGAGATCTCATACGATCATATCTCGATAATAACGATATACCCGAGGTAGGTCAACCCCCTTCTTTGGCTGATGAGTTGGATCCGAACAAGGGCTCTTCACCGTCATTATAATATGGGGAGGCAATTTCAACTTGATTCTTTTGAGGTGGAAGTATTTATGTAAATTAATTCACTTAATTAATTTTAATTATGGTCTCATGAAATATATCTATCTCTATAGACATACATCCTACACATTTATCTAGATCGTGCCTAGTTATGCATCTATCGTATCATATAAAATAAATACAATCACAAAATAAATAAATGCGTAAAGTAACCGGTATGATCATGGACCTTTTCTAGAGTGCGGTTTGAATACAAACCGACGAAACCGCTGGTCACAAATATAAAATTATTTGCAACCGCCAATAGGATCTTTAATGCTCCATTCTCCAATGGGATCTTTATTTTCTTCTTTCATTGGTCTTCATCTTCGCTCCATTCTTGTTACATTTAATTCTATCTAATAAAATAAATGCACCCGCCGCCACACTGGGAGGAGGAGCTAACGGGAATGGGATGAATGCGAGAAAATAAACTAGGTCACGCTCTTCATAACGGCCTAGGACAATTTTTAAACCAACAGAAAAATTAAATCATTCACATCTATCCTATCGATTCGAGTCCATGATCAATCGGGGTCCATATAATCATATTATATCTACTATATCTAATCCATACAATAAAATCTTATGAAAAAGATAAAATTAAAATTTAACTACTTGCGTCTTAATTAATCAATTAACATTTAATCTATTAAATAATTTTATCCAATCAATTAACTAATTAACATTTAATTAATTAAATGATTTTAATCGAAATAAAATTAACGATTAATTTTAAACCAATTTTAATTTTAATCTTAATTAATTAGAACTATTCCAAAATAAATCAAAATTAAAATTATTTCTCTTTTGTTTCTTTCCTTTTGATTCGTAATAAAAAAGGATGCATTTGGTTTCCTAAACCAAATTTGGCTTAGGTCTTCCCACTTTCCAAAATCAAAATTTTGGAAGTGGCCTAGGCCTAGGCCTTTTTCCAAATCAAATATTTGGAAAGGGCCTAGGCCTATTGCAAACAATGTTTGGAAATGCCAGGTGGCATCCCAATGGCCCAAACTATTTGAACCATTGGTTAGCCACATGACACAACTAAACAAAAGGAAATTAACAATCACAAATATGAACCATATTGAATCACAAAATACACAAAACAAAAATTTGGAGATCCGCCGGCATTGACCGGTCAATCGATCGCCGGCAAGAGTTGCCCTCTTTGCCATTTGCCGCCCGCCGGCCGCCGCCCGGTGGTGGTGCCGCCTCGGTCGGCCGGCGGCACCACCCGATCTCGTTTTTTTTTCTTTTTCTTTTCATGTATCACTTTTGCGAATAAAAAATCTTTCATCTTTTAATCACGTGATTTAAACGATAAAATTAACTACGCACAATAACATGCTTATTGCTTAAGCTCGAAGCTCTCTCTGATACCACTGGTAGGAAATCTACGCGGGAACGCAGCGGAATTCAAAAATTTATTTCCTATCGAACCAAGATCGACTTCGTTTAAGCAATAAACAAACCAGTAGCAGACGGTGGTTACCTTGGTTAATCTAAAAGATCGACGCTTTGACCGTCTAAGGAGAGTAGTTCTGCATAGAGCCGCCCAAGTGTTCGGCCTCTACCGCTAGTCCACACGAACAGCCCGCCGGAATCCCATCATGGATTGCTATTGGAAAACTCCGGTTGCTAGACCGGCCCTTATCCCCTCTCTCCAACTCTCTATAGGATGCTCTCTATTTTACACAAGAACTATAAGTTCTTGCAATTGTGATGTACAAAAGAGCTTGACACCCACCTCCTATTTATAATGGATGTGGAGCCTCTTAGCAGAGTGGAGAAGAAGAAAACCCTTTTCCAATAAAATAAGGAAAATGTAATTGATTGATTTATCTTATTTATTACAATATCTCATATTAAATAAATCTAGGATATTGTCAATATCTTATATTGAATATTTCCAAGATATTGTCAATATCTAATATTGACTATATTTATTACATTACCATAAATCAATTTACATATGTGTATATATCACATATATATAACACATATAAATCTATTAATATATATCATATATAAAACCTATGGTGCGCATGCATTCAAATCCAATTTGCATTACACGCATGCATTCAATAATATATATATATATATATATATATATATATATATATATATATATATATATATATATATATATATATATATATATTTTTTTATTTTATTAATATCTAATATTAATAATAGGTAATATTATTAATTAAATTGCACAATCCAAGTGTATCTTATACACATTAAATGTGGCGCCCCTTTGACCAACAAATTGGCTTCCGGAATATTCTTTAATTAATATAATACTATTAATATCTTGTATTTAATTTATTCATAATAAATAAATAACACCATATTAATTTACCACTATAACCTTTATAGTCTCGAGATAAACTTTTCTTATTTGGTTATCATCTATAACCACATTTCAATCCGGCTAGATATTCTTATGTGTGTGACCCGATAGGCTACCGAATATGTTGGCCGTAGACACAAAATGCAAATTACGAAAATGCCCTTCATGCCTAACGATCACGGGATAGCGTCTAGCAACACACCGTGACCCCCAATCATCGGAAGAGTCAAATGCAATGACTACTACCTTTCATGTGAAACGATTATCGTGTAACTTACAATCCTATCATTGTAATAATATCCATACGGTCGTTAGTCGAAAGTGTCAAAACATCAACGACCGTATCTTATAATCTGGATATCAAGCTCTCTCAAGTAACTCATTTACTCCCACTTTGAAAAGATTCACGACAAGTAAGACATTCCTTATAAGAAGGCCATTTCGGATATTCGATCCCAATCATAGGATACGCGATTCCCGGATGACCAATCATGTATACTCCGCGATGCTGAAGATCATACCCAATCACTACCGCATGATCGCCCGTGGATGGGAAACCTCAATAGTGTCAAAGCATGACAATCCACACCGTGATGCCATGAAGAATCCGGTCTTAAGGATAATTACACAACCGCCACATAGTGTGACACTTATCCGTGTAAGTGGGTCGCCTAACATCGCATTCTCTAATACACGTCCACGCATACCCAAGTGTCTCTACACTTCGATAGACGAGATCTATCCCCGCCTCTAAAGAGAAGACATCTAATACGTGCTAGTACCTTTATACTATCAATGTCTGTTTAATAGTACATCACCCTAGAGACATTTAAGTATCAAACTTATTAAAGTGATTAGAGATCTCATCAACCATAATCGCCTATCATGGTTTCTCTATCACAGTTTAATACTAAGGACGTCATCATATAACAATTCATAATTGGTTCTTTAAAAGAACATATATATGACAACAGAAAAGCCATTTTATATATGTATAAACATAAAGAAATAGTAGAAATGATCCGACCCGGTCGGATCCGGTCCAACCCGATTGGGTTTAGGACACTATTTCAACAATACTCTCCTTCATAAGACTCAGGATATACGTCTGTATATCTACGTTTATTTAATTCCAAGTTTCAATAAACAAGAAACTCTTCCTTAACTTGTTTAAGGATGTTATTGACATTCACCAGATTCACTTTCATACTTGCTCATGACTCTTCATGAAGCATGAACATTTGACATTGCTTTTATGATGGTTCCTATCGCAGTTATCAAAGGAAACCTTCCATAAGCATCATCTTTCACCTTATCTTTAGGACCACCGTCCTAACATAGATAGATCTTGAGAACACCGGCTAGCAGTATCTCCTGTCGCGATCTATGCTAAACTCTTTTAGCATCATATCTATATAGGTAAACTGTTGGTCCGTTGGAAAGGCTAACACAAGTTTAGAGGGGGGTGAATAAACTTGTCCCTAAAAACTGGATTTAAAACAAATTAAGATTCAGTTAAAACTTGTGTGGAGTTGAGCTGACTAAGTTGAGTTCAAGTCAAACTGACTTAAGCTTAAAACTGAGTCAACCGGCAGCGGATATAATTCTAGCCTTTTTCTTGATCTTGTTATTCTATGTGAAAGCTGAGTGTGCTAAACTGAATTCTAAAGAATGTCAGTTTGTAAGCTGTGAAGTGTATAACAATCAATTATCAAAATGCTGTAGATAAATGCTGAGTAAGTAAAAAAAATGCGTAAAGTAAATAAGGCAAGTATTATAAAGGTTCCAGCTGGTGTAATCCTGCACGTCCTCTCTTCCCTTGTGGTGCGGAGGAAAATTCCACTAGAACTTCTTGAGGTAAACTGTTACAAAAAGTCCTAAACAATAGTCCTTGGCTAATCCCTAGCTTCACTATCTAAACAGTTGTAGAACAGGTAGAATTGTTGCTCTTCAATTGCTTGAACACTAGTCCTTGAAGGGTTACGTATGCCTCTTCACACACTAATACCACAAACACAGTCTACCCGATCGCTTGTAACAATCTGTCCTTGGCGAAACCTTCCGGTTTGCTTCACGATCTAAACCTTTGATGTAGAATCAAAGTTGAATGAGAATCAATAAATTGATTCTTGTTTGTGGTTCTTCAAAGTGTCTGATTCTTGATAAATCCTGTGTAGCTTGAACACTTGAAGAATTTCTAGATATGATCTTGCTATAGCACTGAGATGATAGCAATTCGAATAAACAGACTAATGCACAAAAATGCTTGTTGATTCTTGTTGAATCTCTGTATTCTATATGTTGTTGTTATAATCCTTGGTGCAAAGTCCTCTCTTCATAGTGTGAGGTCCAACATTCATTCGAATTGTATCTACGTCTATCTTGTAACGGTCATATTTTCTGACCGTTCTGATCTGTCAGTAACTCATCCAATAAAATCGCTTCCTTTGTAACGTTCGACTGTACTATTAGTTTGTTGGATGGCTGACATATAAAACTGAGTTCATGATCAGTTTTATACTGAGAATGTCAATTATCAGTTTCTTGACTGACTTGGAGCATTAACTGATATTAGTACTCCATTTTCATCTGATTATAATTGACTTAATCAGAGTACACCATAAGCAAATAACTTCTAAGAATTCATTGTCCTTATGAATTTAGGTCTTCATACAAGATCCATAAAGTCTGTTCAGGTCACCACAATCTTGCCTAAAGTCTAACTTCATAGTCTCGACTTGTAATCTTCATAACTGAGTTTGAACCCTCAGTTCTTCAGTCTTCAATAACTGAGTTTGAACCCTCAGTTCTTCAGTATTCTAGATAAGCCAATCGAGTCAGTGTGTCCTCTCGGCGAACTTATTTTCTTCATTTCAATTTGGTGTATTCTCGAGTCGATTTGTTTGTTTTAGTGATTTCCAGTTTTCTAGATGACTTCCAGTTTTCAGTTTTACGACACTCTAACTATTACAGTGCTTGTCTGATGTAACTTATACAAATATCAGACTCTAGTAAAACCTAAACATTCAGTTCTAGACATCTTTTAGCTTTTCACTATAACAACTAGCTTCAGCACTTCATCAATGAGGTTAAAATAATAATTTGAATAAATATGATGAATTATCATCAAAACATAAATTTTTTTCCAACAATTTCCCCCTTTTTGATGATGTCAAAACTCTCCCTAAAAGAAAAGCTTAAAGATCAAAACAATGTAAAACAATGTAAAACTGGAAAACTGGATTTCATTAGAATGAGTAAAAACCGGAATAGTAACATTTAGTCCAAATAGTTGTGATTAAAGACTAAGCTTTTTCTTTGCTTTTTGTTGTACTGGGATAAACTTCATCTCTTTGTCATACATACGATAGTCATTTTCTAGCGTGGAATCTTACTTTGAAAATGTGTTGTTGTTGTTGTACATACGATAGTCATTTTCTAGCTTGGAGTCTTCCTTCAGTTTTCAAATTCTACTATATCAGCTTTCATTTGTTCAGTCTTGTCTTTAATCTTCAGTTTATCATCAATCCTCTGATTCTTCTTGTGTTGTGCCATCTTCTGATCATGATATTTATCAGATAGGAAGTAGTTCAAGGATTCTTCAATAGTCTTATCCTTGTACTTGACTTCGATAGGGTTGTGATCTTTGATAAACTTCATCCACAGATCCTTTGTAAGAGTAACTCTTCTGCCTCCAGGCTGACTGTATTTTTCAATGAGCTGCTCATCGGTTAACTCTTTCCTTAAGAATTTTGGATCTGATTTGTATCTTTCCAACTCGTCTTCAAGTCGCTTCATTTCTGTAAGTAACTTCAGCTTCCCCCTTTTTGGCATCATATAACTGATCTACCAGAGCATGGGTTGCTTGTTGGTCGGCTGATATACGTTGCTGAGAAGCAAGTACTTCCTTAAGCTGAGTTTCTAACCCGTAGATGTGCTGATTCATATGCCAGTGAGCCTGTTCATGTGTTTCCCTATATACTGCGGTTGAGTCTTCAAGTTTTTGTTTGAGTAACAAAATTTCTGAAGCAGAACTTGAACTTAACTTGTGGATCATCTCTAGTCATGCATGAACTGAAACATCTGTTCTAGTTCTATAATCCAGATATCCAGAGATGTTTCATAAAAGGCCATTTTGTGTATCTTTTTGATTGAGCACGATCTTCAAATTTTCATGAACTTTGGCCAACTCATCCTTTGTTAGGATGTCAGAAGGATCATAAGTAACTTCCGTTTGATCCTTAAACTGAGTATCATCTTCAATTATCATAAGTTGTTGTTTATCAATTTCATCAGCTGCTTCCTGATTGTTAGTTGTCTGATCTCCAACTGGCAAATCTTCTTGTTGTGTTACAGTTTGCATAGCTAGAGGTTGAGGTTGAGTTTTTTTTTTTTTTTTTGCAAACCTTTATCAGCTTCTTTTCTTGATTCATCATTGTCATCATCATCCTTTTGCTTTGAGATATCCTCGGGAATGGATGATGTGGCTGATCTTCGTTGAATTAGCTCAGTGACTCTTTTTGAGCAATTTGTAAGAAATTCTGATATAGGAAACAGAGTGTATAGGTCTCTAATTTCCAGTTCTTCCAAGAGTAACTTTTCTTCAGATTGTAAGCTATCTTCACGAGAATCCTCTGGTTTAAGCTTCATCTTCATTATACTGATAATTCTATCATCATCAAAAACTGGAGCTGATTGCTGAACTGGTTGATGTTGTGACTGAGAAGTATCATCAGCAAGAATATTTTCTTCTGCAACTTCAGTTGTCAGTTGTTGTTGTTCCCCCTCAGTTGGTGATGTCTTACTTGAGGTTTCTGGGTATAAACATCTTACAACTGATGTTTCTTTTGTTGAGTCCTTTTCCGCTTGATTCCTCAGTGTGTTGACTTTCTTTGAGACATAGTTTCACATCGACATCGAGGTTGGGAAGTGGTTTTTGTTACAGCTTCGATTTCCTCTGTAGTCTGTCTTGCTTTCTTCCTTTCTTTCAGTTTCTCTAGATAAAATTGAATGATTCCACTGAGTGTCTTCTTCAGTCAGAATCTGCCAACAGTTGCTTGACCTTCAGTTTGAGCTCTTCGTACACTTTCTAATTCAGCTAAGTGTTGTTTCTTTATCTGATTGATTACATAACCGGCCCAATTGAATTCTATTTCGTCCCAAATTATGTTCATCAGATAAATATTCTTTTCGGATAGTGTACTGATTCCTTTGGATTTTCCAATGACATGTTTGCTGTGCCATCTGCTGAGCAGAGCAAATTCTGGCTTGAGTTGGCTTGAGTTTGTCAACATGACTATCAATTTCTACTGGTTCCTTAGAAAAAGTAAGTTGCTAAAGAAAAGCGTCTCTTTTTAATAGTAGAGTAGTCAAATCTATTGATGTCACAGATGAGTTTGTGAAACCAAATAGTGACTTCATAACTCTTTCATTGACAACAATACGATCACCTCGAACTGTAGTGATCAAGGAGTCTCGTACCAGACGCATATTCTCCCAAAATTGAAAAATTCCTTCCACATCACGTTCTTCGTTGAACTTAACTTCCAGAAGATTTCTCAGACCTGGTTGTTTTTGGATTTTATTACAAATCCAACTTACTAACAGAGTATTGTTGCACATTGCTTCATAGATATCGAGTGAAAATTCATCTAACTCTGTGATCAATCTTTCTTGTTTTGATTTGTCTGAAGTGGCCATATCTGGGTGTGAACACAAAAATTGTTTTATGAGAGGAAGGGATTGCGAAGAGTCTGATTTTGTTTTTAGGAAAGAGACGAAGAATTTGAAATTTGATTGAAAATAGTGTGAACGAGGGTTGAATAAATAGGTAGGATATACTGGCTGTTGAGTAGTACAACTTTTCAAATTCATTGATGGTTTGGGTAACCGATGCATGTACTGTTCTGACAGTCGTGGGGTGTACACGGAACATTCTGACAAAAAGAACTGTAGTAATTAAATGCGATATAACTGTTGTTGATTTTATCATATTAATCTTTGACAAAATTTGGTGAGAGTAAAGCGATCTTGAGGTCGGTTTAAGAGTAAACTTCGATTCACAAATTCTCGATTTGATTAATCGATTTGAGATTGTTGATGTCAATGACTAATCTGTTAAGTGAGCGCACCCAACATAACAAAGATTAATCCCCTTGATGAATCTCTGGCTTAACTGATTTAACTGACTTTGATTATCCCCAACTCAGTTCTTAGTTTGGCAAATCTTTCTTTGTCCAATGGCTCAGTAAAGATATCGCAACCGATCTTGATAGAGTACATAAAGAAGCTGTTATATCCTTTTTTCTGCATGATCTCTTATAAAGTGGTGACCTTACATCAATGTGCTTTGTCCTTGAGTGTAGAACTGGATTGTCAGTAATTGCAATTGCACTTGTGTTGTCACACATTATAGGAATTGTTCCTTCTTCTATTGCATAATCTCTTAGTTGATGTCTAATCCATAAAACTTGAGCACAACAACTTCCAGCTGCTATATACTCTGCTTCAGCTGTTGAAGTTGAGATAGAATTTTGCTTTTTGCTAAACCATGACACAAGTCTATTTCCAAATAACTGACATGCGCCTGATGTGCTTTTTCTTTCCACTTTGCATCCAGCATAATCTGAGTCTGAATAAGATATCAGCTTGAATTCTCCTTCTTTTGAATACCAAATTCCAACTCCATCTGTATCTTTTAGATATTTCATCGTTCTTTTTACAACTGTGAGATGACTTTTCTTTGGTTTTGACTGAAATCTTGCACATACACCGACAGTAAAAGATATATCTGGCCTACTTGCTGTAAGATTGAGTAAGCTTCCAATCATTCTTCTATAAAGTGTTTGATAAACATCTTTGCCTTCTTTGTCTTCATCTAGCCTGATGTTGGTCCCCATTGGTGTAGAAATTGCAGTTGATTTTTCCATACCAAACTTTTTGATAAGTTCTCTTGTATATATTTGGTTTGGTGAATGAAAATTCCATCATCTAATTATTTGACTTGTAATCCAAGAAAATAATTTAATTCTCCCATCATACTCATTTGAAATTTGCTCTTCATTAAACTTGCAAATTTCTCACATAACTATTCATTTTCTGATCCGAAAATAATATCATCAACATAGATTTGAACAAGCAGAGTGTTTTCTCCGTTTTTCATCTTGAATAATGTTTTGTCGATTGTTCCTTTGATAAATCCATTATCCACTAGAAACTGAGATAGAGTTTCATACCAAGCTCCTGGTGCTTGTTTAAGTCCATAAAGAGCTTTCCTTAGTTTGAAAACTTTATCAGCTTGATCTTTGATCTCGAATCCAGGTGGTTGTTGAACATACACTTCTTCTTCAAGAATTCCATTCAAAAATGCGCTTTTAACGTCCATTTGATATACTTTGAACTTTTTGTGAGCTGTAAATGCGAGAAATAGCCTGATTGCATCTAATCTTGCAACTGGTGCATAAGTCTCATCAAAGTCTATGCCTTCTGCTTGAGAATATCCTTTAACTACAAGTCTAGCTTTGTTTCTGATGATATTCCCATTTTCATCAAGTTTGTTTCTGAAGACCCATTTGGTTCCAATGATATTCACATGATCTGGTCTTTCCACCAATTCCCATACTTGATTTCTTTCGAATTCATTAAGTTCTTCTTGCATAGCTAGTATCCAGTCTAGATCCTTCAAAGCTTCTTCAATTTCCTTAGGTTCAGATTGAGATAGAAAACATGCAATCATTGCATCTAGTTGATGTCTTGTTCGAACGCCTGTTTGAGTATCACCAATAACTTGTTCTTCAGGGTGATCTCTCATCCATTGATGAACTGGTACTTGCATCAAATGGTTTACATTTTGTTCGGCTGGTTCTATAATAACTGGTTCTTGAATTTCTTCAACTGAATCAGAATCATGTTGTTCAGGTTGTTGAGTAGTTAGGAACTGAGACTGATCTGGATCTGAAGATTCTGAAATTTGTAGTCTCCTAGTGTCAATCAAATCGATTCTCGCATGATCGTAAATCGAGAGGCTAATGGCCCGTTCTCAGTCTGTCTTCAGTTGTTTCACCAGGGAAGTTTGGTTCATCAAATACTACATGTATTGATTCCTCATGCTTAAGTGTCCTTATGTTTAGTACCCTAAAAGCTTTGCTGACACTTGAATATCCTAGAAAAATTCCTTCATCAGCTTTGGGCTAAAAAACATGAAGTTGATATTTTCCATTATTGTGTATGAAACATTTGCTTCTAAAAGCATGAAAGTATGAAACATTTGGTTTTCTTCCATTCCAAATTTCATAAGGAGTCTTCTCGTGCCTTTTGTTCATGAGAGCTATGTTCTGTGTATAACAAGTTGTGTTAACTGCTTCTGCCCAATATCTTTCAGGTAGTTTAGCTTCACATATCATCGTCCTTCCTGGTTCTTTGAGTGTTCTATTTCTTCTTTCAGCTACACCATTCTGTTGAGGTGTTCCTGTGGCAGCGAGTTGATGTAAAACACCATTTTCTTCACCATATTCAATAATCACATTGTTGAGGAATTCAGTTCCTTTATCAGATCTTATCTTCACAACTGATACTCCTTTCTGATTCTGATGTCGCTTAAGTAATTATGTAAGTCTTTGCTTGGTTTCACTTTTCTTGGTTAAGAAGACAACCCAAGTGTATCTTGAAAAATCATCTACTACCACCAATGTATATTTCTTGCCACTGATACTAATTGGTGTAATAGGTCCAAATAAATCCATGTGTAATAATTCTAGGACTCTGGTTGTTGAATGCTGAGACTTGGTCTTGAAACTTGCTTTTGTTTGTTTTCCTTGTTGACACGCATCACATAAGTTGTCCTTCTTATATGAGATTTCTGGTAATCCAATGACTATCTGTTTCTTGACAAGTGTGTTAATGTCATCAAAGTTTAGATGACTTAGTTTCTTGTTCCACAACCAGCTGATTTCTAATTGGGTATGCACAAGCAAACAGGTTTCAGCAACGGCACTTGTCCAATCTACTACATACATATTCTCTTTTCTTCTTCCGGCTAAGACAAGCTGACGACAATGCAGAATTCTTTATCAAAAGTGACTTTGTATCCCATATCACAGAATTGACTGGTTCTAAGCAGATTATAGTGTAATCCTTCTACATAAGATACATTCTTGATTTTAAGTCCATTCCTGATTAAATTACCATATCCTCTGGTGTATCCAGGTTTGTCTTTACTTCCAAAATTGACTTTTGGTCCATCTTTTGCAATAAAATTACTGAGACAGTCTTTTTTCTTCGTCATGTGTCTTGAGCAACCACTGTCAAAGTACCATACATCCTGCAATAAGAGTTAAAAAAATTTAGGTACCCAACTCTGTTTGGGTCCATGTGGGTCAGTTGTCAATACAACTCTGGGAATATATCCTTTTGGGATTCTTCGGATATTGTTGCACTTGTTTTCATATATGTAAGCCACACTCCCATAGTATCTATGTTTGGACTGTGTCTTATTTATATGATCTCTCAGATCTTTTGACTGAAACTTATTTCCATGATGCTTTCTATTATTGAAGCTTGAATAATAACCATCATTCCTTCTGTACTGAGGTCTAGACTGACCTTGGAACTCTTGCTGAGAACTGAGATTAGCTCTCTGCTGAGTTTTGAACTGAAACTTGTGATAAGTTTTCGGTCTGGAATGAATGTTATTATCAGTTTTGCTAATAGATGCAGTAAAATTCCAATCATCATCAGAGGGATATAACCTTCCTTCCCCCCTGAATGTGTGAATCTTCGAATGATTGTCATTCTTGGATTTACCTTGATTGTTATTTTTCTGGTTCTTGACTTGATTGGTTTTTGTGGATCTGGCAGTTGATTTGCCGTTTCGGTTTACTTTACATGCGACTGATCTACCATCTGATTTACCTTTGTTGGTAGATAAAGTTGTCTTCTTAGAAAACAAATTTATCCTTTGTGATACTGGCTTTACTGGTTCAGCAATTTTCTCAGTTTGTGGAGATTGTTCAGCTACAAACTTAATACCAGTTGTGATATTAGGTTTAGCAGCCTTGCTAGTTTTATCCTTAGAAGATTGTTGTGTATCATCCTAAGCATGCTTTGTCTCCATGCGGCTTTCCGATTTGAATCCGAAGAATTGAACTAGATTGAGCAAATGATTGATTCTTCGTTGCGCGATGCTGAGAGGTCGATCTTTGAATCTTTTCTTTATCAGATTTAGTCAGTTTCAACATTTTTAGTTAAAACTTCAATCTTTCAACTTCAAGAATTAGACTTTCTTTCTCAGCTTTAATTGATTCATAACCAGCTTGAATAGTTACTAGCTGTTTCATCAATTCATCAATTGTTTCTTCTAATTCTAGATTTTTGGATTGAGTCAAGAATGAAGAACATGCATTTTGCATGGAAATCTGAAGTGAAGAGTATTTAGAATTGGATTCACATACCTCATTTGTATCTTCCATGTGTGCCATTAAAGCCGTGTCATCGATAATCTTTCAAGATCGCTTCATAGTAGTCGATTCATCTCCAAAGCCAAGGAGTGCTCTTCTACCAACTCTTCTTGGCGGAGTCTTCTTGATCAGTTCTGGACATTCAGCCTTATAATGTCCAGGCTTCTTGCAGTTGAAACAGAGATATTCATCGTCTTTTATTTTCTCAAGAGTCTTCTTAATGAACTTCTGGGTTACAGGACCATTCTTCATCCTTCTGATTCAGCTCATCATTAGTGCTATTTGTTCCTCCATTTCATCCAACTGTTGAAGATTATTTGTGGATGCTTCTTGAGAATCATTTGATGCTGCTGCAAGTGCTGTGGTCTTTGGTTCTTCCAGAGCTTTAATTATTGCAGATGTACTTGTAAAATCTTCACTGAATTCATAAGCTTTCAGATCTGAGAAGATTTTGAATGAATCCTCTATGTCAAGTCTTCTAGATTCTTCCATAGCAGTGACCTTCATCTTCCAGCACATTGGTAATGCCTTCAAGATTCTTGTATTGATAACTTTCTTTGAGTATTCAATCTTGAGAAGATCTAATTCATCCATTATAGCACTGAATCTTGTCTCCATTTGGTCAATGGTCTCTCCGGATTTCATCTTGAAATTTTCAAACTTTTGTTTTGCAACTGAGATCTTGTTTTCCTTGATTGAATCTGTTCCTTCACAGACTAACTGAAGTATGTCCCACATTTCTTTTGCAGTTGTACATTCGTTCACCTTTAAGTACATGTTGTCAAGAGTTCTGAGGATAAAGTCCATAGCAACATTGTTGAGATTGTTTCGCTTGCGATCATCACTAGTCCATTCAGCTTTAGGCTTTGCAACTCGAACTTGCTCTCCACCAACAGTTTGCATGTGAGTGATCTGAATTGGTCTATCAGTGAGTACATCCATCATTTCATCATGAGTAGCCGCTAGAAAAGCCTGCATTCGACGTTTATATTCATTAAATCTGTCCATATTGCACATAAGCATCTGTCTTGCATACTGATTGTTATCCATGGTGATGAGTGAAAATTGACTGTATAAGAACTGGAAACTGAGCTTTCTTAAGAGAACAACTAGAGGAGATTTAGAGCAAATGAGCTTTTAACAAAGACTTGTTGAAGAAACACTGCTCCGATACCAATTGTTGGTCCCTTGGAAAGGCTAACACAAGTTTAGAGGGGGGTGAATAAACTTGTCCCTAAAAACTGGATTTAAAACAAATTAAGATTCAGTTAAAACTTGTGTGGAGTTGGTCTGACTAAGCTGAGTTCAAGTCAAACTGACTTAAGCTTAAAACTGAGTCAACCGGCTGCAGATATAATTCTAGCCTTTTTCTTGATCTTGTTATTCCATGTGAAAGCTGAGTGTGCTAAACTGAATTCTGAAGAATGTCAGTTTGTAAGCTGTGAAGTGTATAACAAGCAATTATCAAAATACTGTAGATAAATGCTGAGTAAGTAAATAAATGCGTAAAGTAAATAAGGCAAGTATTATAGAGGTTCCAGGTGGTGTAATCATGTACGTCCTCTCTTCCCCTGTGGTGCGGAGGAAAATTCCACTAGAACTTCTTGTGGTGAACTGTTACAAAAAGTCCTAAACAATAGTCATTGACTAATCCCTAGCTTCACTATCTAAACAGTTGTAGAACAGGTAGAATTGCTGCTCTTCAATTGCTTGAACACTGGTCCTTGAAGGGTTACGTATGCCTCTTCACCAGCTACCACCACAAACACAGTCTACCCGGCTGCTTGTAACAACTGTCATTGGCGAAACCTTCCCGGTTTGCTTCACAGTCTAAACCTTTGATGTAGAATCAAAGTTGGGCTGAGAATTGATTCTCGTTTGTGGTTCTTCAGAGTGTCTGATTCTTTATAAATCCTATGTAGCTTGAACACTTGAAGATTTTCTAGATATGATCTTGTTATAGCACTGAGATGATAGCAATTCGAATAAACAGACTAATGCACAAAAATGCATGTTGATTCTTGTTGAATCTCTGTATTGTATATGTTGTTGTAATCCTTGGTGCAAAGTCCTCTATTTATAGTGTGAGGTCCAACGTTCATTCGAATTGTATCAACGTCTATCTTGTAACGGTTATATTTTCTGACCGTTCTTATCTGTCAGTAACTCATTCAATAAAATCGCTTCCTTTGTAATGTTCGACTGTACTATCAGTTTGTTGGATGGCTGACATATAAAAGCGAGTTTCTGATCGCTTTTATCTCGAGAATGTCGATTATCGGTTTTTGGTGACTGGAGCATTAACTGAGATTTTTACTCTTCTTCAAATATCAGTACTCCATTTTCATATGATTATAATTGACTTAATCAGAGTACACCATAAGCAAATAACTTCTAAGAATTCATTGTCCTTATGAAATCTTAGGTCTTCATATAAGATCCATAAAGTCGATTCAGTCACCACAATCTTTCTGAAGTCTAACTTTATAGTCTCAACTTGTAATCTTCATAACTGAGTTTGAACCCTCAGTTCTTCAGTCTTCAATAACTGAGTTTGAACCCTCAGTTCTTCAGTCTACTAGATAAGCCAACTGAGTCTGTGTCCCTCAGTGAACTTATTTTCTTAATTTCAATACTGGTGTATTCTGAGTCAGTTTGTTTGTCTTAGTGATTTCCAGTTTTCTAGATGACTTTCAATTTTCTGTTTTACGACACACTAACTATTACATTGCTTGTCTGATGTAACTTATACAAATATCAGACTCTAGTAAAACCTAAACATTCACTTCTAGACATTTTTTAGCTTTTCACTATAACAGCTAGCTTCAGCACTTCATCAATGAGGTTAAAATAATACTTTGAATAAATATGATGAATTATCATCAAAACATAAATTTTATTTCCAACATAAACTATAATCTAACAGCAGTTAAATCTATCGCTATAGATTCTTATTTCTAAAATAAGAACTGCTAATCCAAGTGCTTTCGTAAAGACCTTGAACTACCAAACATTAATTAACTATGACACAGGGTATTAATTCTTGAGAGAGATATCCATTACCTTACTCAAAAATCGTAACATACTCCCACTATCCATATTGCACATGGGGCATATCCCTTCTTTTGACTAAATCAAACTCCTTTGATTATCAAAGAAAGAAATCGTCTAGAGAAACTTGTTTAAGTCCATAAATGGATCTCGTGGGCTCACATATAATGTCATCGTCTATGAACATCGAGCTTTCTGCCCAACATCTTAAACACTATCACATTGCCATGAAATCAAGTTATAACAAGCATCGTCTGAATAGAACTGGGCTCAGCTGGCAGCATAAAGATAATTACAAGGTTTACACTCCGTACCCTTCAGCCGTCACCATAGCCTTATGGTAATCATATTACTATCCATGCCAACCTTTCAGGGACATTCCCTCTAGGTAAGACAGACTAGGTTCACAACCTGGTTTGTCACTGATGGAATCTAATTCAGATATTATGGGTCATGGCCATATCTCTCAATCTTGCCTTTCAAACATTCTATCATAAGTTGTGAGACATTCATTCTTCAAGATGAACATACCAACAGCCTTTTCAGGCTTGAGGTTATCCACGGACTTACATAACTTTTATGTGCATTGAGCAGTGTTCTACACCTCATCGCTATGTGGCGTCTGCTCACGTTCCTATTGTTGAATATATCTTTGTTGTTCTCAAACTTCTTTTGAGATCTAAATATACTCCCACTGTTTCTTTTGGAAGAAACACTTCCTCTAAAAGACTGCATGTTTGGAGACAAATATTTTGCTCCGCGGACAAGTAAATATTATCTAGCGTACTTGATAAGATATTTCACAAAGTTGCATATGTCGGACTAGGCCTCAAGCCTTTTTTACTCTGCCTATGAAAACATCAAATCATCGAAGATAGATTCGACATTATCCTCGGTTAAGTATAAGGGTACTATCCCGAAACGGATAAGGGATACATCGCATGGCTTGCGTCACACCTTTATCATATAAAGCATTGTTTCCATTTTGGGAACACAATCTAATTGCGTATCCCAAAGATGGTATCCTTCAAGGGAGAATCTAATTCTATTTCAGATGACTTCTAAAACACCATCCAGGTATTAATTACTTCAATCCAATTGAAGATTAATTCCTAAGTAGCTCATCAATCTCATATTCGTACTAGCTCGAACTTTTCAGGCTTTCCAAATTGTTGCACTTCAATAAGTACATTCAACTATTTCTAAAAATAGTCATAGAGATTAATGAACAATTATTCGTGGCATTAATTGTCATAAGCCAACAAACATCGGTATGTTTAGGCTTTAGACAATTTTTCTAGAATTTATAACCGTTTCATAAAAGGCTATTTTAGTCATCTTTAGATAAGATACGTATCACCCACGTGATTCATAATCACATGGTTCAGCATCTTCAGAATGATGTTTAATTACATGCTTCCCTTCCAGAGAGACTATGTCTAGAACAACCACAAATATTAAGGATAACAGCCACACAAATATTTAGTTGAGATCTCATCATATATATCAACAATATAGTGACACCAATCTAGTATGTTAGATTCAGTGACCTTCCAACTTTATCGGAATAACATTAATTCTTTACAATTGAATATGTCTACTAAATCCTAACAAATAACTGAAAGTATGTTGTTCTTCATAAGAACCGGAACATAATAACATTTATTTAGTTCCCTCATCAGTTTACTAGATCCAGAATATGGTAAGTGTCACAACGTTTGCTTCACCTTCCATATCTGCATTTAATCTTTCTAATTTAATCACATTCATAAGATATCATATATCTTAGAGTCGACTTTGAACTTAGATTTATCTCAACTCACTTGCCTAGAATAGAAACTTCAATAAGTTCTCTATTTAAGCACATCCCCTAACATTCCTTTTTAATCCTTCAAGCACTTGTAAATATTTCTTAGTGTAGTCTTCATAAGACTTAAGAAAGATCACAAGAGCTATGTCTTTAATTTCCTTTCATAAAGAAAATCTAAAGATTATTAAATAGTTTATTTAACCTTTTGAATCGTATTCAGAACAATGACTATTTAAGCAATGATTAAAGAATTATGTCGATACTTAAATCTTACAACTTGGAAAACAACCTTTCCCAAATTAGATGTGGTCATTCTTATCCAACGTGTGGATTAATTGTCATCGTATGACTCAATGATCTTCTTGGATTGTATCCAATATATGACTAATTCGTTGAAACTTATTTCAAATGATTTAATCATATCATGAGCTTCCGCTTTCATTAATAATTAAAGTCTTGGAGTACTACATCAAATATGTAGTCTCCTTGTCTCTAACTAATATAACGGGATTGCTCGTGTCATTGCTTATTTTAAAAGGATTAAAATTACATAACCATATTTGAGAACGTTTCTCAAAAGGTAACAGTCATAATTTGGTTTTACTAATCGAGAATTAAAACATAAATATAAAGTTTGCTAAAACTACAACATAAAAAATTTAAAGATAAAAGAGTGTTGTTGTTTATACACGCAAAATCATAAATGGTCTTTTGATTTATGATTTTGCTCCCACTAGTCAACTACTCCCAATTGACTTTCAAGAATCTTTCAAAAATTCTTTAGTGGCCAAGATCCCATCTGGTTACCCCGATTCCCGACGAGGGCCGATCAACCGGAATAATTCGAAAGGTATGTAACACTTACCAATCACATTTCTATGTGACTCTTGGTGGTTGACTAGTCAACTCTTTGACAATTCACATCTTTATATGGTAGTCAACCCCTTGCCTCTAGAATAAGACAGTCCTGACGAGGGCCAATCACTGCAATACTCTTGTCAAGTCATAACCCAATTTCACGAGATCTCATACGATCATATCTCAATAACAACGATATACCCGTGGTAGGTCAACTCCCGATGAGGGCCAATCAGTTTGATCCGAACAAAGGCTCTTCACCGGCACTATAATATTGGGAGACAATATTTCGACTTGATTTTTGTTGTGGAAGTATTTATGTAAATTAATTCACTTAATTAATTTAATTACGGTCTCATTAAATATATCTATCTCTATAGACATACATCCTATACAATTATCTAGATCGTGCCTAGTCATGTATCTATCGTATCATATAAAATAAATACAGGCACAAAATAAATAAATGCGTAAAGTAACCGGTATTATCATGGACTTTTCCTAGGTGGGGTTTCGAATACAAACTGACGAAACCGCGGGTCACAATCTAAGGGTAGCTGCAACCGCCAATAGGATCTATAATGTGCCATCTCCAATGGGATCTTTATTCGTCTTTGTTTGGTCTCTATCTTCTGATCCATTATTGTTACATTTAATTATATCTAATAAAATAAATACACCCGCTGCAAACGGTGGGGGGGAGAGGGGCCATCGGGAACGGGATAAATGCAGAAAATAAACTATGTCACGTTCTTCATAATGGCCTAGGACAATTTTTAAACCAACGGAAAAATTAAATCATTCACATCTATCCTATCGATCGAGTCAATGATCAATCGGGGTCCATATAATCATATTATATCTACTATATCTAATCCATACAATAACATCTTATGAAAAAGATAAATTAACATTTAACTACTTGCGTCTTAATTAATCAATTAACATTTAATCTATTAAATAATTTTATCCAATCAATTAACTAATTAACATTTAATTAATTATTATTTTAATCGAAATAAAATTAACGATTAATTTTAAACGATTTTAATTTTAATTTTAATTAATTAGAACTATTCCAAAAATAAATCAAAATTAAAATTAAGTCTATTTTGTTTCTTTCCTTTGCATTCCTAATCAAAATGGATGTATTTGGTTTCCTAAACCAAAAGACATCTCCCTTGGCTCATTCTAAAATCAAAATTTTGAAAAAGGCCTAGGCCTAGGCTTTTTCCAAAATCAAATATTTTGAAAAGTGCCTAGGCCTATTCCAAACAAAATTTGGAAAGGCCAATATTTTGGTTAATATGCCTGGCCGCTTTTCAAAATCAAAATTTTGGAAGTGGCCTAGGCCTAGGCTTTTTCCCAAATCAAATATTTGGAAAGGGTCTAGGCCTATTCCAAACAAAGTTTGGAAATGCCGTTATTATTTTAATGCCATGTGGTATCCCAATGGCCCAAACTATTTGAACCATTGGTTAGGCCACATGACACAACTAAGCAAAAAAGGAATTACCAATTACAACTATGAACCATATTGAATCACAAAATACACAAAACAAAATTTAGAAGATCCGATAGCATTGACCGATCAACCGATGCCGGCAGCAGGTTGCCCTGCCGCCGCCGCCAGGTGACCGAGCACCACCCGATCTCGTTTTTTTTTTCTTTTCATGTATCAGTTTGCGAATCAAAAGTCTTTCATCTTTTAATTATGTGATTTAAACGATAAAATTAACTATGCAAAATAACATGCTTATTGCTTAAGCTCGAAGCTCGCTCTGATACCACTGTTAGGAAATCTACGCAGGAACGCAGCGGAATTCAAAATTTGATTTACCGAAGGTCGACTTCGTTTAAGTAATAAACAAATATGCTAAAGACGGTGGTTACCTTGCTTGATCTAAAAGATCGACGATTTGACCGTCTAAGGATAGTAGTTCTGCATAGAGCCGCCCAAGTATTCGGCCTCTACCGCTAGTCCACACGAACAGCCCACCGGAATCCCATCATGGATTGCTATTGGAAAACTCCGGTTGCTAGACCGGCCTTTTTTCCCTCTCTCCAACTCTCTTTAGGATGCTCTCTATTTTACACAAGAACTATTAGCTCTTGGAATTGTGTTGTACAAAAGAGCTTGACACCCACCTCTTATTTATAGTGAGAGGGGCGCCCCAACTAGAGTGGAGAGAAAGAAAACATTTTTCCAATAAAATAAGGAAAATATAATTGATTGATTTATCTCATTTATTATAATATCTTATATTAAATAAATCTAGGATATTGTCAATATCTTATATTGAATATTTTCAAGATATTGTCAATATCTAATATTGACTATCTTTATTATATTACTACAAATCAATTTACACATGTGTGCAAAATATATATATATATATATATATATATATATATATATATATATATATATATTAATATTTAATATTCATACATAATATAATGTCAAGAATTACTACATGCACTTTCACGTGTATTACACATACACATAAATGTCAGATACATATATATATATATATATATATATATATATATATATATATATATATATATATATATATATATATATATCTTCTAACTATGAACCCGTGCATAATGCATGGGTATAAAAATCAAATGGGAAATATGCACTGAAAACCAAACATAATTCGTGATAAGATTAACTTCAATATAACATGACAAAAACTCACATCCCACGCTTTCTTCAAAAATTACAAAAAAAACACCACACCACTGTAATATCACAAAAGAACCACATAACAGTTTGTTTAGAAATTAACAAAACGTGGATTTTTCATAGCCCTATCCTATTGTTCAAAGCACTCCACCTCGAGGATCTTAATATTGTACATCCCATACACCACAACCTCGACCACAACGCTGGGGAATAACAATAAATCATCATTGTAACTCGCCAATCATCAACAATTCTTCAAAAATGTTCGGAAACACAAAATCACCACATATACCTGTAAAAATGTAATATAGAGAAAAGGTATAAAAAATGTCTTCATTGTACTTGTTGGACACAAAATTGTTAACTTCTTTATTTAGGTATTTGCAGTTGTGAACTCGATTGTTGTCTATAGAGATTAGAAAGTACGTCGTCAGAGGTTGTACTCAACCATTCCTATTAAAGGATCACAGTAATATCATTAGGTAGAATTTGGTATCTCACTGTACGACCTATAGGATTTGATTCATTACCTTCAAGTTTATTGCTCAAGAGTCAAGAGTTCTTCATACATCTCACCTACTCACCTACAATGAATTGCATAAATTCAATAACCAATGCCTCGGAAATAAATTCGGCTTTAACCAAAATAATTGCATCTTAGAGTAAAACCCGTCCTACTCGTAAATTACTGCTGAGGCGTCTATTTAAATTAATGTAGACAATATAACATCAAAAACATTTGCGATGACCATAAAAAAAGTTTCAACTTAATCAAAACGCATACCGTCAAATCGTCAGATGAGGTTAGTGTCTCCTATAGCAACTCCTGTTAAAACGAATGGAAACCACAAAAATACTAACAATTATAAAGTAAATGTACTGGCTTTTTCTGAAGTCATCCCCTATTGTTTTCCTAAAACCCAGCTAACTACCTCGTCCACATATTGATAAAAAAAAGCTAACTACCCAACTACACTGTATAATGATAAAAAAGCTACACAGGAACGTTGCACTGCAAAGTGATCGATGAATATAGAGTTTAAAAAGTTCATAAAAGAAACCAATTGAGATTTATCAACAATAATAATGAATGCCTAAAATGCATTCTGGATAGACATGTTAAACAATGCAGATAATACCATAAATTGGTGTGTAATGTTTGTCCATTTCAGATAAACCAATAAAACAAAGCTTTAGTTAAAGATACACCCAATCCATTATAAATCGAAAGCCAAAAAGGTAGATGTTTGACATCAAACATTTAAAACTATACAATTTGGGTGATGCCATTTTCACATAATGACAATTCCCATGATTCTGAGAATTTATTGTAAAAGTTTGAAACATATGAAGGCTCTAAAGGGTGGCCGATGAGCTTCTATTTCAAACATACAACGCCCTAATAGAGCCAACAAATTGGATTTTTTAGTAAAACTGTAATGTTATAGAGAAGACAAATCGCCATCATATAAGCATAGTTATCAGACCCGGCCCGGCCCGGTTGAACCACTGACCCGGTGACCCGGTGTTTTTTCCGGATCAATCACCGAGCCGGATCTGATAACTATGCATATAAGTACTAAAACATAATCAATGATTATTATACCTAGGGACCAAATATCGGATTTGTAGCCATTGAGGGGGAGTATTATATTTTGGTGGCTTCTATCGGCACCCTTTTTATTATTAATTTTCATTTACTACAACACACAACAAAATCACTAAAGGCACCACATAAAAATTATATCATTCAAACAAATACACTTTAGTCCCCAGCGAATTTCATTTCACATCATATAATTGTTTTAAATAACATTTTCCCCACCTGTCTTTTCATCTATAAACCCTAAATTTCTCCACCAACCTACAGCCGCCGGACCCCCTCCCCAACATTCCCTACCGCCTCCGCTCATCTCCTCCCGACCTTTTTTTTTCTTCTATCAAATATCAACGGCTTTCAAAAAAAAATCATCAACCAGCAAAAACCCTAATTTTCTATACAACTTCCCTCTCCCCTATTTAAATCACCGCAACCAACAACCAAAACTCCGGCCACCTCAAGCTTCATTCTCCATCATCTACTATATTGCTCTGTTCCTCGTGAAAAAGCTCTGTTCCACTGAAATTTCCTTTGCAGCGTTATTGATAGCCTGTAGAGATGGAAGAAGATGACATTGGTTTTCCGGTGACGGTGGTTGTCTGTTTTCGGTAGAAATGGCGATGGTCGCAGCGAGGGAGGCAGATGAAAAGGTGAGATCTTTACATTATGGTGTGAAAGAGAAGGTTGGGTTTTTTTCGATTGAGAAAGATCTGTGTTTTTTTATGTTTATATGACACATAGGATATGACGAAGCAGGATTTTTTATTCGGGTGAAATTTAGAATCAAGCTTTTGGTGACGTCATTTTGTAGCGCAATTTATTTTTCAAGTCTACAATTTTTAGTGAAAAATCATTTTGAGTCCTTAAAACGTGAACACCTAAAAGACATTTGTTTTATACAAGCACTTAATAAAAATCATACCACATCCGTCTCAAATGTAAATCTATTTGGGGTATTTCACACAGATTAAGAAATTTGGGCAAATTGGTTATGTGTCATTAATTTTGATTGAAAAATGTCATTTGACTATTATTAATGCAGAGTAGTGAAAAGTGGACTTACATTATGTGACAAAATAAAAAAACTAAACGGACCTATATTATGGGACGGAGATAATAATTCGGATGACTCGTTAAGGATGTGTCTACTATTACACAATTCATCTATTGATAAAACACACATTTTAACAAAATAATTGAAGATTTAACAAAGATCTAACACATTTTACAGATGATTATTGGTGGACTGGGCTAATTATTGGGTGGGCTTAGTTTTAATTTCGGGCTATATACTAAATAAAAAAAAAAAATTCTTTGGGTGGGCTTAAAGGCACCTTAATATATCTTTGGTACCGTCCTTGCACATAGATCTGGTTTTATTTCCGGTTGAGAAAGGAAAAAAATTGCTTGGTGGTGGTCGGTTGTTGGAGTTGTAAGGGAGATGGAGATATGAAGATATGAAGATCAAGATGAAGATATGAATATGAAGCTATAATGTTAAGATGAAGATGAGAGAAATCAGAGAAAAATGTTGGATATATGATGCTTGAAGGTAGGAGAGATGGAGAAAATGGTGAAGATGGTGGTGGTATGGTTGGGAGAGGGGGCTGCGATGGTGGCTCATATGAGTTAGGATGAAATGATATTGGGTTTATTATTAGTCACGTATATTTTTTTTCTCTAGGGATTTCTGCCGGGTTTGGGTCGGGTAATTGAGGTTAAAATGGATAGATTGACTCCTCTATATATTATATATAGTCAATATGATTAATATAATACTATGATTAATTAATTCACAAAATACATGTGTATCAATATACACAATCATTTCGACACACATACATTATGTGTATATTTAATTAATCACCATAATTAATATCTTGTATTATATTTATTCATAATAAATAAATACCGCCATATTAATTTACCACTATAACCTTTATAGTCTCGAGATAAACTTTCCTTATTTGGTTATCAACTATAACTACATTTTAATCCGGCTAGATGTTCTTATGTGTGTAACCCGATAGATTTCCGAATATATTGGCCGTAGACACAAAGTGTAAATTACGAAAATGACCTTCATGCCTAACGATCACGGGATAGCGTTTAGCAACACACCGTGACCCCCAATCATCGGAAGAGTCAAATGCAATGACTACTACCTTTCATGTTAAACAGTTAACGTTTAACTTACAATCCTATCGCTGTAATAATATCCATACGGTCGTATGTCTAGTGTCAAACATTAATGACCGTATCTTATAATCTGGATATCATGCTCTCTCAAAGTAACTTATTTACTTCCACTTTGCAAAGATTCACGAGAATAACACATTTCTTACAAGAAGGCCATTTCGGATATTCACCCCTACTGATAGGGTACGCGATTTCCAGACGACCAAACATGTATACTCCGCATGCTTCAGTATCACACCCAATCACAACCGCATGATCTCCCCGTGGCTAGGGGAAACTCAATAGTGTCAAAGCATGACAATCCACACCGTGATGCCATGAAGACTCCGGTCTTAAGGATAATTACACAACTGCCACATAGTGCGACACTTAATTTAAGTCGGTCAGTCTAACGTACACATTCTCTAATACACATCCACATACAGTCCAAATGTCTCTACACTTTGATAGATGAGATCTATCCCTACCCTTAAAGACAGAAGACATCTAATTCGTGCTAGTCTATTTGTACTATCAATGTCCTGTTTAATATTACATCAGTCTAGAGACATTTAAGTATCAAACTTGTTAATGTGATTAGAGATCTCATCAACCATAATCGCCTATCATGGTTTCTCTATCACAGTTTAATACTAAGAACGTTATCATATAACAATTCATAATTTGTTCTTTAAAAGAACATATATATATATATGACAACAGGAAAGGCATTTAATATATGTATAAACATAAAAAAATAGTAGAAATGATCCGACCCGGTCGGATCTGGTCCAACCCGATTGGGTTTAGGGCACTATTTCAACAATCTCCCACTTGGCCTAAATCCAATCACTCGCACACACAAGACCAAGTTGAAACACAAGAATCTCAAGCAATACTCGCAACCAGCCCTAGCCATGAACGGATCGCTATCCGTGGGGACTCAGACTATCTTCATATCATGTTCCAAATGACCAAGTCAAAAGGAACCGCCTCAACACATGCATGAATCTCTGACGAGACCTTGGTACTTGCTTCAAGAAATGAATCCACTTACTATATCAGCAATATAGAAAAGGTGGAAGAACCGCACAAGGTTCAGAAATGAACCTTCAGATCCATGTATCGCTCCCATCAAGCGCCTAAGGCACTCACTTGTGTTTTGGCTAAGTTGTAGAATTTACAGTGACCCATAGCCTAGAACATTTCTAGCTCGCTGTAACACTTAATCAAAGTGACTGCTAACCCATACTGTAGCTCCCACTTGCCCTCATAAGACTCAGGATACACGTCTGTATATCTACGTTTATTTATTTCCAAGTTTCAATAAACGAGGAACTCTTCCTTAACTTGTTTAAGGATATTCTCGACATTCACCAGATTTACTTTCATACTTGCTCATGACTCTTCATGGACTATGAACATCTGGCATTACCTTTATGATGGTTCCTATCGCCATACCGAAGGAAACATTTCATAAGCATCATCTTTCACCTTATCTTTAGGACCACCGTCCTAACATAGATAGATCTTGAGAACACCGGCTATCAGTATCTCCTATCGGGATCTACGCTAAACACTTTTAGCATCACATCCATATAGGAAAACTATAATCTAACAGCAGTTAAAGCTATCACTATAGATTTCTATTCCAATATAAGAACTGCTAATCCAAGTGCTCTCGTAAAGACCTTGAACTACCAAACATTAATTGACTGTGACATGGGGTGATGATTCCTGAGAGAGATATCTAATACCTTACTCAAAAATCATAACACACTCCCACTATCCATCTTGCACATGGGGCATATTCTTCTTTTGACTAAAACAAACTCCTTTGATTATCAAACAAAGAAATCATCTAGAGAAACTTGTTTGAGTCCATAAATGAATCTCGTGGGCTTACATATCATGTCCTTGTCTATGAACATCGAGCTTTCTACCCAACGTCTTCAACACTATCATATAGCCATGATACGAAGTTACAACAAGCATAGTTTGAATTGAACTGGGCTCAGCCTTACAGGGACATTCCCTCTAGGTAAGACAGACTAGGTTCACAACCTGGTTGTCACTGATGGAATCTAATTCAGATATTATGGCTCTTAGACATAACTCTCAATCTTTCCTTTTAAACATTCTTTCATAAGTCGTGAGATATTCATTCTTCAAGATGAACATACCAGCTGCATTTTCAGGCTTGAGGTTATCCACAGACTTACATAACTTTTGTGTGCACTGAGCAGTGTTCTATACCTCATCGCTATGTGGCGTCTACTCACGTTCCAATGGTTGAATATATCTTTGTGGTTCTCAAACTATTTTGAGATCTGATTCACTCCTACTGTTTCTTTTGGAAGAAATACTTCCTTTAGAAGACAGCATGTTTGGAGACAAACATTTTGCTCTGCGGACAAGTAAATAATATCTAGCGTACTTTCTAAGATATTCCACAAAGTTGCATATGTCGTACTAGGCTCCAAGCCTTTCTGACTTTGCCTATGAAAACTTCAAATCATCGGTTAAGATAGATTCAAAATTATCGCCTTCCATGTCTAATACGGAATTTATTCAACCTTTCTTCTTTGGAACTCGGTTAAGTATAAGGGCACTATCCCGAAACGGGTAAGGGATACTTCGCATGGCTTGCTTCACACTTTTATCGTATAAAGTATTGTTTCCATTTTGGGAACACAATCTAATTGCGTATTACAAAAGATGGTATCCTTCAAGGGAATAATCTTATTCCTTTTCAGACGACTTCTGAAACACCCTTCAGGTATTAATAGCTTCAATCCAATTGAAGATTAATTCCTAAATAGCTCATCAATCTCATATTCGTACTTGCTCGAACTTTTCAGGCTTTCCGAATTGTTGCACTTCAATAAGTACATTCAACTATTTCTAAAAATAGTCATAGAGATTAATAAACAATTATTTGTGGCATTAATTGTCATAAGCAAACAAACATCGGTATGTGTAAGCTTTAGACAATTTTTCTAGAATTTATAACATTTTCATAAAAGGGTATATTAGTCATCTTTAGATAATATATGCATTACCCACATGATTCATAATCACATGGTTCTGACATCATCTGAATGACATTTGATTATGCGTTTCTCTTCCAGAGAGTCGACTTCTAGAACAACCACCAAATATTAAGGATAACAGCCATATAAACATTTAGTTGAGATTTCATCACATATATCAACTATATAGTGACATCAATCTAGTATGTTAGATTCAGTGACCTTTCAACTTTATCGGAATAACATTTATTCTTTATAATTGAATATGTCTACTAAATCTTAACAAGCAACTGAAAATACGTTCTTTATAAGAACCGGAACACAATAACATTTATTTAGTTCCCTTATCAGTTTACTAGATCTAGAGTATGGTAAGTGTCACAACGTTTGTTTCACCTTCTATATATGCATTTAATCTTTCTAATTTAATCACACTCGTAAGATATCATATATCTTAGAGTTGACTTTGAATTTAGATAGATTTATCTCAACTCACTTGCTTACAATAGAGACTTCAATAAGTTCTCTATTTAAGCACACGCCCTAACTTCCTTTTTAATCCTTCAAGCACTTGTAAATATTTCTTAGTGTAATCTTCATAAGACTTAAGAAAGATCACAAGAGCTATGTCTTTAATTTCCTTTCATAAAGAAAATCTAAAGGTTATTAAATAGTTTATTTAACCTTTTGAATCGTATTCAAAACATTAACTACTTAATTAACCTTTAAGAATGATAGAATTAAGTCGATACTTAAATCTTACAATTTTGAAAACAACCTTTCCAAAATTAGATGTGATCATTCTTATCCAACGTTTGAATTAATGGTCATCGTATGACTGAATGATCATCTTGGATCGTATCCAATATATGATTAAATCGTTGAAACTTATTTCAAATGATTCAATCATGAGCTTCCGCTTTCATTAATAATTAGAGCCTTAGAGTACGGCATCAAATATGTAGTCTCCTTGTCTCTAACTAATATAACGGGATTGCTCGTGTCATTGCTTATTTTAAAAGGATTAAAATTACTTAACCATATTTGAGAACATTTCTCAAAAGGTAACTGTCATAATTTGGTTTTACTAATCGAGAATTAAAACATAAATATAAAGTTTGCTAAAACTACAACATAAAAATTAAAGATAAAAGAGTGTTGTTGTTTATACATGCAAAATCAAAAATGGTCTTTTGATTTAAAATTTCGCTCCCACTAGTGAACTACTTCCAATTTGACTTTCAAGAATCTTTTCAAAATTCTTTAGTGGCCAAGATCCCATCTGGTTACCCCGTTTCGCGACAAGGGCCGATCAACCGGAATAATTCGAAAGGTATGTAACACTTACCAATCACATCTCTATGTGACTCTTGGTGGTTGACTAGTCAACTCTTTGACAATTCATATCTTTATGTGGTAGTCAACCCCTTGCCTCTAGAATAAGATGGTCCTGACGAGGGCTAATCAACGCAATACTCTTGTCAAGTGATAACCCAATATTCATGAGATCTCATACGATCATATCTCAATAACGATGATATACCCGTGGTAGGTCAACTCCCAACGTGGGCCGATCAGTTGGATCCGAACAAGGGCTCTTCACCATCGCTATAATATTGGGAAACAATATTTCGACTTGATTTTTGTTGTGGAAGTATTTACGTAAATTAATTCATTTAAATAATTTAATTACGGTGTCATCAAATATATCTATCTCTATAGACTTACATCCTACACACTTATCTAGATCGTGCCTAGTCATGCATCTATCGTATCATTTAAAATAAACACAATCACAAAATAAATAAATGTGTAAAGTAACCGGTATGATCATGGACTTTTCCTAGGTCCTGATTCGAATACAAACTGACGAAACAGCGGGTCACAATCTAAGGGTAGCTGCAACCGCCAATAGGATCTTTAATGTGCCATCTCCAGTGGGATCTTTATTCTTCTTTCTTTGGTCTCCATCTTCTGCTCCATTCATGTTACATTTAATTCTATCTAATAAAATAAATACTCCCGCCGCACACGGGGGCGCTAACGGGAATGAGATAAATGCCGAAAATAAACTAGGTCACATTCTTCATAAAGGCCTAGGACAATTTATAAACCAACAGAAAAATTAAACCATTCACATCTATCCTATCGGTCGAGTCCATGATCAATCGGGATCCATATAATCATATTATATCTACTATATCTAATCCATACAATAACATCTTATGAAAAAGATAAATTAACATTTAACTACTTACGTCTTAATTAATCAATTAACATTTAATCTATTAAATAATTTTATCCAATCAATTAACTAATTAACATTTAATTAATTAAATGATTTTAATCGAAATAGAATTAACGATTAATTTTAAACGATTTTAATTTTAATTAATTAGAACTATTCCAAAAAGTAAATCAAAATTAAAACTAGGTCTCTTTTGTTTTCTTTCCTTTTGATTCCTAATCAAAAGGGATGCCTTGGTTTCCTAAACCAAAAGGCATCTCCCTTGGCCCTTTCCAAAATCAAAATTTTGAAAAAGGCCTAGGCCTAGGGCTTTTTCCAAAATCAAATATTTTGAATAGTGCCTAGGCCTATTCCAAATAAAATTTGGAAAGGCCAATATTTTGGTTAATATGCCTGGCCACTTTCCAAAATCAAAATTTTGGAAGTGGCCTAGGCCTAGGCCTTTTCCCAAATCAAATATTTGAAAATGGCCTTGGCCTATTCCAAACAAAGTTTGGAAAGGCCATAATTATTTTAATGACATGAGGCATCCCAATGGCACAAACTATTTGAAACATTGGTTAGCCACATGACACAACTAAACAAAAGAGGAATTAACAACTATGAAGCCTAGGGCTTTTTCCAAAATCAAATATTTTGAATAGTGCCTAGGCCTATTCCAAATAAAATTTGGAAAGACCAATATTTTGGTTAATATGCCTGGCCACTTTCCAAAATCAAAATTTTGGAAGTGGCCTGAGCCTAGGCCTTTTCCCAAATCAAATATTTGAAAAGGGCCTAGGCCTATTCCAAACAAAGTTTGGAAAGGCCATTATTATTTTAATGACATGAGGCATCCCAATGGCACAAACTATTTGAAACATTGGTTAGCCACATGACACAACTAAACAAAAGAGGAATTAACAACTATGAACCATATTGAAACACAAAATACACAAAACAAAATTTTGGGGATCCACCACCTTTGACGATCCAACCGACGCAAAGAGTTGCCCCCGCCGCCGCTTGTTGACCGCCACCGCCAAAGGGGTGAGCACCACTGAATCCCTATTTTTTTCTTTTCATGTATCACTTTTGCGAATAAAAAATCTTTCATCTTTTAATTAGGTGATTTAAACGATAAAATTAACTGTGCAAATTAACATGCTTATTGCTTAATCTCGAAGCTCGCTCTGCTACAACTGTTAGGAAATCTACGTGAGAATGCAGCGGAATTCAAAAATTTATTTCCTATCGACCCAAGATCGACTTCGTTTAAGCAATAAACAATTAAGCTAAAGACGGTGGTTACCTTGGTTGATCTAAAAGATCGATGCTTTGACCGTCTAAGGAGAGTAGTTCTGCATAGAGCCGCCCAAGTGTCCGGCCTCTACCGCTAGTCCACACGAACAGCCCGCCGGAATCCCATCATGGATTGCTATTGGAAAACTCCGGTTGCTAGACCATCATTTTTCCCCTCTCTCTAACTCACTATAGGATGCTCTCTATTTTACACAAGAACTATTAGCTCTTGGAATTGTGTTGTCCAAAAGAGCTTGACACCCAACTCTTATTTATAATACAAGGTGGCGCCCCATATGTGTGGAGGAGAAGAAAACATTTTCCCAATAAAATAAGGAAAATATAATTTATTGAATTTTCTCATTAATTTAATATCCTATATTAAATATTTCCAAGATATTGTCAATATCTTATATTGACTATATTTAACTTAACACCAGAAATCAATTTACACATGTGTGCTAATCTACAGTCATTAATATCTAATATTAATATATGGCAATCTTATTAATTAAATTGCACAATACAAGTGTATCTAATATACTTTGCAAGTGGCGCCACAATCCCACAAAATGGGGAATTGAGATTTTCTTTAATTAATATAATGCTATGATTAATTAATTTGCAAAATACATATATATCATATATATATATCCAAATTTCGAAACATCTATCTAAATACATATATTTAATTATTCACCATAATTAATATCTTGTATTATATTTATTTATAATAAATAAATACTACCATATTAATTTACCACTATAACCTTTATAGTCTCGAGATAAACTTTCCTTATTTGGTTATCAACTATAACCACATTTTAATCCGGCTAGATGTTCTTATGTGTGTGACCCGATAGGCTTCTGAATATGTTGGCCGTAGACACAAAGTCCAAATTACGAAAATGCCCTTCATGCCTAACGATCACGGGATAACGTATAGCAACACACCGTGACCCCCAATCATCGGAAGAGTCAAATGCAATGACTACTACCTTTCATATGAAATAGTTACCGTGTAACTTACAACCTATCGCTGTAATAATATCCATACGGTTGTACGTCGAGTGTCAAACATTAACGACCGTATCTTATAATCTGGATATCATGCTCTCTCGAAGTAACTTATTTACTTCCACTTTGCAAAGATTCACGAGAGTAATACATTCCTTATAAGAAGGCCCTTTCGGATATTCACCCCTACTGATAGGGTACGCGATTTCCAGACGACCGAACATGTATACTCCGCATGCTTCAGTATCACACCCAATCACTACCGCATGATCGCCCCGTGGCTAGGGGAAACCTCAATAGTGTCAAAGCATGACAATCCACACCGTGATGCCATGAAGACTCCGGTCTTAAGGATAATTACACAACTTCCACATAGTGCGACACTTAATTTAAGTGGGTCACTCTAATGTACGCATTCTCTAATACACGTCCACGTACAGTCCAAGTGTCTCTACACTCCGATAGACGAGATCTTTCCCTGCCCTTATAGACAGAAGACATCTAATACGTACTAGTCTGTTTGTACTATGAATGTCATGTTTAATAGTACATCAGTCTAGAGACATTTAAGTATCAAACTTGTTAAGTGATTAGAGATCTCATCAACCATAAACGCCTATCATGGTTTCTCTATCACAGTTTAATACTAAGGACGTTATCATATAACAATTCATAATTTGTTCTTTAAAAGAATATATATATATATATATATATATATATATATATATATATATATATATATATATATATATATATATGACAAATGTAAAAGCCATTTAATATATGTATAAACATAAAGAAATAGTAGAAATGATTCGACCCGGTCGGATCCGGTCCAACCCGATTGGGTTTAGGACACTATTTGAACAACATTCACCATCACCAAGCAACACCACCATTTCATCTTCTTCTTCCCAATTTTTTGCCCTCATACCACCATTATCACCGCCTCAAACCACCATGATACACTTTGCCACGACCATTTCCCCCACCATATTACCATTTCTTGTGGGATGGCTTAGGACATGATTCTCGAGGTTTGAGAAAAGATTGGAAAGGACACGCAAATGCTTGAAGTCCACGCGCCATTGCGGGTGTCAAACAGTAGCAGTCTGCCATCCCTCTTCCCCATTTTCTCCACTATTCCACCCTTTCCTCTTCCCCATTAACCTACCATTACTCCCTTGTCCCTCATTCTTCTAACCCTCATTACTCCACTACACCTTCCTACCTCCACCCTTCCACCTTCACCACTATCAATCCTTCCAATTTAAATTACAATTTACCACAAACTTTCACCATCACCAAGCAACACCACCATTTCATCTTCCTCTTCCCAATTTTCGGCCCTCATACCACCATTATCACCGCCTCAAACCACCACGATACACTTAGCCTCCACCATTTCCTCCGCCACATTACCATTTCTATCACACAAAATTACCCGTTGTAACTGTCAAACATCTTATTGAAACCCAAAACACCATTATTGATCTCCAAGGTTGCATTTATCCAGAAATTAGAACCAGGAAGTTTGAGTTTGCCTTCATCTTCATCACAACTACAGAACCGGTTTTCTTTCCGGGCCCCAGTCATCTGAATTTCCAAATTCGGCAATTGCGCAGCCATCTGCCGTTGTTGCACGAGCATTTTTCTAGAAAATCAGAGTCGGTATCAGAGCATCTTCAACCCAATTCCATGGCTCGACAAGGTAACATAATTCTGAGGAGATGAGGAGGGCAACAAAGAATTCTTGGTGATTCTTTGCCTACAATTATTGGTGTCGACCAATTTGCCTCTGGGGCGATCTACGATTCTTTTCGTAATCACTAAAATGCCCGTACAATAGCACGGGAACGAGGCATCAACCTAGACGATTTTTTCAATATCGTACCATTCGTTTTGCAGCACCATGGTATAACGGACACGGCCTTTATACCTGAGTCATTCAATGCAACCATTGTCCATGAATTCTATGCCTATGTAGCGGCTTACCTCGAATGCAATGATGCCAATATCAGATGGGTGGATATTGAATTTTCCATTGAGAGAATCAATGCCAACTATGGCATCGAAGATGCGCCCTCTCATGAGGATGAGTTCACCACTTCTACCGCGGAGCGCAGTTTTGTGCGCTTGCAATTTATTACTACAGATTATGGTATCGAGTGGGAAATTGGTGCCGATGACTTCCCCACCACTTGTAAGACAAATGAATTTTCTTGGAGTGCATGGATGCTGCACCGTTTTGTGATTTCCCATATTTGGCCAAACACACACAAAGATTCAGTCACTTACTGGAGTCTAAGCTCATGTACTTTCTGGATCTCGAGCAGGACGTGAGCATTGGTTTGCTAATTCGTAACCGCATCCAGGATGCGGCTAAGTCCAAGAATATCATCTTGCCTTATGGTAATATAATTGATGCATTGGCCACAGCAACTAAATGCCCTGTTCTGGCGACAGATGAGAGAGTTGGACCCCTGCCTATTCTTGACAGCGAGTCAGTTAGAGTCCAGGGACGGTGTAGGAGACGACCCCGCACCACAGTGTGCTGTGGAGCCCGGACTCTGTATGATTTTCAGGAGGATGTTTACAGAGATATGGCGTCATTACACACCAATATGGATTATATGATGGGACGCCTTCACATCCCTCCTTACACCCCACCACCGAGAGCCCCCAGGCATGCATCATCTTCTTCCGGGGATGGTCTGTCTACTTCTGCACCTCCTCTTGGATTCGAGGACTTTGAGACATATGACTCTGATGAGTAGTCTAGTTTTAATAGTCTTTGGTGCATTTTCTTTCCTTTGTTGTCATTTTCCTTTTTCTAGTTTAATTTTTCCCGACTTTGGATAACATTGTAGTTTCGTTTTCTAAATATTAAGTATTTCGGTTAGCTTAAACTGTTTGCATTTTAATTTTTTTCTTACGGCCATTTTATATTTAATATTTTATGTTATCCCAAGTACTTTGCCCTATTTTGTGTGTTAGCATTTTCATCAAAAATTTTGAATCTCCATTGACGATTTCCCGCTACACGTATGATACGGATTCCTTACTTCGCTTCACGCTTAACCGCAGCTAAGTTCCTTTTTTGCTTTTAATATTTTCATCATTGGGGACAATGCTTCGATTAAGTCGGGGGTAGGAACGTCACTTAGCCTTTGACTATGTGTTTAATTAATTTTTTATCTTTCATGATTCTTTTCGATGCATTTTTCACCACTTAGTATTTTTGAGTAATCCCCAACGCAAGTGTGAAGATATGATATCTTTGACCGATTGAAGTTAATTAACTACATCCTTGTTTCATAAACAGCATAAAAATCATGTTTTTTTTTTAAGTAGTAGCATATTAACCACATATTCTTTGCATGGACTGACATTTTTAAGCACGTATAACTCACTTCTTCACTATGTAGTATAGATTACGCATTACTCAATTTAGTATGGAAGAATGAGAATGTGTTATGTTGCATGAAGTAGTGACTTATTCATTTTTATTAGGCCAGTAACATTCAATTTTTGAGCTCGCAATCTGAGTTAGAATATATTTTACAGTGGATATACTTTAATCAATTGTTGTAGGATAAGGGTAGCAATCATGAAGCCACAAAAGGTAAAATAGGAAAAAAAACGGGCTTGCGAATGAGAGAGAAAAAAAGTGAGAAATCTATCAAGTTAAGCCGATAGAGCGTAAAATGCATAGCTATTTCTGGAAAAAAAAATAAAGAAAAAAAATATATATAATAATAATAATAATAAAGGAAGTGAGGGAAGCAAACACATAGCAAAAAGGGTACGACCATCGCATAAAAAGAAACAAACAAGGATAACGAATACAACTCGGACCCCAGGTCCGCCCAGCCCATATAAGGTTTCATGTTGTTTGCCTAAGTCTAAAGGCAAGAAGAGCGGGTGTGCACATTAATAAGTAAAGGTTGTGGGGTCGCTATGACTTCATTCTTTTCTTAAATGCACTGTCACAAAAGATTTATCATATGGCACATTGATGCATTGGTAGGTGATGATTGATGAGGAACTTATGGATTTGTGCATGATATATGTTTTTCCTGAAATCCTTGTTGATATAATGTGATTCTGTCTGCATCACTGATGTTTGGAGAGTTATTGCACACACACATACACACCGGTTCGTGAATTGAAAGTGTTTAATGCACCGATTATAGATGTAAGTTGGCATGGTTCTTATCTCAGCTTTATGACACATGGTTGCTTTTAATTAATCTTTATATAGGAACGGGTTCATTTTCATTCGTCTTTTTGTTCGGGACGACCAAAAGCAAAGTGGGGGGTAGTTGATCGCACAATATTTAGTACTATAATTACACTATTATCTACCCCAAATTATACTCAAATGATGAGTGAATGGTTCAATTATTGCATGAAATACTTGTCATTTTCTTAGTAGTGGTTCCTCGGTCATTAGTTCTGCATCTACGTATTTTATCCTGTGATTTGGTACTGTTTCGTCTCATTTTCAATGTTTTTTAGATGTACCGTATTATGAAGCCGAAGCGGAGTGGGTCTGGATTAAAAGAGAAGATTGGGACGAAGTCAGGAAGAGTCTGCTGGGCCCAAAAATGAGACACTCGAGACGCCGCTGCGCATACCCTAGCCGCAGCTACGCCAACTTGGTTAGCAAGAAAATAATGTTGCCGTGTTATACACTGCGTCGGTTAGGGTTAGAATAGTAAGTCAGTTTCTGAGGCTATATAATGTCTATGTCAGAAGTATAATTTAGGGTCGTAGCACAATGTAGACAATTCCTTTTATTTCAGTTTATGCAATAAAGAGTTCAAGAGTTCCTTTCTAGTTCGTTCTTTGGTTTTTCTCCTCCGATCCATCAACTAGCTTGAGTTGATAAAGCTAGATCCTCCATTTGTAAAGGTATGAAGCTTTGAACGTTCCTTCGTATTTTCATCATGGTAGATTAGTTTAGATTAACGTTTTGTAATTAATCTGCATGTCTAAATAACCTGTAATTCACCAAAATAGTTAGAATAGAACGATGATATTCCAAAAGTAGGAGTCACATTAAGGCAATGACAGCGGTCTTTACTGCAGTTGCGCCGCACCTTAAGGTCATCCTAAATTTGGAGATTCGGTGTCAGCTATGTTGATCGACAGATCTAATTTACATGTTTTTAGCTTGATCCCCCTAATTACGCGTCATCATAAATTTACATGAAGGACTTGCAAGGTGAAGTGTTAGTTCGGACATATCTGATCAATCCCTAGGAACGTGGTAGTCAATCCACGATAGCTGCTTTGGGAGGTACTCGGTTTGTGCTGGCAATTTCTAATATGTATTGCATGTTGGTTAATACAACCAACGAAGGAGATTAACTGCATATAGACATCTACTGCCCTTTCAATGGAGGTAGAGAAGATTAGGAGACGGCACCCATAGCAAAAAAGAATTAAACACTAGTTCTAATTAGATCTAAGGAATTACTGGGAAAAGTAGACACAAGGATTAGTAATGCCAAGTTAGGAGATTGGTGAGGTGGAGGATTACCTGTTTTACTATTTGCTTTTATGTTGGTCTAGAGACCACTATTTGTGTTTTTAGTTAGGTTTATGATTTATTATCTTCATTGCATTGTGTCTGTGGGATCGACCTTGACTTGCACTTACTATACTATGATTAACCTAGTACTCTTGCTAGTATTTCATGCGTATTAGTGGCTTACACGTGGATCAGTGACTGATGTAGATTCAATAACTCTAGGTTGTTTTTCTTGTGTTATCATGGGAGTTACCAAAAGTAGGCTCAATAAATGTGCCCGGAATTACAATTACTGGAATGGGTTGTCTAGCAGGTGAAAATACACCCAACTGACTAATTTGGCCTTCAGCAATGGCAACAAATATTGCTAAGTTTTCTTCCAAAACTACTATTTGTCCAGCAATAACACTTAGATCCATAACGACATTTGCCGAAGTTCCCTAAGTGTTGATTCTATCTTGGAATTGAATAGATTCTTCAAAATACATCATCTATCTGTTCATTTTTTGCTACTTCAGCAAAATTATCTAAGGCAGCACCTAGTAGAATTGTTGTTTTGTCCAACTTAGCTTCAAGTTCAATAGTAAAAGTATCCAACAATTCATCTACATTTTCAAGTACAGTGGTGCCTCAATTGTTAGCACTTGTTATTCAATAACATCAGTAGCATGTTGTCCTTCAGTAGGATGTCTTTGTTCTTTAGTAGGTTTCTCCTTATCTTTCTCATCGGATCTTTCTTGTACAGATTCTATTGTTCTTTCTTTGACAACACCACTTGTTTCTCTAGGATGCATTGGATGATCATCATCAGAATCAAAAGATGATGAATCATCAGAATCCCCAAATGGTTTGTACTTTGGATCCTTAAAAAACAGATCTCCTTTTCTTCTTCCTTCTTCTACAACTTCTGGAAGTCTGGCAACCAACTCTTCACAGTTTATAAAATGCAACAAATTCTCAGGTCCATGATATTGAAAAGCCCATTCTTCAAAATCGGTCATCATCTTAACAGGAGGTTTATGTTTCTTGTAAAAACCCAATTACCATTCTATGTACTGAGATATTCTTTCCAAGGCCAGTCTCTTTTTTGTTTCCTTGGTCTTCAGACAAAAGGCATTGTTGGTTTTCTTGCATCAAGTTGAGGCTCAGTAGATTGACCTCCAAAAGTCTCCACTAGATGAGACAAGGTTTCCTTAGAAAATAGAAAGATATCAGTAGGTTCTTTTGTTAACTGAGGAATATTAGTGTCTACTACTTCTATCTATTCAATACTTGCTCCCCCCTGTGTTGCATTTCCCTTAGTAGGGTTTTGTTTCACTCTCACTTCCCCCTGGATTGTATCATCCACAGTAGGGGTCTGTACAATTTCACTAGCCTTCTCAGTAGGCTCTTTTACAATATCAGCAACCACTTTAGTTTGCTCCTTCTCACATTCCTCATCATCATCTTCCTTCTGTTGTTTCAAAGTTCTTAAATCTTTTCCCTTTCCATGTTTGATCCTCTTCTTAGCAACTTGTTTGATTTTTTTCAGTGATCTTTCAAGGGATTCAAACAAGGCTTGTTCAAGTGCCTCTTTGCTTACTGACATTCTTTTTCTTGATAGATCCTTAAGTTGCTCAGGAAAGATTTATGCAATCGTTGTCTTTAATTGCTCAAAGAAAAGTGGGGATTCTTCTATAATGCTTGTATCACATTGGGCTTTGCAGAGTATATTTGGTTGTTTAGACCTTTAAGGCTTCGGACTATCGGTGATCTTTCTTGTATCTCGACTTGGAAGTTGATGTTGATTTTGGAGGTTTGATGCTTTGCCTTTTCTCCACCGATTTTCTTGATTCAATAACTTTGGGATCAACCTTTTTTTTCTTCTGAACTCTGGATTTGGTTCACTTCCTTCTAGTTGATCTTCTCCATCATCATCCAAACCATGAATTGGTGAATTGACTTCAGGCTTGTATCTTGCTTCGTTGATGCTTTAAGGACATACATCATCAATCTACAAGTGATTCAGCAGACTCTGGACAATCAAACCTAAAGGTTTGATCTTGATAAAGGATCAAGATCCAAGATATTTGATTTGCTTTTTCTCCTTGATTGTTTCTCTTTCTTCAGTCATAACCTTCTTCATGTAATGTATTAAGAGCCCTGTCCAATCAAACTTCATGCTTCTTGAAATGATAATCATCAAATCAATCTTGGACCCTGATAGGGTATCATAACTTCCAACCAACCCTTTGTAAACTTCTCGCAATGTATTTGCTCAGCAGATTATATTCATAAGATATATACTTAACATTGATTCCAAGTGATGATTGTTCATCATGATCAGTCTTGATTGATTTAACAAAGGTCATACTGGGCAGTTGCATACTTTCCGGAATTGTTGGGGCTCCATTTTCTTGTGCAAACCTAAAATCTTCCCTTAACAAATCTGAAGAAATGAGAATCTCCTTACCATGAACTGTGGTTGTAAACACTCATGTGTTTTGTTTTACAACCAAGTTCTTCCAAAACTCACATACATTTTCAGTGAGAGATTGTTTTTGCGCCTAATGTTTAGCACATTTTCCGGACCTTCATACCGCCGAATACTTCTTCTAAGACTAAGCTGTAAGCTCTCGCTACGGGCATCTTTAACATAACCACAAACACTTTGACTCGAATCGAGATAATGTCCTCGTGCAGACATTTTGTTTCTTGATGTTGAGATAAAAGAGAAGATAATGCCAAGATTATACGCAAATGCTTGACTGCTTGAAAGAGAATGTAATGATAATTCTATGCATATTCTCTAAGATATATAGGCTATAGTGGGTATACTCTCAGAGCACGATACACTTGCATTAGCACCATCCCAATGCACGAACAAGTGGAAACCAATAAGAAAATGCCAAGTGTGCCACTACATAAGCCCACTAATTGTATGAAATTATTATGTCCTTGTAGCAGCTGTAATAAAGATAAGGTTAAAACCTATTAAGTATATTTGTTGATTTTCATTAAAGTCTGACTTTATCCGCTGATAGATTCTTCAGCAGACTAATCATTGTAGAGACTCTACTAATATGCTTCAACAGGGACAGAGTCTGTTAATGTCTTGAATACCTGGCTGATCTTCCCATTTTCATCTAGCTGATTCAATGAATAGAATTGTCCAACTATAATACAAGATGAAGTTTAATACCAATGACTAATCTGCCAAGTGAGCTCACCCAGCGGGGCAAAGACCAATCCCCTTGGAAACTTCATTTGCTCAATTGACCAATCTTCAAGAGCATTTAGGAATTGTTGATACCAATAACTAATCTGACAAGTGAGCGCGCCCAGCAGGGAAAAATACTAGTCCTCTTGGTGAATTCCGATGCCCTGCTGACCATTAGCATGTTAGCAAAACTTGTTGATGCCAAGTTCATTTCTTAACTTAGCAAATCTATCTTCATCCAGAGGCTTTGTAAAGATATCTGCAAGTTCATCTTCAGTAGGTATGTAAAGAACCACAACATCTTTCTTTTAAGTAGATCTCTTATAAAGTGATGACGCACATCAATGTGTTGGGTTTTTGAGTGCAAAACATGATTTTCTGTTATAGCAATTGCACCTGTGTTTTCACACATTATGGGAATTTCTCTCCTCTTTAATCCCATAGTCCCTTAATTGTTGTCTTATCCATAGGACTTGTGCACAACAACTTCCAGTAGCTATGTATTCTGCTTCAGCAATGGAAGTTGATATAGAGTTATGTTTCTTGCTAAACCAGGAGACAAGTCTATTTCCCAACAACTGGCATGTTCCTGTGGAGCATCTTCTATCAATCTTGCATCCAACATAATCAGAATCTAAGTAGGATATTACTTTGAAGCTTCCATCTTTTGAATACCATATCCCTACTCCCAAAGTTTCTTATTGTTGGTCCCTTGGAAAGGCTAACACAAGTTTAGAGGGGGGTGAATAAACTTGTCCCTAAAAACTGGATTTTAGACTTTTAAGGTTCAGTTAAAACTTGTGTGGAGTTAAGCTGGAAAAGCTGAGTCTAAGTCAAAGCTGACTTATAACAAAACTGAGTCAACCGGCAGCGGATATAATTCTAGCCTTTTTCTTGATCTTGTTATTCTCTGTTTAAGTTGAGTGTGCTAAGCTGAATTTTGGTGAATGTCGGCCAGTTTGTGAAATTTGTGAGTTGTGTAACAATCGATTCTCAATATCTTTGAATAAACAATAATAAATGTTGTAATGATAAATAACAAAATGTAAATGCGTAAAGTAAATGAAACAAGAGTGATAAAGGTTCCATGTGGTGTAATTCTGTCAGTCCTCTCTTCCTCTGTGGTGTAGGAGGAAAATTTCACTCGAACTTCTTGAGGTGAGCTGTTATAAAAATTCCTAAACAATATTCCTTGGCTAATCCTAGCTTCACTATCTAAACACTTGTAGAACAGGTGGAATGGCTGCTCTACAATTGCTTGAGTCACTGGTCCTTGAAGGGTTACGTATGCCTTTTCTCCGTTACCACCACAAACACGGTCTACCCGACTGCTGATACAACTGCCCTTGGGAAATCCTTCACCGGATTGCTTCACAGTCTAAACCGTTGAATAAGAATCAAAGTTGGGCTGAGAATAAATAAATTGATTCTTGTTTGTGGTTCTTCAAAGTGTCTGAATCTGGATAAATTTTGTGTAGCTTGAACACTTGAAGAAATTCATGATTGATCTTGTTAGCGCAAGGATGATAGATATTCGATTGAACGAGTTGTTAAGGGTGTTTTTATATGTTTTATAAGGCTATATTTTATGATAATTTCCCCCCGTATTTGTATTATTTGCATAAAGAAATAAGTGTTTAGACGAAATATTGAGCATGTGGTGTTTTAGTAAGTTAATCACAAAATTAGTCAATTTATGCGTTTTATTGATGAATTTATATTTAATTGGACATTATTACATTTTGGGATATTTTTATGTGTTATAGATGCACAAATTCGAGCTCAAGAGGTAATTCAAAGATGATCAAGTCGGGTTTAATTAAAGAGGAAGAGATAATGGTGATTGGATTTGATTGGAAAGAGATAGATATGAGAAAATCAAGTTTTCACGTCTACGAATCAAGGCGTCGTGATTATTGAACGGCCGTTCAAGCTGGGTGGCGTCAAGATAGTGGACGGCGTCCAGGATGATATTTTGGATTCGACAAGTTTTGGGCCGGCTAGACGTGCGCCCAATCCCGGCTCGGCCTCGACTCAAATAAGTTTTGCAACTGGATGTGGCGTCCATGACCTTGGGACGGGCGTCCGGTGCCGACTTAACCCTAGCCGACCTAAAATCCTATAAATAGCGGCGTGTATTAAACCCTAGGGACATCTCATACACATTATTCCCTCATAACAAACCCTAGCAGCGCATCATTCAAGGAGGAGAGTCAAAGATGAATCCTTCCATCCCAATGATTATGTCCAACAACATGATTGTTGGCTAAACGCATATAGCGAGTGGAACAACCGGAGGATATCACATCAACGTCATCACAACCATGATTCGTTAGTTTATCTTTAGTTATGATTTTGAATATTTTGTTTTATTTATCGTTTGAATCTTGATTTATTGGTTAAGAGTTTCATTAGATAGGAATGTCAATGAACCTCTATGTTGTTTGAATTTTTATGGAAATTTAATTCAGCAATAGTTTTCTATTTCAATCGATACAATTGATGACGTTTTGAGGAATCATATATCGTTAGTTGGGTATTGCAATTTGGGAACGAATTGTTGATCTTGTTATGAATGTTATCTGTTTTTCTTGGAAAAGTAAACAAACCTTAGAAATTGATCTAAAGGAATTTAGTCGGTTTCGTGATTGATCATACCAATAAAGCGTATTCGAATCATAAAGCGGTTTGTCGATCGTTGAGTGATAGATTCTAGGTGTTCTCTTTGTTTCCCTTTTATAATTCGAAAACAAAATCGTTTATTTCAACGCTAGTCTTAAGTTTAGTTCATTGCAACCTCAATTTTTTTCATTCGCTTTTTGCATATTTCCGGTTAAATCGTATCTGGGCGCCCGTCTGTCTTGAGGGCGCTTCGTCCACTCATGAATATCTCTTGTTTCTTTGTTTATTTTAGTTCTTTGTTTTATTTTCTTTTCCTTAGAGTTTTTGTTTATTTTTTTAGGTTCGAGTTTATAGTTAGATTAACCTTAGTTTTAGGTAATAGTTCGTGACATAACCAACTTAGGAGTTATATCTTAACTCGATAACTTTACGATTCCCTTAGGATGACTCGGCAACATCCTTTACTACGTACCTTATGCTTGGGGTGTTCGATAATATAAATTTAAAACACGTTTTTAACGAACAAGTTTTTGGCGCCGTTGCCGGGAATCGTAACGGTTGTCGATTCTTCGTAGTATAGTTTCTCTAGTTAGTAACTTTCTTAGGTTTTAGATTAGTTTTGTTTTCCTTAGTCTCGGTTTGTTTATCTTCTGTTTCTGTTGTTATTCTCGCTCGACCCTCGTTTTTGGCTTTTGAGCGAGCGTCCAATCATCTGACGCCCGTTCATTCTCGAGGAAAATTCCCTTTTATCTGTTTAAGCGATCGAGCGAAGCGTCTGGCCTCTCCAAACGCCCGTTTGTTTAGTAAATACGCCTCGAATCGCTTTTAGTACACGCAGGCGGCGTCTATTGAACCAGGCGCCCGTCCGGGAACTTCCACTAGACAAACGCTCGTTCACGATTACGAGCGCCCGTCCGTCTATCTTTCTTGTTCTTCTCCTTTCTTCTCTTAGCTTGTATTCCAAGGTTAACTCTTCATCATCAACTCGACTTTTAGTCGAGTGTTGACCCCTCTGTTGTCCTCCTGGTTTATGCAAACCGAGAAGCAAGAAGGACCTCTCTCTTTGATCCGAACCGAACGGTCCATCCTAAGAAGAAGGCTTTTTCCCGATCTAGACATCATGGCTGACCAAGTTCAAAATCCGAATCTAGTTCCTCCTAATCCAGCCCTCCCAAATCAAAATCCAGACCCTCAAGCTCAGCTGAATCAGCTCCTTCAACAAATACAGTTGTTACAACAACAACAGAATCGACAAGCTGGGCTACAAAACCAATTGCAACAACTCCATCAAGCCCAGCAAGCCCAGCTAAATCAAGACCCCTATGCCCCTTATCTTAACCAAGACTTCCTGGAGGGGCATAGACCTATTCGACCTCCAGATATGGGGCAAGTACATTTCGATCCCGAAGAATGGAGTGGTTGGGGTGGTCCAAAATAGCTCTTTTCATGGCTTTGCTCAAGAAGATCCTCATGACTTCTTGTCCACTTTTGTTCAAATTTGCGAAGCGAGCCATTATCCGGGTGTTGATTACGAGATTGTTGTTGAAACTTTTCCCGTTTGCTTTAAAGGTGAAGCAAGCAGATGGTTCAAATCCTTACCCCATCACTCTCTCCATACAGGCCGATGTTAAAAGAGCCTTCGCTCTCAAATTCGTTTCACCTGGAGCGATAATGGGCCTTAAGCGTGATATAGCTAATTTTGAGCAATTAGAAGGAGAAAGCATAGGAAAGGCCTGGGAAAGGTTGAATTTGTTAATGAGGAAATGCCCTAACCATGGATACACTCGACATGAACTCCTAGAATTATTCTATCAGGGTGTTACTCAACCCAATAGAGATTATCTAGATTCCACAGCTCATGGATCTTTTCTGGGCGGAGGAGATGATGTTTGCCTATAGGGGTAGTGAAACAATTGCCAAGAACAACATGTGGTCAACCTCAGGAAGACCCATGTTGAGGAAGATAAGAGGAAATCATTTGCAAGCGATCTGTGACACGGATGTTGGTTGCTCAAGTGGAAATGATAAACCAACAGATGGCTAATTTACAAATGCAACAACCGAAGGATCGGCGGATATGAGTCTTACGGGAACGCAGCGAGCAATAAGAACGGAGATGAAGTAAATGCGATAGGCAACCGAATCAAACTTTTCGTAATTTCAATCAAAATTACGTCAATCAAGCTATAATCCAAACCGTAACTTTTCTCGAAATCCATGAAAGCTTATTATTATCGCCACTGGCGCATCCAATTCCAACGGTCCTTCAACTCCAACAATCAAAGGCCCCAAGGCAATTGGGCTCAAACACAAAATCCACAGCCCACCTCTATCTCTCAAAAGAAATTCGATGAGCTAGTAGATATGGTGCAAGCACTAGCCACCGGTCAAAAGGCGATAGAGAGGCAGATTGGCGGATGGTGATCAACAAGCAAGCAGGCCCCAAGGAAGAAGGCTGCCGAGTTACGCAGATAAAAATCCTAAGGCGAAGTAAGTGCTCAGTAATGCCATCACACCGCGGTGGAATTATGGACAAGAGGAGGAGTTGAATGCGATTACACTTAGAAGCGGAAAGAGAGTTGGACCCGAGAAGGCGCCGGGAAACAAGTAGCCCTCCCGACGCCATGAGTTCGAGGAGGGGATAAGCGGCAGACAAATACCAAAGAAAGCGGCAGTGGCGAGAGAGTGAATGATAATGATTCCTCGGGGAAAGTGATGAGGATGTTGAAAAAGAGTAGTCGGATGGCCGAACCACGACTAAAAGAAAGTGAAAAGTTTGTCGGATGGAAGGATAAGGAGGATGAAGCCATTAAAAATCAAATTCCAATCAATCATCCGAAAACCTTCCTTATCCAACCAAAGAAAAATGAGAATACTTTGAACTCGATAAAACTTACGATGGAGTGAGGAAGCCGCCAGAGAAACCATGGTGACTATGCCTCTTGCCGAAGTGTTAATCGAGATGCCTAAATGCTCCAAGTTTCTTAAGGGCGCTGTGGAAGTAAGAAGAAGCGAAAGGAATGGCGGATGAAGTGCTAAGCGAAGAATGCTCGGCAATTTCTCGAGCATTGCAATAAAACGTGGTGTGACCCGGACGACCTTCAATCTCTTGCATGATCGAAGGCGCCGACGTTCCACAATGTCTTATGCGACTCTGGTGCCTCTGTTAATGTGATGCCTTTGAACATCTGCAAAAGTCTCGGGTTGGACAAAAGGCTAAGGGAGCGCCCCGTCTCTCTTAGTTGGTGGACAAATCTAGCCGTTTGGCAGCCGGTTGCGTTAACAATGTCCTTACCCATGTTAAACAATTGGTGTTTCCAACCGATCGGGTTATATTGGACTACCAATCGACAAGGAAATGCCCACGATCCTAGGCCGGCCTTTCTTGGACACCTCTGCTTTGCCACCATTGACTTCCACACTTGGCCAAATTACCTTGAGAATAGGAGACACTTCCATTTCCATCGAGCAAGGTAAAAGTTCGAAGAATCCCCAATTCGAGAGAATTTCATTCATTGAAGCAATTTATGGGGATGAATCGACCACGATGAAGAGCTCGCAGAGACAGGAGCCCTGGATGTCATAAATCACGAAGAAGAAGAAAACAAGCGTTCAAGAGCCGTAGTCAGCTGTAGAGTTTGTCTCAACAACTTATGCGCACCGAGCCTATAAGTGAGCAGAAAATTTGGGACATTCCAGGGGATGAGCGGTGGTGATCGAAGGAGCTCAATCAGCAGACTTTAACCTTGCCGAAGAGGAAATTTTAATGGGAAGTTTGGGATGAAATCGAATTACGGAGAGAAGCTACCCATTGAGAGTTGGATGATTGGGAGCGACTTGCCGATGAACTTGAAGAAGAAGAGCTTAAGAAGGTGATTGCACATCGCAGTTAAGAAAGCGGAAGTGGACAGGAGATTCCTTTTGATGGCGTGATTCAATACCTTTCGGGATTACTCCCCCAGGAAGATGAGGTGTTTTTGATCAACCGGTCCAAACTCAAATAGAAAAAGGTGGTCCGTTAAAATCTAGCATCGAGCAACCACCTGTTGACTTAGAGTTGAAACCACTTCGCAAAGATCTAAAATACATCTTTCTTAAAGAGCGGTGATAAGTTGCCCCTAATCATCTCGTCTAAACTCGAGCCTGAGCAAGAGGCAAAATTGATCAAAGTCTTTGGAGAAACATATCCTCGCGTTCGGATGGCGGTGGGCGATATCGGAGAATCAGCCTGGATGTATGCATGCATAAGATCCGAACGGAGGAAGGAGCGAAAAAGGTCGACAACCGCAAAGAAGGGTGAATCCGCATATGCAGGAAGTTGTCAAAAAGGAGATCATCAAATGGCTTGATATGGGGATTATGTATGCCATCGCCGGCGGTGAGTGGGTTAGCCCTACTCAAGTTGTGCCAAAGAAGGGGTATTACCATAGAAAAAATGAAAAAGGGGAGGAAATTGCTTTACGCCTTGTGGTGGTTATAGGTCTCGCATTGATTATCGCAGATTGAACGAAGTCAACGCAAAAGATCATTTCCCTTACCCTTCATTGACCAAACTAATTGAAAGGCGAGTGGTCACAAATATTATTGTTTTCTCGATGGATATTCGGGTACTTCCAGATAGCCATCGATCCTAATGACCAGGAAAAGACCACGTTTATGTGTCCATACGGTACTTTTGCTTTTCGCAGAATGCCATTCGCCTATGCAATGCACCCGCGACTTTTCAATGGTGCATGTTAGCCATTTTTGACAGACTTGTAGAGCAATGCATGGAGGTCTTTATGGATGACTTCTCGATCTATGGCGATGACTTTGATGAGATCTTAAGGAATCTAGATATGGTACTCAATGATGTGTTGAGAAAAATTTGGTGCTTAATCGGGAGAAATGCCATTTTCTAGTTGACGAATGGATTGTTTTGGGACACAAGTTGTCCGGTGAAGGTATTCAGGTGGATAGGGCTAAAGTAGAGGCCATTGAGAAAATGTCATATCCAAAGACGATTACGGAGGTACGAGGATTCTGGGACATGTAGGCTTCTATCGGCGTTTTATTAAAGATTTTTCGACTATAGCAAAGCCGCTTATCCAACTTTCTTTGAAAGAGGAAGTAGAGTTCGTGTTTGATGATGGGTGTAAAGAAGCTTTCAAATGCTTAAAGGATAAGTTAACCGGTGCCCCCATTTTGATCGCTACCGATGGACTAAACCTTTCGAACTCATGTGCGATGCCTCTAACTATGCTATAGGCGCATTTCTAGGCGAGAGAATTGACAAAAGTTCGAGACCAATCTACTATGCGAGCCGCACTTTGAACCCATTTCGGTGTAACTACACTACTACTACGAGAGAAAGAATTCTAGCGATCGTTTTTGCTATGGATAAGTTTCAAGTTACCTTCTTGGGTCTCGAGTTGTGGTTTGGGACAGATCATGCAACATTACGCTACCTCATAGAAAAAGCAGACGCCAAACCAAGGTTCTTGAGATGGATTACGATACTACAGAATTTGACCTTGAAATTAAGGATAAGAAAGGTAGCGAAAATGTTGTAGGTGATCACTTATCTCGCTTAGTGAGCGTGGGTGACGAAAACACTAAGGAAATAGGCATTGACTTTCCAAGCGAGCAATTAATGAGGCTCGAGAATGTGAGGCCGTGGTATCTTGATTACGTCAATTACATAGCGATTGGACATCTAGAAGAGAGGACGTGTCGAGGAAAAGAAGAAGTTTTTCGGTGACTTGAAGTATCTCGTATGGGAGGATCCACATTTGTTTAAAGTCCGCAAAGACGGGTTGCTTAGAAGGTGTGTTCGGAACATGAACAAGCTGGATATCTTAGAGCAATGTCACAGTGGCCTGTTTGGTGGACACTACGGAGCACAAAAGATTGCGAAAATCCTTCAATTTGGATTTTCTTGGCCTACTCTGTTCAAAGATTTGAAGCCTTTTGCAAAGGCCGTGATAGATGCCAAAGAGTAGGGAGGCTCGAGAATAGGATGGAGATGCCTTTGAGGCCTATTTTGGAATGTGAAGTCTTCGACGTGTGGGGCATCGATTTCATGGGACCTTTCCCATCATCGTGCGGTAATAAATATAGCCTAGTCTGCGTTGACTATGTTTCCAAATGGGTAGAGGCTATAGCCACCCAAACCAATGATCACAAAGTTGTAAAGAAATTCTTGCAAAAGAATATCTTTACTAGATTTGGCTGTCCTAGAGCCCTTATCAGTGATGAAGGTTCGCACTTGTGTAATGCACCACTAGATAAAATTCTTGAAAGATATGGTGTCAAGCATAAGATTGGTACACCATACCACCCCCAAACCAGTGGCCAAGTCGAAGTAAGCAACAGAAGTCTAAAGCGGATTTTGAGAAAGCGGTGAATTCGAATAGATCCAGCTGGATTTCAAATTGGACGACGCGACTCGGGCTTATCGTATGCTGCGTTCAAGACCCCTATGGGTACGTCGCCCTTTCAAATGGTTTACGACAGGCGTGCCATCTACCGGTCGAGTGGAGCACAAAGCTTCTTGGGCTATTAAATACTTGAACCCGATAGCCACTCTGTGGCGAGAAAGAGATTACTGCAATCGCATGAGCTCGATGAATTCAGACTCGGGGCCTACGAACATAAAGCGAGCAAGGAAAGAACGAAAGCGCTCCATGATGCTAAAATAAAGGGCGAGAGATTTCAAGGTAGGAGAGATGGCTTTACTTTACAACACGGATTACATCTGTTGCTTGTGGCAAGCTTAAGTCGAGATGGTCCGGACCCTTTGAAATTGTCGAAGTTCATCCGGGAGGAGCGATTTCCTTGAAGAAGTACAGCGGTCAACCTTTTAAAGTAAACGGTCCGCATTGAAAAAGTATTTTGGCCAACCTTATGAAAGTACCGAGGTCATATACTTTCAAAAGTTGGTTGGCGTGCTCGATGTCTTTGAATTGTGATGAGATTCCATCCGATTTCTTTGCTTGAACGATGACATTCTTACCCTTAAAGAAGCTTCTACCACGATTCCTGCACCTATCATTGCGCTGGTGCCACATGTAGAAGAAGTTGAGACAAAGACGAAAGTCAGTGCTGTCTGGAGAACCAAGTTAAAAAACTTGGTAGGGCATTTCACTTGTGGAGGTTGTGGTCAAACCTCGGTCCTTCACTCTGATTCTGATGATGAGGTGGCCGCATTTAAGCCAAAGTGGCCCGACCCGGGTTGACTTTGAAGAGTATGTCAAGCTAATGACATAAAAGAGCGCTTAGGAGGCAACCTAGCTTTGTTTCTTTTCTCTTTAAGTAAGCTATTTCTGTTTCAGTTGTAGGAGTAGTACCTTGGTTGTTTGAGTGAGATGTTGTGTTCCTACGAGTTGTTGAATGTTTCGTTTATGTTTATTCATATACCCTTGTACCCGAGATTATATGTATGTCGAGTCTTTGCAGATACCTTAGAGCGAGTTCGAGCTATTCTATCCAATGTTGTCAATTCGAGTTGCGGTGGTGCATTCATGCTACGGCCCGACCTCTGCTAACTTTCATCCGACAACCCTTTGTTGAAACCAGCTAAGTTTTTTTTTTTTTTCTTTTATTTTGCACATTACGAGGACATAATGTGATTTAAGTGTGGGGGTGTCTGGGTATGTTTTTATGCTATATCTTTGAAATATGAGTGAATTTTTAAATTTCGTCGAAATTTAAATTTTTGTGAGTCTCGAGCATATAATTGGAACTAGATGCTTGCTAGTTGTAGTTTTCTAACGATGATAGTATGTGACTTAGTGAGATAATTATAGCATGTCTTTACTTTTATGGAGATAGTGTTCATTTTTCACTCACGAAAGCCTTTGATATTGGAGCAAGATTTTTGAACTATATCCTTTCATTATTTTGATGAGTATCTTAAGAAGGTCAGTATGGTAACTGTTAGGTGTGATGCCCGAAAGACAATTTTTGTAATTGTTTTATTTAATAAATGAAATGATATTATTATTCATATTTATTATTCTCATAATCACCGATGTGACAATAGTATTTACACTACTGAAAACCACGAGTATATCGTTTATGTAATCACTTAACTCTCGGTGTATGAGATATACACGGGAGGATTGAGTTAGTGAAGATGTACTTAAAATACAATTAGTCCGTAGTAAAGTTAATCGAGAGTATCGGGTCTCCCCTTTAACGTACTATTAATGCGCCCATAACACGATAGGTGTGATCGTCTTATCCGGACTTTCGGTTAAGGGAACCTAATGGGGCATTTATATATGATAGATATATCATATAAATTTGGACCGATTTGATCGAGTTCTCAATATAATTCCGTAATTGAGAAGTCTTATCGAATCATTAGATGATCATATTATGGATGTATCTTAATCCTCGAGGTGATCACGATCATTTCGCTTGAATCGATTATGAGGTTTGACTTGACGGTTAAGGATTACACTCGAGTCTGTGATCCGAATTACCCCATCTTGGCATTATCTTTGGATTGAGTGAGTAGTACGTGTTATCACAGATACGGAATCCATTCCTTCCATTTATGGAAGTAGATAGACAGTTCCCTTATGAGTTAATCCTAGACATTGATCGATCCATGGGATTCATATTACACTGATTAGCTACCAGTGAGTTATTTGAATTATTGATCACTAGGGGTTAATGGTAAGTAAGGACAAGATGTTACGAAAAGGGTTAACGGTAACTTCCCGATTTAGAATGAGCGATCTATGGAGGATTAATCCATATGAAATGATTATATCGGTGGGCGCTTATTACTTTCGTGAGGAGATAAATATAATCTTATAATCGGAGGAGTGCGATCACGGGATTATGGTGGCATATTCTCGTGATTGATTTATCGAATATAATTATTACATTCATCGAGATAATTATTTATTTGATTTATCGGAGCCCGTGATTATTAGTCCATGGTCCCCGACGTGCCTCCTAATATAGCATAGATATTCTCGGACGTCGAATCTCGATAATATTAATTTAGTTCATGTTGGACTTTATTAAAGCGATATGTGAATTAATTGTTTAGTGGACTATTAAATTAGTTGGGCTAAATAATTAAATATGTGGAAAAGACATTTTCCATAATCTTGGCCCAATTATTGTGTAATGGCAAAAATTAATATTGACTAGGTCAATATATACAAATTTCACCCCATGTGATTGTTTTTAACAAGGAATTAGTTTTCTTGTGTGTTAAAAGACATGTGCATAAAAATATTTATTGGATAAATATTTATGGTAAATAATAAAGATATGAATATTCTTGATTTGTTTTAGAATATTTTGGGATTATCTTTATTTACTAGGATTATTATAATTGATTTTGTATTAATTGTAAAATCCTTGGAGGCTAAGTTTTACTCTCCTATATAAAGAGAGTTCTCCCAAGCCTTAGAATACACTTGAGAATTTCGAATTCCCCTTAGTAATTGAGAGGAAGAAATTTTCGGCCATAGTCTAGGGAAAATCTTGGTGATTTTTCCGGGTAGCATATCGGAGGGGTTCGAGTCGAGAATTCCTTCCACCGGGAATTGCTTGGATCACACGTACGGAAGATCGTGGTGCTCATCACATCTACTTCCATTCATCCTCCTTGCTGTTCTCCAACTTGGATTTTGAGATCCAAGAGGTATGTTCTACAACTTACTTGTAGATGTAGATTTAATGTTTTATTACGTGTATTATATAGATCTAGATCCTTAAATCGCTTCCGTTGCGATGATGGTATTCCTAACGATGGTATCGATCGCCAAGGGATCTATATTTATTAAGTATAAAATATTAGATCTAAGTGGAATATGCATGTGTAGATTGCATTATTTTCGTTTTTAATTTTATTATTTTCGAAAATTTTATGATGAATGCTTGCGATTGTTGTGGTTGAAGAGATGGATTGGGGTTGGTATTGTTTACCCGTTAGATCTATTGTAAACTCGTATAAACGATGAAAATTCGTTCATATGAGTATAGGAAATTATGTAATTTATCTTTATTGCAAGTTTAATTTCCAGCAAATAGATCAGTTTGTAGCTGTTTAGTATTTTTGCTTTTTCCGTTGATCGAACCGTTGAAACGAAGATCCTCCGGTCAGAATCAAGATTAGAAGAAGATAATCAACTCCACAAATTTTGGCGTCGATCAGGGTCCGTTTCGATATCCGTTTGATGCTGCGAAGAGGCTGCTGTAACAGAAAAACGCAGGATTCACAGATACACTACCTGTGACTTCCTCGATTTTCTGGGAGAGTTTGGACCATTGAAACAAAAATCCGACCGTTCGGATTGATCAACTTGGAGTTTTGGACGTACCATAAAAATTTCAGGTCGATCGGGATTCATCTCGATTCCCGATCTGCCTCAGGAAGTCCTTGATGCGGTGCAGTCAAAGTTAGATTCAGCAGCAAGTTGGGCGGTTAACTGGAGAAAATTGACAAGTTAAAGCTCCGATCCAACCATCCATATTGGAGTTCGAGAAGTGAAGAAAATATCTGGAAAGTTTCGTCCCGATCCGAGTTCGTTTGGTTTCCCGATCATCGAAGAGTTCGAACAGCTGCAGATTTTGTTAGAAAGTAGTAAACCCTAGTTAGGGTTTTGGTTTTTATTTTCTATTAGATTAGATACGGGGGTACCAACGATCCATCTCGGTGTTTAAATTTTCCGCAATTTTATTTTTTATGTGTTTGATCATAAAATAGACATAAAATCGGAATTGCCATGACATGCATCATATCATAAATCCACTCCATGCATACATGTAGAATTTTAATTTTGGTAATTAAAATAGGCATGTATACAAACTCGCGTAATTAGTTGAAATTTAATTAATACGTGGTAATTAATTAATTTAGTAACTAATTAAAGATCCGAGGACGGGTTATGAAATCGTTAGCCTTTCGGTGTGTGTTCTCGGTGAACCGCCTTAAAGCTGAAACGAGATCACGTTTTCAATTCGTAGTGTCTACGAGATTGAATGATGGTAAAAGAACAATAAATCTTGGATAAAAACGGTTCGCCTTTAGGTTGGGTGGTCAACTGAGCTTCGCTCAAACGACTTAACCCTCCTAGTGTGATGTATGCACGGGGGTCCGGCAAGACTAAGCCAAACCGAGGCGGAGGGTGATTCCTTCTAATCTCAATAGGGCTCTCTTGACCCGATTTCGATCCATCATCACATATGTTCCAACGAATAGGGCGGGTAGGCTTGCCTACGTCACCGACACCATTCGGAATCCTTGATTTTATGTGCTTTTATGTTAACATCAAAAGACGTGGTTAGTTAACCCACCACCACTTCCAAAATATTGAGTGGGAGCGGGAAGGCGACACCAACCCCACGGTCTCTACTATAGATGCAAGTAAGTGAGAGAAGGGTGACGCCGCTGGCGCTTTGATTTCGTCCCCTACGGATGGTGTTCACCCCTATCAACATTCATGGCTTGGTCTCCGAAAGGATAGGATTTACAGGTACTCGTCGGGTCAGCGACCTATCCTACGACGGCACACTCGGGCGTACCTAAGAGAGATCGATATAGTAGGTCACACTCATCAAGGGTATTTTTGGTAATACCTAGGCTAAAAAAGGAAGGTAGTCAATGAATAAAGGGATGTTCGATTCTCGTGGGATGTCCGATTCTCACAAGTTATTCATTGATTTAACCGTTGATCTCTTTGACCTACCCTACGGCGGATCGAGATGCAAGGTTAAAACCTTGGAATGGTAGAGTAGACTTACTTTTAGTTTACAATTCCTAAAATAAAATAATATAGTAGTGTTAAACTTGAATTAATATATGTCATTTTATTTGACATTATATCCCTTACTAAATTGCTTAAAAATTTATAATTGACTAGTATTGACTTCGTTAAAAAGTGGAAAGTAACTAGGACGTTGAACTAGTTAATCGATAATGCAATTAATTTTTGAAAGAGATATTTTCTCTTAAGCCTTTTAAAACCAGAGTGACATATGGGTATGTCACTAGTGTCATTCGTGTTAAACGGGAGACAAACTTAGTTTGATCAAAGGTGATTTCGGACTTTGAAATTCTTCTAGTGAATTTTTAAATGTGTAGTAATTACACGAGTAAATTTTCTAATTGAAAAATCGGAAAATCATGAAGTGTTACTAGTTGGACGATATTTGGAATTGATGAACTAGTGGGAGCTTTATGATTTATTGTTTTTCTAGAACATTAGAAAAGTGTAATTGACTACACACGTAATCGTTCTAATTGAAAACCGGAAAGTCATGAAATGTCGCTAGTTGGACGATATTTGGAATCGATGAACTAGTGGTAGTTCTATGATTTGTTGTTTTTCGAAACATTAGAAGCTGTGTAAGTGTTTACACGAGAGATTTTCAAATTGAAAAATTGGAAAATCATAAAATGAAGCATTCTTTGGTTAGACGGTATTTGGAACCGATAAACTAGTGGGAGCTTTAATGTTATGATTTTTGTTTTTTTACGGTATGATAGAAAATCCGAGAAGTCTAACAAGTAACAATCGAAATAGACATCCCACGGTTCAAGAGTAGTGTCTACTCAAACGAACATTGTTCAAGCTATTTCCATTCACGGAAAGTCAAGAATGGGAGAATATGTCTAAAAATGTTAGTCATCTACAAGCGAGTTGATTTTAAGGCTAAAAGCGAAAATTAACAAACTGAAAGTCATAGGATAAGGATAGTGATTTCGGATCACCAACCTATGAATCCTTGGTGATTAGGCTATGTTCTTTGGAAGAACGAGATAGTTGTGCATTAACGATTAATAGACAACGGGCGGTAATTTTAGCAAAATAGTGGGCGTGATATGAGGAAATGAATCTCAGATTCAACCCTTGGATATCGCAGAAGATTTATTTTTCCGTTTAAGATTCGTTGGAACGAAAGGATTTACCTTCTATTCGATAATTTGTTTGTCGTATAGAAAGTGAATATACCATTTGTAATACTGAATCCAAGACTCGGACTTTTGTTTGATAAAGTCAAAACCACTTACAAGCTCTTTGAAATATGTATATAACACATCTTAAGAACTATTAAAAGCAATTGGTTTCTATATTTAGATAAACGCTTCTTCATATTCCATAGTTAGTGCATAGTCCCTAAAAGACAAGACACAAGGCGGCTCAGGGTGATTCCTTTCTCGATCTGGTTAGATTGTCTTAAAGGTTCAATGACTAATTTTCCTTTCAATCGGAAAGGAAAATGGTTATAAAGAAGTAACACCGCTTGTTCATGATGACCTTTGGGGTCTTATGAAAGATAAGCTAGTGGGAGCTTATGAGTAGTGACTTCTAGTCTGACAACTACTCAAACACTCCGGCAAGTTTATCCAAAATATTTTGAGGTTTTCTCTGTTTTCAACAGAGATGGAGTATTCTATACTCAGAAATAGGCCATCACATAGTCCTAGGGTTTGATGCTCGGCCTGCCTTATAGTGAAATGCTTTCACTAAGTGAGAAACCGTTAAATTGCCTTTACATAGTTGTAGATGTGCCACAATACACTGCTTAGCTCAATAAAGATATTGGAAGTGAAATAACGGTTTACATTGAAGTGTAGAACCGAGAAGTCTACCTAGAATGTGCTTTGGAATTAACGGATAATGAGTGGATTCGGTTCACCAAAATTCCGTCAATATAAGCATTTAGCACATGATGCTTGATGGTTTGACTGGGAATTTCACGTACACGTTCGGTCAGTGACCAAATCGTGATATATCTTGAAGAATTGAGAAAAAGGTTCGTTATAAGATTCTTGAAATCGGGAAGGGACAGTTATACTGTTGCATCTTTTCTGATAGAATCCATGAACAGTAAAACCATGAACCTTGAAGTACGATTACTCAAGGTAGTTACTAACTGATTAAAATCAGACCACATCCAACATCGGTTGTTGGTGATGACACTAAATACTACTGAACTAAATCAGAATTTCGATCCACCAAGTAAATAGTGGGAGTATGGTTTATCCATTACCCATTATGGGTTCTGCGGACTTAATAGTCTACAGGATCGATCAATGACCTATGGCTCTTTTGTGAGCTGTATAGGATTCTGATAATAGAGGTTGGTTTACAAGCCATAACCCTGTGAATGGAGTTTGGTACTCCAGAGCTGTTCATACTCTTGTAGAACCACCTGAGTGTCTCAGGCCCAGTGGGAGTAATTGGATCTACACGGAAAAGAGTAGAATGAATTCGGTAATTCATGATTTCGTTCAAAAGCAGAAAATAGGGGTGATTTCCCTGAGATTTTCTTGCCAAACAAACGGAATCTGGATTCATTCGGAACAGAATGGCATTGCCTTATGAACCCATGACAGGATGACTGTCAAGGCTTATGTCCTTTGTGGATAAGAAGAAAACCTCTTGGTCATTAGAAGTCACCTGTTTCTAAAAACATGTGGATTTGACCAGCATATTGATAAGTCTTTTTTTGTAGACTGGATATCAATATTAGTAAAGTAGTTAATATATATAAATATATATTAGTGTTTGTGAAGGATGACACTGCACCAGTTGGTAACAACATGGGTGTGTTATCTGAAGTCAGAATCTGACAAAGCCACAATTCTCTGTAACAGAGATTTGGACAACATTCTACAGAGTTTGACTCGGTTGAATTCATTAGAATCAGTCACTGGTTTCCCATCCATCTTATTGGTTAAGATGATGCATCTGTATATGCAACATTCAACGAGGAAGTTCTACCCTATGCCTCAGGAATGACTCTCTAAATCTTCGGATGAAGAGAAATGGGATAGATTCTCTTTCTAGTAAGAGATGGTCAGGTTATTGAACGTCAATTTTGATCGAATCTTAGATTCGGCAGTTAACGAAGCAAGTTTAGTATGTCCTTTAGTATCTTGAGAGAACGAGGAATAATGTGCGGACATATTCATGTATGAGCTTGGATATGTGTGATACACTGATTTTGACTTTAAGTCAGATTGAGGATGATCGTTAAAGTCGATCTCGGGCTCAGTGTTTACTCTTGTTGAAGCTATTGCCTGGAGGAATCCAGCAACGCCAACTCGACTTTAACTAGTTGGGTGATTAGCGGCTTTTGTAGTAGCTAGAGAGGCGATATAGCCTCAGGATTTCCTTTTCAGTTCTGGGAGTGATTCCAGATTTGGAAAGCCGATACCACATCATTGTGCAAACGATGAAGGGGTAGCTTATAAGGATTTCCGAAATCACTTGAGTTCAAGAGCATATTGGGAATGTACCACATGATTAGATGGACCGGCGACGTTTCGATTCTACGGATCGCCTCGAGCCGACAACCTGACCGATCATTAAGACCCATGACATTCAGGATATAGGTGCTCCCGAGTCACTGACCTATCCTACGACGGCATACTCGGAGTGTACTTTGGAATCTGAAATGGTTATGATAAGTTTTGTGGGTACCAAAATACGGGATGAGTCTCCATTGCTTTAGAGCAAGTGGGAGATGTAGTTTCTTTGTAGTTTTAAATAATAGGGTGTGCTCTAAAACAATTAATCACAAGCTTTTCGTGCAAGTGGGAGATTGTTAGGTGTGATGCCCGAAAGACAATTTTGTAATTGTTTTATTTAATAAATGAAATGATATTATTATTCATATTTATTATTCTCATAATCACCGATGTGACAATAGTATTTACACTACAGAAAACCCTGAGTATATCGTTTATGTAATCACTTAACTCAGTGTATGAGATATACACGGGAGGATTGAGTTAGTGAAGATGTACTTAAAATACAATTAGTCCGTAGTAAAGTTAATCGAGAGTATCGGGTCTCCCTTTAACGCATTACTATTAATGCGCCCATAACACGATAGGTGTGATCGTCTTATCCGGACTTTCGGTTAAGGGAACCTAATGGGGCATTTATATATGATAGATATATCATATAGGAAATTTGGACCGATTTGATCCGAGTTCTCAATATAATTCCGTAATTGAGAAGTCTTATCGAATCATTAGATGATCATATTATGGATGTATCTTAATCTGAGGTGATCACGATCATCGCTTGAATCGAGTATGAGGTTTGACTTGGCGGTTAAGGATTACATCGAGTGCGTGATCCGAATTACCCCATCTTGGCATTGTACTGGATTGAGTGAGTAGTCTGTGTTATCACAGATACGGAATCCATTCCTTCCATTTATGGAAGTAGATAGACAGTTCCCTTATGAGTTAATCCTAGACATTGATCGATCCATGGGATTCATATTACACTGATTAGCTACCAGTGAGTTATTTGAATTATTGATCACTAGGGGTTAATGGTAAGTAAGGACAAGATGTTACGAAAAGGGTTAACGGTAACTTCCCGATTTAGAATGAGCAGATCTATGGAGGATTAATCCATATGAAATGATTATATCGGTGGACGCTTATTACTTTCTCGTGAGGAGATAAATATAATCTTATAATCGGAGGAGTGCGATCCACGGGATTATGGTGGCATATTCCTGTGATTGATTTATCGAATATAATTATTACATTTCATCGATAATTATTTATTTGATTTATCGGAGCCGCGATTATTAGTCCATGGTCCCCGACGTGCCTCCTAATATAGCATAGATATTCTCGGACGTCGAATCTCGATAATATTAATTTAGTTCATGTTGGACTTTATTAAAACGATATGTGAATTAATTGTTTAGTGGACTATTAAATTAGTTGGGCTAAATAATTAAATATGTGGAAAAGACATTTTCCATAATCTTGGCCCAATTATTGTGTAATGGCAAAAATTAATATTGACTAGGTCAATATATACAAATTTTCGCCCCATGTGATTGTTTTTAACAAGGAATTAGTTTTCTTGTGTGTAAAAAGACATGTGCATAAAAATATTTATTGGATAAATATTTATGGTAAATAATAAAGATATGAATATTCTTGATTTGTTTTAGAATATTTTGGGATTATCTTTATTTACTAGGATTATTATAATTGATTTTGTATTAATTGTAAAATCCTTGGAGGCTAAGTTTTACTCTCCTATATAAAGAGAGTTCTCCCAAGCCTTAGAATACACTTGAGAATTTCTGAATTCCCTTAGTAATTGAGAGGAAGAAATTTTCGGCCATAGTCTAGGGAAAATCTTGGTGATTTTTCCGGGTAGCATATCGGAGGGGTTCGAGTCGAGAATTCCTTCCACCGGGAATTGCTTGGATCACACGTACGGAAGATCGTGGTGCTCATCACATCTACTTCCATTCATCCTCCTTGCTGTTCTCCAACTTGGATTTTGAGATCCAAGAGGTATGTTCTACAACTTACTTGTAGATGTAGATTTAATGTTTTATTACGTGTATTATATAGATCTAGATCCTTAAATCGCTTCCGTTGCGATGATGGTATTCCTAACAGTAACACCTTAGTTAGACCGTGTACTGTGAATATCATAGAGTCTGAATGTGATAAGTGAGATGTAACTTATGTCTTTTAAAGAAAAAGTGAATGAATAAGTAATGAATTATCAATAAATACGTTTGTCGGAAGCTGGTTTATGATTTGGGTGAGGTAGGGTGTACCACGTATGTCCTATTCCACTATGATGACCAAAAGCTCATGATAGTCAGTTTATAGCTACCTGATGATTTGAGTAGGTAGGGGATTATCATGAAATGTCCTACTCTACTATGACGGGTAAGAGCTTATTCTGATATGCGTTGAATTTAAAAATTTTGAAAAATGATGAATAAGAATAAAAATAGAGTGAAGTCTTTGTTATCATGGATCTTATACCCAGTAGAACCGCATGATATGCTGTAGGGATTATCCTACTGAGTGCGTGGGAAGGCTTAGTGTGAAGCTATTACTGTCTGTACCTAGGATAGTCATTGAAATTTTTGAGAGGATATTCCTTTGAAAGGCTTGTTAAATTTGAGAAGGGCTTGTCACACATACACCGAATCTATCTCTCGTGATGGTATTGTTTGCTATAGTTGTTATATCTTTTGTTACGTGAGTTGGAGATCTATGTGGATTGCATGAAAGTTGAGCTATAGTTTTGATTGTTTTGCTCGGGACGAACAAAAGTTCAAGTGTGGGGAGTTGTTAAGGGTGTTTTTATATGTTTTATAAGGCTATATTTTATGATAATTTCCCCCCGTATTTGTATTATTTGCATAAAGAAATAAGTGTTTAGACGAAATATTGAGCATGTGGTGTTTTAGTAAGTTAATCACAAAATTAGTCAATTTATGCGTTATATTGATGAATTTATATTTAATTGGACATTATTACATTTTGGGATATTTTTATGTGTTATAGATGCACAAATTCGAGCTCAAGAGGTAATTCAAAGATGATCAAGTCGGGTTTAATTAAAGAGGAAGAGATAATGGTGATTGGATTTGATTGGAAAGAGATAGATATGAGAAAATCAAGTTTTCGTGTCTCGAATCAAGGCGTCAGATTATTGAACGGCCGTTCAAGCTGGGTGGCGTCAAGATAGTGGACGAAAGGCGTCCAGGATGATATTTTGGATTCAGCAAGTTTGGGACGCTGGCTAGACGTGCGTCCAATCCCAGCTCGGCCCGACTCAAATAAGTTTTGCAACTGGAACGAGCGTCCATGACCTTGGACGGGCGTCCGGTGCCGACTTAACCCTAGCCGACCTAAAATCCTATAAATAGCAGCGTGTATTAAACCCTAGGGGACATCTCATACACATTATTCCCTCATAACAAACCCTAGCAGCCGCATCATTCAAGGAGGAGAGTCAAAGATGAATCCTTCCATCCCAATGATTATGTCCAACAACATGATTGTTGGCTAAACGCATAGTGATGGAACAACCGGAGGATATCACATCAACGTCATCACAACCATGATTCGTTAGTTTATCTTTAGTTATGATTTTGAATATTTTGTTTTATTTATCGTTTGAATCTTGATTTATTGGTTAAGAGTTTCATTAGATAGGAATGTCAATGAACCTCTATGTTGTTTGAATTTTTATGGAAATTTAATTCAAAGAATAGTTTTCTATTTCAATCGATACAATTGATGACGTTTTGAGGAATCATATATCGTTAGTTGGGTATTGCAATTTGGGAACGAATTGTTGATCTTGTTATGAATGTTATCTGTTTTTTCTTGGAAAAGTAAACAAACCTTAGAAATTGATCTAAAGGAATTTAGTCGGTTTCGTGATTGATCATACCAATAAAACTGTATTCGAATCATAAACTGGTTGTCTGATCGTTGAGTGATAGATTCTAGGTGTTCTACTGTTTCCCTTTTATAATTCGAAAACAAAATCGTTTATTTCAACGCTAGTCTTAAGTTTAGTTCATTGCAACCTCAATTTTTCTTTGTTCGTTTTTCGTGCATATTTCCGATTAAATCGATCACGGGCGCCCGTCTGTCTTAGAGGACCTTTCGTCCACTCTTGAATATCTCTTGTTTCTTTGTTTATTTTAGTTGTTGTTTTATTTTCTTTTCCTTAGATTTTTAGTTTATTTTTTTTAGGTTCAGTTTATAGTTAGATTAACCTTAGTTTTAGGTAATAGTTCGTGACATAACCAACTTAGGAGTTATATCTTAATCTGATAACTTTACGATTCCCTTAGGACGACTCGGCAACATCCTTTACTATGTACCTTATGCTTGGGGTGTTCCGATAATATAAATTTAAAACACGTTTTTTAACGAACACGAGACTAGTGCACTAAAATGCTTGAAATCTGGTTAATTCTTCGTGTTTGATCCTTGGTGCAAAGTCCTCTATTTATAGTGTAAGGTCTAACGTTCATCTTGCTTGAATTGAATTGTATCAACGCGTCATCTCGTAACGGGTATATTTTGTGACCGTTTCGACTTGTCGATTTCATCCAATAAAATTGCTTCCTTTACAACGTTCGAATGTACTATCAGTTTGTTGGATGACTGACTTATAAAACTGAGTTTCCTGGTCAGCTTTATACTGAGTTTGTCAGTTGTCAGTTTCTTGTCCGACTTGGAGCATTAACTAAGATTTTACTCTTCTTCAAATATCAGTACTCCTGTTTTCATCTAATTATTATTGACTAAATCAGAGTACACCATAAGCATATATCATCTAAGAGTTCATTGTCCTTATGACTCTTAGGTCTTCATACAAGATCCATAAAGTCAGTTCAGGTCACCACAATCTTGCCTGAAGTCTAACTTTACAGTCTCTACTTTCATAACTAAATTTGAACCCTCAGTTCTTCAATCTTCTGTAACTGAGTTTGTTCCCTCAGCCTTAAGTTTTAGATAAGCCAACCGAGTATGTGTCCCTCAGCGAACTTACCTTCTTCAATTCAGAGTGAGCTTCAGTTCTTTGTGTTGTCTGAGTCAGTTTTAGATGACTTGTCTTTCCAGTTTCTTAGTTGATTTCCAGTTTTCGGTTTTACGACACTTCTATCTATTATAGTGCTTGTCTGATATAACCTATAAAATTATCAGACTCTAGTAAAACTTATACATTCGATTCTATACATCTTTTAGCCTTTCACTATAACAAACTAGTTTGAAAGATTTCATCAATGGGGTGTAAACAATCATTTTCTTAAATAAGATGAATTATCATCAAAACTAAATTATTATTTCCAACAATTTCCCTCTTTTTGATGATGTCAAAACCCTCCTTAAAAGAAAATCTTAAAGATAAACACAATACAAAACAAACTAAAACTGGAAACTGGATTTCATTAAGATTTTGCAAAAACTAGATCAAGTTACAGATTATGTATAAACTTAAATGAAAATTTAAACAGCTTTCTGTTTAACTATGACATAATTCCTTCTTTTTTCATGAAGGGGAAATTCTCCTTCAATCCTTGTGTCTTCATTGCTGATAGTCTTGAGGTAATCCACTTGGCTGGTTAGCTTCCATTTTCTCCACATAGCTAACTTTGGAAAATGACTTTCATCTTTGTAATAACTTTCGAACTCATAGACATCTGCTTTCATCTGTTCAATCTTATCTTTGATCTGAAGTTTTTCTTCAATCCTTTTTATCTTTTTGTAATTGGCCATTTTCTGTTTATGATGGAGATCACACAAAAAGTAGTTGAGTGATTCTTCATAATTCTTGTATCTATACTTGGATTTGACATGACTGTAGTCTGTAACAAACTTCATCCAAAGATCTTCAGTGAAGGTTGCTCTTCTTTCATCAGGTTGGCTGTATTTGAGTATCAGCTGCTCATCAATTAGTTCTTCAACTTGTCGGATGTCTGATTCTGTAGCTGATTTTTCTTTCTTCAGTTCTGTCAACTCAGTTTCAAGCTTCAATTTTTCTTCACATAACTTCAGCTTTTCTTCCTCCACTTCCCCCTTTTTGGCATCATACAACTCATTGATTAGTTGATGTGTTGCCTTCTGATTTATGGACATCTCTTTCTGAGAGGTGAGGACATCTCTGAGTTGAGTTTCTAGCACATAGATCCGTTGATTGAGGTACCATTCAGCTTGAGCATGAGTTTCTCGATCTTTCATTTTTGTTTGTTCAAGTTTTTCCTTCAGACTGAGAATCTCTGAAAATGAATTTGATGTGGATTACTTGATAATGTCCAACTTAGTGTGAGTTGAGACATCAGTTTTCTTCCTGTAATCCAAATAACTGAAAACATGTGATAGAAGACCACTTAAACCATCCTTTTGGTTGAGCATAATCTTCAAGCCTTCTTGGACATGGCTTAATTCTTCAGTTGTAAGTTTCTTAGATGGGTCTTCTTCCTCTGTTTCCTGGATTTTAGACTGACTGGCATCTTCAATTATCATTAGTTGTTGATTATTATCAGCTCTAGCTTCTTCTACTTTATTGTCAGTTGTCTGATTTCCAACTGGCAATTCTTCTTGCTGAGTATCAGTTTGCGCTGCTTGTGGTTGAGGCCAGTCTCTTTTTTGTTTCCTTGGTCTTCAGAAAAAAGGCATTGTTGGTTTTCTTGCATCAAGTTGAGGCTCAGTAGATTGACCTCCAAAAGTCTCCACTAGATGAGACAAGGTTTCCTTAGAAAATAGAAAGATATTAGTAGGTTCTTTAGTTAACTGAGGAATATTAGTGTCTACTACTTCTATCTATTCAATACTTGCTCCCCCCAGTGTTGCATTTCTCTTAGTAGGGTTTTGTTTCACTCTCACTTCCCCCTGGATTGTATCATCCACAGTAGGGGTCTGTACAATTTCACTAGCCTTCTCAGTAGGCTCTTGTACAATATCAGCAGCCACTTTAGTTTGCTCCTTCTCACATTCCTCATCATCATCTTCCTTCTGTTGTTTCAAAGTTCTTAAATCTTTTCCCTTTCCATGTTTGATCCTCTTCTTAGCAACTTGTTTGATTCTTTTCAGTGGTCTTTCAAGGGATTCAAACAAGGCTTGTTCAAGTGCCTCTTTGCTTACTGACATTCTTTTTCTTGATAGATCCTTAAGTTGCTCAGTAAAGATTTATGCAATTGTTGTCTTTACCTGTTCATCAGGTGCGGGGGATTCTTCTATAATGCTTGTATCAGCAGGCTTTGCAGAGTCTGCTGGTTGTTTAGACCTTTTAGGCTTCAGACTATCAGTGATCTTTCTTGTATCTGACTTGGAAGTTGATGTTGATTTTGGAGGTTCGATGCTTTGCCTTTTCTCCATCGATTTTCTTGATTCAATAACTTTGGGATCAACCTTTTTTTTCTTCTGAACTCTGGATTTGGTTCACTTCCTTCTAGTTGATCTTCTCCATCATCATCCAAACCATGAATTGGTGAATTGACTTCAGGCTTGTATCTTGCTTCGTTGATGCTTTAAGGACATACATCATCAATCTACAAGTGATTCAACAGACTCTGGACAATCAAACCTAAAGGTTTGATCTTGATAAAGGATCAAGATCCAAGATATTTGATTGGCTTTTTCTCCTTGATTGTTTCTCTTTCTTCAGTCATAACCTTCTTCATGTAATGTATTAAGAGCCCTGTCCAATCAAACTTCATGCTTCTTGAAATGATAATCATCAAATCAATATTGGACCCAGATAGGGTATCATAACTTCCAACCAACCCTTGTAAACTTCTCGCAATGTATTTTCTCAGCAGATTATATTCATAAGATATATACTTAACATTGATTCCAAGTGATGATTGTTCATCATGATCAGTCTTGATTGATTTAACAAAGGTCATACTGGGCAGTTGCATACTTTCCGGAATTGTTGGGGCTCCATTTTCTTGTGCAAACCTAAAAGCTACCCTTAACAAATCTGAAGAAATGAGAATCTCCTTACCATGAACTGTGGTTGTAAACTCTCATGTGTTTTGTTTTACAACCATGTTCTTCCAAAACTCACATACATTTCTGTGAGAGATTGTTTGCAGTCTAATGTTTAGCACATTTTCCAGACCTTCATACCGCCGAATACTTCTTCTAAGACTAACTGTAAGCTCTCATTTACGGGCATCTTTAACATAACCACAAACACTTTGACTCGAACTGAGATAATGTCCTCAGCAGACATTTTGTTTCTTGATGCTGAGATAAAAGAGAAGATAATGCCAAGATTATACGCAAATGCTTGACTGTTTGAAAGAGAATGTAATGATAATTCTATGCATATTCTCTAAGATATATAGGCTATAGTGGGTATACTCTCTCCAGGCACGTACACTTGCATTAGCACCATCCCAATGCACGAACAAGTGGAAACCAATAAGAAAATGCCAAGTGTACCACTACATAAGCCCACTAATTGTATGAAATTATTATGTCCTTGTAGCAGCTGTAATAAAGATAAGGTTAAAACCTATTAAGTATATTTGTTGATTTTCATTAAAGTCTGACTTTATCCGCTGATAGATTCTTCAGCAGACTAATCATTGTAGAGACTCTGCTGATATGCTTCAGTAGGGACAGAGTCTGTAAATGTCTTGAATACCTGGCTGATCTTCCCATTTTCATCTAGCTGATTCAATGAATAGAATTGTCCAACTATAATACAAGATGAAGTTTAATACCAATGACTAATCTGCCAAGTGAGCTCACCCAGCGGGGCAAAGACCAATCCTCTTGGAAACTTCATTTGCTCAATTGACCAATCTTCAAGAGCATTTAGGAATTGTTGATACCAATAACTAATCTGACATGTGAGCGCGCCCAGCAGGGAAAAAACTAGTCCTCTTGGTGAATTCCAATGCCCTGCTGACCATTAGCATGTTAGCAAAACTTGTCGATGCCAAGTTCATTTCTTAACTTAGCAAATCTATCTTCATCCAGAGGATTTGTAAAGATATCTGCAAGTTCATCTTCAGTAGGTATGTAAAGAACCACAAAATCTTTCTTTTAAGTATGATCTCTTATAAAGTGATGACGCACATCAATGTGTTGGGTTTTTGATTGCAAAACATGATTTTCTGTTATAGCAATTGCACCTGTGTTGTCACACATTATGGGAATTTCTCTCTCTTTAATCCCATAGTCCCTTAATTGTTGTCTTATCCATAGGACTTGTGCACAACAACTTCCAGTAGCTATGTATTCTGCTTCAGCAATGGAAGTTGATATAGAGTTATGTTTCTTGATAAACCAGGAGACAAGTCTATTTCCCATCAACTGGCATGTTCCTGTGGAGCATCTTCTATCAATCTTGCATCCAACATAATCAGAATCTAAGTAGGATATTACTTTGAAGCTTCCATCTTTTGAATACCATATCCCTACTCCCAAAGTTTCTTATTGTTGGTCCCTTGGAAAGGCTAACACAAGTTTAGAGGGGGGGTGAATAAACTTGTCCCTAAAAACTGGATTTTAGACTTTTAAGGTTCAGTTAAAACTTGTGTGGAGTTAAGCTGACAAAGGTAAGTCTAAGTCAAAACTGACTTATAACAAAACTGAGTCAACCGGCAGCGGATATAATTCTAGCCTTTTTCTTGATCTTGTTATTCTCTGTTTAAGTTGAGTGTGCTAAACTGAATTTTGGTGAATGTCAGTTTGTGAGCTGTGAGTTGTGTAACAATCAGTTCTCAATATGCTGAATAAACAATAATAAATGTTGTAATGATAAATAACAAAATGTAAATGCGTAAAGTAAATGAAACAAGAGTGATAAAGGTTCCATGTGGTGTAATTCTGTCAGTCCTCTCTTCCCCTGTGGTGTAGGAGGAAAATTTCACTCGAACTTCTTGAGGTGAGCTGTTACAAAAATTCCTAAACAATAGTCCTTGGCTAATCCTAGCTTCACTATCTAAACACTTGTAGAACAGGTGGAATGGCTGCTCTACAATTGCTTGAGTCACTGGTCCTTGAAGGGTTACGTATGCCTTTTCACCGTTACCACCACAAACACGGTCTACCATTTCTCGCCGATACAAGCGCTTCTTGGGAAATCCTTCACCGGATTGCTTCACAGTCTAAACCGTTGAATAAGAATCAAAGTTGGGCTGAGAATAAATAAATTGATTCTTGTTTGTGGTTCTTCAAAGTGTCTGAATCTGGATAAATTTTGTGTAGCTTGAACAATTGAAGAAATTCATGATTGATCTTGTTTGCGCAAGGATGATAGATATTCGAATGAACGAGACTAGTGCACTAAAATGCTTGAAATCTGGTTAATTCTTCGTGTTTGATCCTTGGTGCAAAGTCCTCTATTTATAGTGTAAGGTCTAACGTTCATCTTGCTTGAATTCGAATTGTATCAACGTCTATCTCGTAACGGGTATATTTTGTGACCGTTCTGACTTGTCAGTACTTCATCCAATAAAATTGCTTCCTTTACAACGTTCGAATGTACTATCAGTTTGTTGGATGGTGACTTTATAAAGCGAAGTTTCTGGTCGTTTTATCTCGAGTTTGTCGGTTGTCAGTTTCTTGTCCGACTTGGAGCATTAACTAAGATTTTACTCTTCTTCAAATATCAGTACTCCTGTTTTTCATCTGATTATTATTGACTAAATCAGAGTACACCATAAGCATATATCATCTAAGAGTTCATTGTCCTTATGACTCTTAGGTCTTCATACAAGATCCGTAAAGTCAGTTCAGGTCACCACAAACTTGCCTGAAGTCTAACTTTACAGTCTCTACTTTCATAACTAAATTTGAACCCTCAGTTCTTCAATCTTCTGTAACTGAGTTTGTTCCCTCAGCCTTAAGTTTTAGATAAGCTAACCGAGTATGTGTCCCTCAACGAACTTACCTTCTTCAATTCAGAGTGAGCTTCAGTTCTTGGTGTTGTCTGAGTCAGTTTTAGATGACTTGTCTTTCCAGTTTCTTAGATGATTTCCAGTTTTCGGTTTTACGACACTTCTATCTATTATAGTGCTTGTCTGATATAACCTATACAATTATCAGACTCTAGTAAAACTTATACATTTAGTTCTATACATCTTTTAGCCTTTCACTATAACAGCTAGTTTCAGTACTTCATCAATGGGGTGTAAACAATCATTTTCTTAAATAAGATGAATTATCATCAAAACTAAATTATTATTTCCAACAATTTCCCTCTTTTTGATGATGTCAAAACCCTCCTTAAAAGAAAATCTTAAAGATAAACACAATACAAAACAAACTAAAACTGGAAACTGGATTTCATTAAGATTTTGCAAAAACTGGATCAAGTTACAGATTATGTATAAACTTAAATGAAAATTTAAACAGCTTTCTGTTTAACTATGACATAATTCCTTCTTTTTTCATGAAGGGGAAATTCTCCTTCAATCCTTGTGTCTTCATTGCTGATAGTCTTGAGGTAATCCACTTGGCTGGTTAGCTTCCATTTTCTCCACATAGCTAACTTTGGAAAATGACTTTCATCTTTGTAATAACTTTCAACTCATAGACATCCGCTTTCATCTGCTCAATCTTATCTTTGATCTCAAGTTTTTCTTCAATCCTTTTGATCTTTTGTAATTGGCCATTTTCATTTTATGATGGAGATCACACAAAAAGTAGTTGAGTGATTCTTCATAATTCTTGTATATCTGTACTTGGATTTGACATGATCAGAATCAGTAACAAACTTCATCCAAAGATCTTGATGAAGGTTGCTCTTCTTTCATCAAAGTTGATTGTATTTGAGTATCATTTGCTCATCGCTTAGTTCTTCAACTTGTCGGATGTTTGATTCAGAGCTGATTTTTCTTTCTTGATTCACCATCAACTCGTTTCAAGCTTCAATTTTTCTTCACATAACTTCAGCTTTTTCGCCTCCACTTCCCTTCTTTTGGCATCATACAACTCATTGATTAGTTGATGTGTTGCCTTCGATTTATGGACATCTCTTTTCGAGAGGTGAGGACATCTCTGAGTTGAGTTTCTAGCACATAGATCCGTTGATTGAGGTACCATTCGGCTTGAGCATGAGTTTCTCGATCTTTCATTTTTGTTTGTTCAAGTTTTTCCTTCAGATGAGAATCTCGGCCCGAATTTGATGTGGATTACTTGATAATGTCCAACTTAGTGTGAGTTGAGACATCGCTTTTCTTCTGTAATCCAAATAATCGAAAACATGTGATGAAGGCCACTTAAACCATCCTTTTGGTTGAGCATAATCTTCAAGCCTTCTTGGACATGGCTTAATTCTTGATTGTAAGTTTCTTAGATGGGTCTTCTTCCTCTGTTTCCTGGATTTTAGACTGACTGGCATCTTCAATTATCATTAGTTGTTGATTATTATCAGCTCTAGCTTCTTCTGCTTTATTGTCAGTTGTCTGATTTCAAACTGGCAATTCTTCTTGCTGAGTATCAGTTTGCGCTGCTTGTGGTTGAGGTTGAGTCTCTGACTGCAAAACTGTACTACTTTGAGCTTCTTTCCTTGAATCATCATCCTTATCATCATCTTTTTTCTTTAAAACATCCTTCGGTATAGATGATGTGGTTGATTCAATTCTCTTAGCTATCTCTCTGAATCTGTTGTAGCAATTGTTGAGAAATTCTTCCATAGGAAATAGTGCATAGAGATTTGGTATTTCCAGTTTCTCCAACAATAGTTTCTCTTCATTAAGTAGAGTAGCTTCTCAAGAATCTTCAGTCTTGAGCTTCATCTTCATCAGTTTGATGATCCTTTCAGCATCAAACAGATACTCCTTTTGTTGCTGAGATACCGGTTCCTTGTGCATTATAGAAACTTGTTTCTCTGGAACTGTTTCAGGGACAGAAGCCTTTGACTGACTGACAACAGTTGTTGGTTGTTGTTCCCCCTCAGTTGTTGCTAACTGACTTGAAGTGCCTAGGTACAAACAACGTGCAACTGATTTTTCTCCTTGTGTCTCAACTTTCCTTTTAATGCCTTTCTATTGAATGATCTGCTGGGACACAGTTTGCCTATTGGCTTCTGGTTGGGAAGTTGCTTTTGTTGAACTAGCAACTGCTGGAGCTTTTGTAGTAGCAGCCTATGCATTCTTATTCCCTCCACTGATTATTTCCAAATAATACTGAATCACTAGGCTAAGTGATTTCTTCTGTCGAAATCTGCCTTTAGTTTGTCTTCCTTCATCTTGGGCTCTGCTGATACTTGCTAATTCATCCAAGTGTTGCTGCTTGATCTGATTGAAGATATATCCATCCCAGTTGAACTCAAATCCATCCCATATGAAATTCATTAGGTAGTTACCATCTTCAGTTAACTTACTTAGCCCTTTGTGATGTCCAATGGCATGTCTGCTAATCCATCTGCTGAGAAGACCGAACTCAGTTTTGAGATCCTTAATATTTGTATCAACCTCTGCTGGTTCCTTTGAAACTAAAATTTGTCCAAGGAAAGCATTGCGTTGAAGTGGTAAGCAGGCTAGATCAATAGATTTCACCAGAGGATCTTTGAAGCCAGAAAGCTGTCTGATGATGTCTTCATTGACAAAAATCTTCTGACCACAAACTCTTGTAAGTAGAGAGTTTTTCAGCAACTTCATATTTTCCCAGAATTGCAATAGACCTTCCAAGTCCATGTCTTGTTGCAATTTTGCTTCCAAAAGATTTTGTAAACCCGGTAATCTTCCAATCTTTTCAGATATATGACTGGAGAGAAGAGTATTACCACACATTTCTTCGAATTCTTGAAGTGTGAACGTATCAAGTGCAGTGATTAACCGTTCTTCTTGAGTTTTCTTTGACGCGCCCATTTAAGAAATTTTTTTGGCTGATTTAGGGATGAGAAAGATTGATTTTTCTTTTTGGTAAAGAGAGAGTGAAAGAATGGTTGTATATAAAGGGTTAGGTAGTTGAAAGGATTCACGATCTTCTAATAGATTTGTATAATCTTTTCAAATTCCATCATGGTTTGTGTAACCGATGTGTACTATCTGACATAATGGGGGGATACATGCTACAAATTGTGACAGAAAAAAGGCGGTAATTAAATGCGATGTAACTGTTGTCGGTTTTATCCATCCCTTTATTGACATTGTTTGACTGAGTATAACTGAAGTTGAAATCAGTTTTACCAAATTTGGGTTCCGTCAAATCTTCAACTCAGTTAGTCAGTTTGAGATTTTTGATGTCAATGACTGATATGTCAAGTGAGCGCACCCAGCATGACAAAGATCAATCCCCTTGATGAATCTCTAAGCTTGAACTAACTTAACTGACTTTAATAATCCCCAATTCAGTTCTTAGTTTAGCAAACCTTTCTTTGTCCAGAGCTTTGGAAAAGATGTCAGCTAACTGATCTTCAGTTGGAACATAGAGAACTGTTATATCCTTCTTTTCTACATGATCCCTTATAAAGTGATGTCTCACATCAATGTGTTTTGTCCTTGAGTACAAAACAGGATTGTCAGTTTTTGCAATTGCACTTGTATTATCACACATTATAGGAATCATTCCCTCTTCTATTTCATAATCTCTCAGTTGTTGTCTAATCCATAAAACTTGGGCACAACAACTTCCAGCTACGATATACTCAGCTTCAGCTGTTGAAGTAGAGATTGAGTTTTGCTTCTTGCTGAACCACAACACAAGTCTATTTCCTAATAACTGACATGTACCTGAAGTACTTTTTCTGTCCACTTTGCATCCTGCATAGTTTGAGTCTGAGTAGGATATCAGTTTAATTCTCCTTCTCTCGAATACCATATCCCAACTCTTTCTGTATCTTTCAAATACTTCAAGGTTCTTTTTACAACTGTGAGATGGCTTTCTTTAGGTCTTGTTTGAAATCTAGCACAAACACCAACAGCAAAAGATATATCTGGTCTACTTGCTGTAAGATAAAGTATACTTCCAATCATTCTCCTGTAAAGAGTTTGATCCACATCTTTACCATCTTTGTCTTCATCTAATCTGATGTTAGTTCTAATTGGTGTTGAAATGCCAGCTGATTTCTCCATTCTAAACTTCTTGATCGATTCCCTTGTATACATGGTTTGGTGAATGAAAAATCCCATTATCCAGTTGTTTGACTTGTAAACCTAAAAAGTAATTCAGTTCTCCCACCATACTCATCTAAAATTTGCTCTTCATTAAACATGCAAATTTCTCACAGAGTTGTTCATTTCCTGATCCAAAAATAATATCATCAACATAGATTTGAACTAGGAGAGTACTTTCTTCAACTTTCATTCTGAATAGAGTCTTGTCAATAGTTCCTTTGATAAATCCATTATCTGCCAAAAACTGAGATAGAGTTTCGTACCAAGCTCTTGGTTCTTGCTTCCATCCATATAGAGCTATTCTCATTTTCAAAAATTTATCAGCTTGTTCTTTAATTTCATATCCAGGTGGTTGTTGAACGTAGACTTCTTCTTCTAGAATTCCATTCAAAAATGCACTTTTGTCATCCATCTGGTACACTTTGAATTTCTTGTGAGCTGCAAAGGCAAGAAAGAGTCTGATTGCTTCCAACCTTGCAACTGGTGCATAAGTTTCATCAAAGTCTATGCCTTCAGCTTGTGAATATCCTTTAGCTACAAGTCTAGCTTTGTTTATGATGATATTCCCATCTTCATCAAGCTTGTTTCTGTAAACCCATTTAGTGCCAATGATGTTTACAAGATCTTGTCTGTCTACTAGTTCCCATACTTGATTTCTTTCGAACTCATTCAGCTCTTCTTGCATAGCTAAATTCCAATCTGGATCCTTCAAAGCTTCTTCTATCTCTTTAGGTTCAGACTGAGATAAGAAACATGCAATCATTGCATCTAGTTGATGTCTTGTTCGAACACCAGCTTGAGTATCACCAATCAATTGTTCTTCTAGGTGATCCCTCATCCATTGATGTACTGGGGGTTGCATCAATGGATCTAAATTCTGTTGAACTGGTTCTTCAGGAATCTATTCTTGATTTTCTTCGTCTTGATCATCTTGAACTGGGTTAGAATCATGTTGTTCAACTATAGGTTGTTCAATTGTTGAGAACTGAGGCTGATCTTGATCTGATGATTCTGAAACTCTTAATCTTCCAATGTCAAATAAAATTGATTCTGGTAAAGCTGGTAACTGAGGTTGAGAAACTGGTTCTGGTCTGCTTTCAGTTTCGTCACCAGGAAAGTTTGCTTCATCAAATACTATGTGTATCAATTCTTCATGCTTGAGTGTCCTTTTGTTCAGTACTCTGAATTCTTTGCTGACACTTGAGTATCCTAAAAATATTCCTTCAACAGCTTTGGGCTAAAAAACATGAAGTTGATCATTTCCATTATTGTGTATGAAACACTTGCTTCCAAAAGCATGAAAATAGGAAACATTTGGCTTTCTTCCATTCCAAATTTCATAAGGTGTCTTCTCATGCCTTTTATTTATAAGAGCTTTGTTCTGTGTATAGCAAGCTGTGTTAACTGCTTTTGTCCAATATCTTTCAGGCAGTTTTGCTTCATAGATCATAGTCCTTCCTGCTTCTTTGAGTGTTATATTCCTCCTTTCAGCTACACCATTTTGTTGAGGCGTTGCTGTTGCTGCAAGTTGATGTAAAACACCATTTTCCTCACAGTATTCAATAATCACTTTGTTGAAGAATTCATTTCCTTTATCAGATCTTATCTTCACAACTGAAACACTCTTCTAATATTGAAGTCTCTTGAGAAGTTCTGTAAGCCATTGCTTGGTTTCACTTTTCTTGGTTAAGAAGATAACCCAGGTGTCTCTTGAATAATCATCTACCACCACCAATGTATACTTCTTTCCACTGATACTGATTGGTGTGATAGGTCCAAATAAGTCCATATGTAGTAGGTGTAGGACTCTTGCTGTTGAATGCTAAGATTTTGTCTTGAAACTGGCTTTCACTTGTTTTCCTTTTTGACAAGCATCGCATAAGCTATCCTTTTTGTATGTAATCTCAGAAAATCCAATGACTAACTGTTTCTTTACTAGGGTGTTGATGTTGTCGAAATTAAGATGACTCAGTTTCTTGTGCCATAATCAGCTGACTTCTGATTTGTTATGCACAAGTAAACAAGTTTCTGCAACCGCTGTAGTCCAATCTACAACATACATATTCTCTTTTCTTCTTCCAACTAGAACAACTTGAAATGCTATTTCGCTGACGACAATGCAGAAATCTTTATCAAATGTAACTCTATATCCCTTGTTACAAAATTGACTGGTGCTGAGTAGATTGTAATGCAATCCTTCTATATAAGATACATTTTTGATTTTGAGTCCATTTCTGATCAAAGTACCATAACCTTTGGTGTATCCAGGTTTGTCTTTTTTTCAAAAATTAACTTTTGGTCCATCCTGGGAAAAAATTTACTCAGACAGTCCTTGCTCTTTGTCATGTTTCTTGAGCATCCACTGTCAAAGTACCATATATCCTGCAAAATAAATTAAACAGTTTTAGGTACCCAACTCTATTTGAGTCCATGGGGGTCAGTTGTCAGTACAACTTTGGGAATATATCCACTAGGTATCCTTCGGATATTGTTGCACTTTTTTTCAAAAATGTAAGCCACACTCCCATAGTATCTATGCTTGAATTGTGTCTTATTTATATGATCTCTCATATCCTTTTGCTGAAACTGATTTCCATGATGTTTTCTATTACTGAAATTTGAATAATAACCATCATTTCTTCTGTACTAAGGTCTAGGGTGACCTTGGTACTGAGGACTCTGCTGAGGACTGAAGTGATTCCTCTACTGACCTTTAGACTGAAACTTGTGATAATTTTTCTGTCTGAAATAATTCCTTCTATTTGTTTTAATAGTAGATTCAGGGAAATTCCAGTCATCATCAGTTGGAAATAATCTGCCTTTCCCCCCGTCTTTGTGAATCATTGAATAATTGATATTCTTGGATTTACTTTGACTGAAGTTTTTCTGGTTCTTAGCCTGATTAGCTTTAGTAGATTCAGCAGTTGATCTACCTTTTCGATTATCATGATGTACAGCTGATTTACCTTTTTGGTTGACCCTGTTGTTGTTTACAGCTGACTTCTTTGAAAACTGACGCTGTGGCTGATTTGATTCACGTTGAACTAGTTTTACTAGTTCAGCAAGCTTCTTAGTTTGAGGACATTGTTCAACTACGAACTTAACACCAGTTTTGGTATTAGGTTAGTTGCCTTACTCGTTCTTGCCTTTGAAGTTTGCTGAGTATCAAATCCTAAGCCAGTTCTATCTCCATATGGCTTGCCTGATTTGAATCTAGTTGCTGAACTAGATTGAGCAAAAGATTCGGTTAATGCTACTGATGCAGTAGACTGATACTGAGTCTTTCCTTTATCAGTACTGCTTAGTTTTAATGTGTTCAATTCATCTTTCATTTTTTGACTTTTAGAATTAGAACTTCTTTCTTAGCTTTGATTGATTGGAATCGGTTGTTGAGAACATGCATTTTGCATGGAAATTTGAGCTGAGCTGTATTTAGAATTTGATTCACATACCTCATTGGAATTTTCCATGTGTGCCATCAAAGTTGTGTCATCAGATAATCTTTCTTTACCAGCTTCATAGTCAGACTCATATCCAAATTAACAATGCTCTTCGCGGTTCTTCTTTTCCCGAGTCTTCAGTATTCGGGCCACGGGCATTGACTTTATAATGTCCAGGTTTCTTGCAGTTAAAACAGAGATACTCATCATCCTTCCTTTTCTTAGGAGTTTTCTTGATGTATTTTTGAGTTACTGGATGACGATTCTTCATCCTTCTGATTCTGCTCATCATAAGAGCAATTTGTTCTTCCATTTCATCCAACTGTTGAAGATTACTTGTGGATGTTTCTTGAGAGTCATTAGATGCTGCTGCAAGTGCTGTGGTCTTTGGTTCTTCCAGAGCTTTGATTATTGCAGCTGTGCTTGTAAAATCTTCACTGAATTCATAAGCTTTCAAATCTGAGAAGAATTTAAAGGAGTCTTCTATGTCAAGTCTCCTAGATTCTTCCATTGCCGTGACCTTCTTCTTCCAACACACTGGCAAGGCCTTCAAGATTCTTGTATTGATTATTTTCTTTGTGTATTCAATCTTGAGTATGTATAGTTCATCCATGATAGCACTGAATCTTGTCTTCATTTGGTCAATGGTCTCTCCGTATTTCACCTTGAAATTCTCAAACTTCTGCTTTGCAACTGAGATTTTGTTCTCATTGATTGAGTCAATACCTTCACATACTAACTGATGTTTCTCCCACATTTCCTTAACGGTTGTGCAATCTTTCACTTTCAAGTACATATTGCTATCAAGAGTTCTGAGGATAAAGTCCATAGATCATTGTTGAGATTGTTTCGCTTGCGATCATCACTGGTCCATTCAGCCTTGTGCTTTGGAACTCGAACTTGATTTTCACCAACAGTTTCCATGTGGGTGATCTGGATTGGTCCATCAGTGAGCACGTCCATCATCTCGTCATGACTAGCAGCTAGAAAAACCTGCATACGGTGTTTGTATTCGCCAAACTATCCATGTTACAAATCAACATTTGTCTTGCATACTGATTGCTATCCATTGTGAGTGAGTGAAAACTGATTATATAAAAACTGGAAACTGATCTTTCTAATGAGAACAAATAGAGGAGATATAGAGCGACTGATTTTTAACAATGACTTGTTAAAGAAACACCGCTCCAATACCAATTGTTAGTCCCTTGGAAAGGCTAACACAAGTTTAGAGAGGGGTGAATAAACTTGTCCCTAAAAACTGGATTTTATACTTTTAAGGTTCAGTTAAAACTTGTGTGGAGTTAAGCTGACAAAGCTAAGTCTAAGTCAAAGCTGACTTATAACAAAACTGAGTCAACCGGCAGCGGATATAATTCTAGCCTTTTTCTTGATCTTGTTATTCTCTGTGAAAGCAGAGTGTGCTAAACTGAATTCTGGTGAATGTAAGTTTATGAGCTGTGAGTTGTGTAACAATCAGTTCTCAGTATGCTTAATAAACAATAATAAATGCTATAATGATAAATAACATAATGTAAATGCATAAAGTAAATGAAACAAGAGTTATAGAGGTTCCAGGTGGTGTAATCCTGTCAGTCCTCTCTTCCCCTGTGGGGTAGGAGGAAACTTTCACTAGAACTTCTTGAGGTGAGCTGTTACAAAAAGTCCTAAACAATAGTCCTTGTCTAATCCTAGCTTCACTATCTAAACACTTGTAGAACAGGTGGAATGGCTGCTCTGCAATTGCTTGAGTCACTGGTCTTTGAAGGGTTACGTATGCCTCTTCACCAGCTACCACCACAAACACAGTCTACCCGACTGCTGGTACAACTGTCCTTGGCAAATCCTTCACCGGATTGATTCACAGTCTAAACCTTTGATTAAGAATCAAATTTGGGTTGAGAATCAATAAACTGATTCTTGTGTGTGGTTCTTCAAAGTGTCTGAATCTGGATAAATTCTGTGTAGCTTGAACACTTGAATAAATTCTTGATTGATCTTGTTAGCGCAAAGATGATAGCAATTCCAATGAACGAGACTAGTGCACTAAAATGCTTGAAATCTGGTTAATTCTTCATGTGTTGGTCCTTGGTGCAAATTCCTCTATTAATAGTGTAAGGTCCAACGTTCATCTTGCTTGAATTCGAATTGTATCAACGTCTATCTTGTAACGGGTATATTTTGTGACCGTTCTGACTTGTCAGTACTTCATCCAATAAAATTGCTTCCTTTACAACGTTCGAATGTACTATCAGTTTGTTGGATGACTAACTTATAAAACTGAGTTTCCTGATCAGTTTTATACTGAGTTTGTCGTTTGTCAGTTTCTTGTCTGACTTGGAGCATTAACTGAGATTTTACTCTTCTTCAAATATCAGTACTCCAGTTTTTCATCTGATTATTATTGACTAAATCAGAGTACACCATAAGTATATATCATCTAAGAGTTCATTGTCCTTATGAATCTTAGGTCTTCATACAAGATCCATAAAGTCAGTTCAGGTCACCACAAACTTGCCTGAAGTCTAACTTTACAGTCTCGAATTTCATACCTGAGTTTGTACCCTCAGTTCTTCAATCTTGTGTAACTGAGTCTGTTCCTCCAGCCTTCACTTTTAGATAAGTCAACTGAGTTTGTGTCCCTCAACGAACTTACCTCTTCAGTTCTGAGTGAGCTTCAGTCCTTGGTGTAGTTTGAGTCAGTTTTAGATGACTAGTCTTTCCAGTTTCTTAGATGATTTCCAGTTTTTAGTTTTATGACACTTCTATCTATTACAGTGCTTGTCTGGTATAACCTATACAATTATTAGACTCTAGTAAAACTTATACATTCAGTTCTAGACATCTTTTAGCCTTTCACTATAACAGCTAGTTTCAGCACTTCATCAATGGGGTGTAAACAAACATGTTCTTAAATAAGATGAATTATCATCAAAACTAAATTATTATTTCCAACACTTATAGATACTTGAGTATCCCTTTGACAGCAGCTAAGTGACTTTCTTTAAGTTTTGATTGAAATCTTACACAAACACCTACTGCAATGGATATATTAGCTCTGCTGGCTATGAGATACAACAAACTTCTTATCATTCTTCTGTACAAAGTCCGATCAACATCTTTACCTTTTTTGTCTTCATCCAATCTGATGCTTGTACCCATAGGAGTTGAAACTTTTGTGCTATTTTCCATACCAAACTTCTTCAGCAGCTCATTGGTCTACTTTTTTCGATGAATGAAGATTCCATCATCCATTTCCTTGACTTATAGTCCTAAAAAGTAGTTCATTTCACCCATCATACTTATCCGAAACATACTTTTCATGAGATTAGTAAACTTTTCACCTAGTTACTTCATTTTCAGCACCAAATATAATGTCATCCACAAATATTTGCACCAGTAGAGTGTTGTCTCATTCATTGATTCTGAAAAGAGTCTTATCAATAGTTCCTTTAGTAAAACCATTATTCACCAAGAATAGAGATAGAGTCTTATACCAAGCTCTTGGTGCTTGTTTCAATCCATGAAATTCTTTGTTAAGTCTATACACTTTATCTTCTTGATCTTTACTTCAAAACCAGGAGGTTGATATACATAAAACTCTTCTTCCAAAATGCCATTTACAAATGCACTTTTTACACCCATCTGATAAACTTTGATTTTTTGTGTGCAATATATGCAAAAAACAGCCTGATAGATTCTAATCTTGAAATTGAGGCATATGTGTCATCAAAGTCTATTCCTTCTGCTTGTGAATAGCCATTTAAAACTAGTCTGGCCTTATTTCTAGCAATGGTACAAGATTCATCCAACTTATTTCTATAAGCCCATTTTGTACCAATGATATTTGCATGATCAGGCATGTCAACTAGTGTCCATACGTGGTTTCTTTCAAACTCATTGAGTTTTTCTTGCATGTCAATTATCCAATCAGGATCACCTATTTCATCTTCATTAGCATTAGGTTTCAGTTGAGATAGAAAACAAGTGAACATAGCTTCTAGTTGTCTTGACACCTTGTTGTACATCACCAATTCCTTGTTCATCAGGGTGATCCTTCAACCATTATAAATCATTATGTGCTTGATTTACTGGAGCTTGATTTCAAGGAGGGTCTGCTGTAGGTTCAATAAGGGGATAATCAGATACTTCAGCTGTATCCGTTGATGTATCAGTAGTAGTATCAGCAGGTCCTTCAACAGGGGCAACATAGGGTATACCTTCACTTCAAGAATCAGAGACTTTTATTTCACTTAACTTTCTTAGAATATCCCCAAATTCAGGGTCTGTGATTTCTAGATTTACAGCAGGTTCTGAAACTTCTTCATCTTGCATCCAGTGAACTTTGGTTCGTCAAACACAAAAGGTATATATTATTCATGTTTAAGTGTTCTTTTGTTCAGCATCGTGAAAGCCATGCTGACTGAAGAGTAGGCCAAGAAATTACTTCATCAGATATTGGTTGGAAAGTCTTCAATTGCTCCTTATGATTCAAGATAAAACATTTACTCCCAAAAGGATGAAAGTACGATATGTTAGGATTTCTTCCATTCTAAACTTCATAAGCTGTCTTGTCATGCTTTCTGTTTATAGAAGTTATGTTATGTGTTTAATATGTTGTATTGATTGCTTCAACCCAATACCTTTCTGGAAACTTTGCCTCACTGATCATTGTCCTGCCTGCTTTCTTCAAAACCCTATTTGTTCTTTCAGCAACCCCAATCTACGGAGGGGTTCCAGTGGCTGGTAGTTGATGCAGCATACCATTTTGTTCATAGGATTCTTTGATGACTTTGTCCAGGAACTCAGTACCCTTATCTGATCAGATTTTTACTACTGTTACACTTTTCTCATTTTGTAACCTTTTCAAAATTTCAGGCATCTTGTGAAGTGTTTCACTTTTCTTGTTAATAAATATTACCCAAGTGTATCTTGAAAAATCATCCACAACTACTAGAGTGTAATTCTTTCCAGTTATGCTTGTTGGTATCAGTGGTCCAAAAAATCCATATGCATCAGCTCTAAAACTCTTTTAGTTGATTGATGAGTCTTAAAATTGAAACTTTCTTTTGTCTTCTTTCCTTGTTGAGAAGCATCACATATGCCATCCTTCTTGTATGTGATCTTAGGTAGACTTATCACCAGCTTCTTTTTCACCAACATATTGATATCATCAATGTTTTGATGATTTAAATTCTTATGCCATAACCAATTGAGTTCTGATTTTGTATGCATAATGAGACAGGTTTCTGGTACAGTAGAAGTCCAGTCTACAATGTACATATTCGGTTGTCCTCTTCCAGCAAGTACAACTTGATGTTCCATCACACTAAAGACAATGCAATGATCCTTGTCAAAATTGACTCTATAACCCATGTCACAAAACTGACTGGTGCTCAGTAGGTTGTAGTCAAGCCCTTCAACATAAGCAACATTCTTAATTGTAAGACCATTCTTCACTAGTATGCCATATCCTCTTGTGTATCCAGGTTTATCCTTGTTTCCAAAAATGTCTTTTGGTCCATCCTTGGAAATAAAATCCACCAAACAGTTTTTGCTCTTTGACATGTGTCTGGAACATCCAATGTCCAAATACCAGACACCCTACAAAACAAATTTAATGTGTTTTAGGTACCCAATCCTGTTTGGGTCCATGGTGGTCAGTGGTAAGCACAACCCTTGGCATATTTCCGTAAGGTCTCCTTTGAAAGGTGTTGCACTTTTGTTCATATATGTATGCCACATTCCCATAGTATCTTGTGTTGGATTGTGTAGTATTCATATATGGTTTCTGGCCGTTTGGTACATAGTGTTCTTTAAAGTGATTTACGTTGTTAGATGCATCAGTTTAACCATAAGGTTGCTGTCTGTTAGGAATAGCTCTATATTGTGGTCTCTACTGAGACCTCTGCTGAGTCCTCGGTTGAGGTCTCTGCTGAGTCCTTTGTTTAGGTCTAGCCTTAGCATTATGGTAAAACTTCTAGTTTCTAACAGCAGGGGCAAGAATATCCCAATCCTCATCAGTAGGGACTAAATTGCCTTTCGCCCTGAGATAAGTATCCCTTGAATGATTATCATTCTTAGGTTTAACATTATTATTCTTGGGATTTTTTTGGTTCTTGGATAATCTAGGATTAGCCTTTTGTGGTCCTGCAAATCTTGCAGCAGATCTGTTATCAGCAGGTCTAGAAGTTGCAGCAGACCAACCTTTGGATTTACCTTTTCGGTTAGGTACAACAGTCATTTTAGACTTCTGATTTTGCTTCTTTGAAGCATTCTCAGTAGGCTTTACTGCTTCAGCAGCCTTCCAGGGTGTTGGATCTTATACAGCTACAAACTTAGGACCAATCCTGGCACTAGGTTCAGTAGCATTACTTGATCCATCCTTAGAAGGTTGTTGGGTGTCAAATCCAAAACCTATAACCATAAGGCTTCCCAGATTTGAATGTAGTTGTAGAACTACAATGTGCCATATATCAGCTGGGACTGCTGGAGCAACAGGCTTCTGCTGATTCTGTTCATAATCAATTTCCTTCCCTTTGAGAATTCTTAATTCAGCATGCAATCTTTGAATTTCTGCTTGGAGTGTTTCTCTTTCAGCCTTCATAATTTTATAACCAGATTTTATTATTCCCAGTTGATTAAGGAGGGCATCTAAAGGTTCTTTCATATCATAATTCTTAGGATTGGAACCGCCAGTAGATGAACATTCACTTTCAGCAGGAGTGTTATTGGATACAGTGTTATATACCTCCTCTGTGTCTTCCATGTGTGCCAAAAGAGCAGTGTCATCTGATTCATTTCCATATTGTGCTTTTTCATTCTCCACTTCATAGCTAGATTCATCACCTGTAACAAGTGCTTTCTTAACTGGTCTTCTCTGCTGACCTCTTTGTCTGAGAAGGTCTAGACAATCGGGTATGAGTGTACAGGAATTTTACAATTGAAGCACAAGTAATCAGGATCCCTTTTCTGTTTCAACTCAAGAAAATCAGGTTTGAAATGTCCAGGCTTCTTACAGTTGAAGCATAGGTAATCAGGATCCTTCTTTTGTTCCTCCTTTTTCTCATTTGCTTTCTTGCCATAATTCTTTGGAGATGCCCTTCCAGACTTCATCATCCTAATTATTTTGGTCATCAAGGCTATTTGTTCTTGCATAGCATCAAATTCATCATCATGAGCATTTGATGATTCATCTCACGTGTGTAGCGATCAATCTTTGTAGTCTTTGGAACTTCTTTTACAACACTTGCAATGAGATCTTTACTAAATTCATAGGCTTTGAGATATGAGAATAGCTTGAAGGTATCCTCCTCTTGAAGTTTTGATTCTCCCATTGCAGTGACTTTCATCTTCTAGATTTCTTTTGATGGTAAAGCTTTCAGAATTCTTGTGTTGATCTCTTCTTTAGTGTACTCCATATTCAGCACGGTGAGTTCATCCAGAATAGCATTATATCTTGATTCCATTTGTTCAATGGTTTTAGTGGACTTCATTTTGAATTCTTGGAATTTCTATTTGGCCACAACAACCTTATTCTTCGTGATAGCATCTGGGCCTTCACAGATCAGTTGTAGCTTCTCCGACAAATTTTTGGCTGTCTTGCAATCTTTCACTTTCATGTACATATTGCTATCCAAGGTTTTGTAACTGATATCAATAGCAATGTTGTTCATATTTACTCTTTTTTTCTATCTTCAGCACACCATTCTCCTTTTGGTTTTGGAACAATTTGATTTAAATCATCAACAGAAATGACTTTAGTGATTTGGAGTGGTCCATCAATTAGCACATCCATCATTTCATCATGTGTAGCAGCTAGATAAGCCTACATACGACGTTTGTATTCATCAAAACGTTCTAGAGAGCACATCAACATGGTTGTAGCATACTGGTTGTTATCCATGATGCAAAAGCTTTTGAAATTAGAAAGTAGAAAAAGTTTTCAAAGAGTTTTCACAAGAACAACAAGTAGGATTACTTAATAACAGAAGCTCTGCTCCGATACCAATTGTTAGTCCCTTGAAAAGGATTTGGTTAAGTTAGAGGAGGGGTGAATAAACTTAACACTTAAAACTTTTTCAGAGTTAGGACTGACTTAGCAGGGTAAATAGTCTGCTGACTTGAACAGTCTGCAGACTATTAAGTCTAAAGAATCTGTTGCAGTGGAACATACTAAAATTAAGCCTTTATACTTGTTAAAAGATGATACTAAATATTGCATACTCAGTAGTGAAAGGTGTGTGAATTTAGTATCTAGTTCAGAAGGTTGATATGGATAACATGCAATAAATAAAAATGCAAAAAGTAAATATAGTAAATAAAGTTAGGCAAATTTTATAGTGGTTCCATGTGGTGTAATCCGTCAATCCTCTCTTCTCCTGTGATGTTGGAGGAAATTCACTAGAGTCTTTTGAGGTTGCAATTACAAAAGTCCCTAAGTTGTTTGTCCTTGACCGATAACTATGTCTTCACAAACTGAATGCTAAGAACAGATAGGATTGCTGCTCCTAAGTACTCCACTGGTCAATGAAGGGTAGGATTGCCTCTTCACCAGCTCCACCACAAAAGCAGCAGTTCTTGACATTCAATATTGCTTCTTTGTCTTCAGCATTCTTCTTGAAAAGAATGGTTTGAATCAAGAAAGTGATTCTGCTTCAGTAAGCTTTTTATCATGATGATAAGATCAGCATCTTTAGAACTCCAAGTGTAGATACTAGATGATACTTGAATGCAACAACATTTGAAGAAAATTTGTGATCGTTAAGAATGCTCAGTTTATCATGGTGGAATGCTCTTGATTGCTAGTATGTTCGGTGTATAATCTGATTCCAGGGGTCCTCTATTTATAGGTGAAAATCTTGTGCTTCAATTTGAATTTCATATTTGACCGTTATAAATTTTTATGATTATTCCTTGAAATTCCCTCTACTGTACTCATCTGTCGGCATGTCAATGTCCTTCTAACAGACACACTGTCAATAGATGGTTTTTTCCATTTCGATTTGGCTCTAAATTCCATACAACGTTCCTTCAATCTCCACCATTGAATAACTGACTAATCCAATGCTTGATATTTATCCTTATCCATTTAATCATCCAAAATAATTCTTGAAACTGATTAATCTGATTTATGTATTCTCAACAGATGTCTGGTTCATAAGTCTGCTAAAGTATATATTTGGTCAACTGACTTATGGTCTGCTGTGTTTTTTATGATCACTCAACTGACTGCTTCTCATCTAACTTTTGATTGTGAAGTTAGAGTACACCATATTAAGTATAACTAAGTCCCAATCATCACATTTCCTTATATGGATAGACATTCAATACAAGGTATATGTGATTAGTTTAGGCCATCACAGACATACCTAAATTCTGATCCCATATCTTTGGCTTTTAAATCTTCACCACTAAGTTTGACCTTTAGCATTCATAACTCAGTTTGAACCCTCAGCCTTTATTTCTGAGTTTGAACCCTCAGCCTCCAGCCTTCAGCAGGTCCTACACACTCTATTGAACACCTAACATAGATAGGTCTACTGAATTAGTCAGTTAACCTCTTTACAATGCTTGTTTGATCAAACCTATACAAAGATCAAACTCTAGTAAACATATACATTCATTCTAGACATATTTTTACCTCTTTCCTATAACAGCTAGTCTGGCACTCATCATTAAAACTAAAATATGTCCAACACTTAATTTTTTTAAGTATGGTGTACAGTGATCTCACCCAAAACAAAGATCAGTGAAGTAATATCTATATCGGCTAATAAGTACTAGAAGAGAAGGAACAACAGAGAAACAACAACAAAGTAATCAAAATATGAGAAGTTACTATACAGACAGCAAAGTAAAATAGCCAAGTGTTCATAAATCTAGCAGCCAAGTGAAGCAGTCACTTGACTAGTGAAGGAACCACAAAGGCAACTAAGTAATACTGAAGCAAATCAGTGAATCAAGTAGCTGCAAAGTAAAGACTAGTCCGATGAGTCACTAAGATGACAATAGAATTGTGAAACATTATAAGAATGAGGATTACAGCATTTAATAAAGATTCAATCAAAGACATATTTTATGATGGACGTTGTGAAGAAAATCTAGATCGATGAAATCAAGAGAAATCAAGGATTATTCTCAGTATTAATTAGTCAACGGACAGGAAATTCAAAATCAAGGGATTCATGGAGATAAATAGAAGGCATTGACAGAGATGCAAAACAATGAGATTATCCAAGATATTCTAAGTTCTAAAACTCTGTCAAAATCATAAGTCTCCATCATTGATCATTAAACGACACATCCAAAAATTTAAGTTCAAGATTATTCAGATCTTTATCAGAAATATCCAAGTCTGAGCTTAATCAGTTTTATGAATACATCAAATTCAGACATATCTCAAGAAACTGAATCAGTGGAATCAGAGAAGGAGTCGTGATCTTTGTGATAAGCTACTGATGGTTTTGTACCCAAGGAGCAGTTTTGAAGACTGAGTCACTGAAGCTTTGTAGCCAAGGAGTTATAGTTTGCAAATTGTGAAACTTTTGAAGTGAAGAACAATCATACTATTGTAGAGGTGAAAAAAATAGTGAATTCCTCCAATCATCATATGAAAAGAGTGGATTAAGAGATTATACCACCATGGACCACTATAAACTTTGTCTCTTATTTAAATTCTGCACTTTACATTTCAGCACGTACTTTCTGCACTTTACATTTGTCTTACAACTACTTTGAAAATACTTATTAATATGGTTTTAATCTGCTGCACAAAAAGCTTTTGAATAGAAAAGTTTTTAAACTCCTAGTATAGTCATTCACCCTCCCCTTTGACTATATTTTCACCCTTATCTGGGACCAACGATTTGTTTATGATCAGGTTCTTTATATCAGAACCTATTCAGTTCTGATTTCTGGTAACAAGGAGATCACTGATTTTTTTTTTTAAAATTATATGTATTTTTTTTTTCAAAATGGAGTCCCCAAGTTTTATGTCTAAAATATAGTTTTTAATGTGAATAATTTTGAGGAATACAAAATAAGAATGTTGTCTTATTTTGTAGCAACTCATGAGGAGATGCTGGATGTTATAAATGATGGTCCAATCAAGACCATGACAGTGAAAACCACAGGTCCAAATCAAGGAGTTTCTGTAATACAGTACTCCCGACCCCTAGGTCCACTGGGGTCATTCTAGGAGAGGTTGCGATGCTCTCGTTGCGACTTCAAAAACAATACTATAATTCCCAAATTAAATCACTAAATCCGCAAAATATTTGACAAAAATTCATTATCTATTTGCATTATAATTATACAACAAATGAAATACAATAGTAATAGTTATCTAACTAAATATACCCAACACAATCAATGACATCAATTTTCTTTTCCTCAGATCTCGATCTATATCATCTCTTATACTCTTCTTCTCTCGTGATCAACAACTTACATATATATTTATAGAAGAAAACAAAACAAAACAAAACAATAAGAAAGCAAGTCGTCAGCAAAGGGCGGGTATGATCCGTGTGTGAGAGTGTTATATATATAATTATATATAAAAAAATATCATGAGTAACTTCTTAGCAAAACAGCGGAAGTCTTTTATTATCTGATTGAACAACTGGAAAGGGTAATTTTTAATATTGAAGTGCTCGAGCAATAAGAAAAAATGTCTCAGGTTTATTTACAAGCATCAGTTTTGTCCGAGCTGATAAGTCAAGTACCGCCTAAAAACCATATGTACCTAGGTATTCTACCGCACTCCACGAGAACAAGCCATGCCTGACAACTCTAGCCGATTGTCAGGGAAAAAAATCAACCTTCATCGTGAAAACCTCCTACACGGCTCCAGCCAACTCTATACATGCCCTAAGACCCATGCACCAACCACCCACCCTTGCTTTCCCGGCTGTAGCATGAATGCTCGGGAATAGGTAACATCCCTACTCTTACGAACGAGCACTCTAGCTACTGCCGGAAAGACTTTGAGTGAAGATGCCCCGAGACTGGTGACTAGCTGTTCTCCAAGTGCAGTAACTCTAATCCCCCAAGCCACCAGAGCTTTGGCACTTTCGTGCCACGAGCGAGCGATCAAGCAAGTATTTTACGTCAATTCCAAGTATCCGTTTTTAGGTTCGTAAAAAATGTGCACTGGCTCAAAACATCCTAGTATTATTGTTTTTTAGAAATCAAAAGACTTTCGAGCTTAAAACATCAACATTTAATGTAAGTAAAATACTAGAAAATAATTATAATGACACACTTTGGCTTTTATAAAAATAAATGAACTCACATTCAATTCATGCTAATTAATTAATTGTATCAATTTGTAACCGCCAAATATTTCATCCCCATTCTTTATGCATGTCCTATAATATGTCACCACTATTTTCTTCTTGTCACGTAAAACTTGAAAATGTGCTGTTCAAGAATTCCCGCTATCATAGCATCATTTCCTCCGACCTCATAGGCAACGTGCAATGTTTTATGTCCGTCCAAGTTATTCCCCACATTTCATTTCCTTTTTCTGCATTCCTCATGGCTCCCAATATAATGTATATTTAACCATTTCCTGGAGATGAGATGCTTAAGTAGAGATTGTAGGTGGCTAACGGAAGAATGATGTGGTTTCTAATAGTGAGTTGATCAGAAGAAGATGATGAAAATGGGTTTATCTATATATGAAGGTGACCGAGATATATCATGTTCTCAGCTTGTGATATGGTTGTTATGGCTGCCGGCGTATCTGCAGACGGTGGGCCATGGCATTTTCCGGCAGCGAAAAAAAGCATGAAAAAGAGGATAGAAGTTGGCTTCACTGATACATATAATAATAGGAAAAATTAGGAATATATAAATCCACCTTTTAAGCATTTATTGACTTCTAATCCACACAACTTTTTTTAGTTGCTACACCATCATCCTATTTTCACATCAGAAATCCCTAGCTCCCTTGCCGTTCTGCCGTCATAAAAAAAGCAAACCTATATTCTGAATTCCCATTCTTCATACGATGAAAATGTTCCCACTGATGGGATGTGTGAATCCGGGGTCATGGTGGTCTAGTTATATGAAGGAGCCCAGATTTATACAAGCAGTTTTTCAGGAAATGAGTGACACCAGCCGTTGCTTAAAGTGCTTTATGGCTGGACTCTGCTAATGAGATATTGACAGATCTTCAAGAGAGGTACTGTGCGATGGATTTCTTTCGACTTTAAGATTTATTTGAAGAAATAAGTCAGATCAAGAGCTTGAGTTGAACATAAGCTTGCTACTTCCCTACTTGGAGCTAAGACTGGCTGAAATGATTAGAATAGTAACAATGATCATGCCATGCCTTCTTCGAAATGTAAATCTACATTACAGGTATTAGATATCCATTAATAGACATATGATTGTTCGCGTAGGAGCTCATTGCTTAGCATGAAATAACACTGCTGCTCATTGCTTGTTTTCTGTCAATATTACTAGAGCCTTGAGACCTGTCAATCATTATCGATATTTAGGCAGTTTTAAGAAAAAAAGACAGTTTGATAGCGATTTTGATTGTCCATTCTATAACCAATGTGTTGTTTTGTGTCATTACTACATATGTTTGTCTGTTCCATAACCAGTTTGTTTTTTGGTGTCATTACTATATATATATATATATATATATATATATATATATGTGTGTGTGTGTGTGTGTGTGTATCATACATTTGAAAAGTCCTTAAATTTCAGACATAAGCGATCCTAAACGTTGAATATATTGTATTTGTTCATTTCTTTTTTGCAAAATGCCGTAACCTATATTTTTTGGGCTCTCAATTGGTGCAGATGATAGGCATTCCCATGTATTTGAAAGCTTACTGCTGCATTTTTATGTTTACTTATTTCCTTACATAAAAAAGGTCCATTATTTTAATGATGCTGAAGCAAGTTTATGATAAAGTACGTACTTATAGAGTGGATAAAGTCATGCTTTATTCTTTTGCACAAATAGCAGGTGTCCACAGCGGACATGCATGCTATTGAATGTTTCACATCAGTTTCTACGTTATTCAATGTTTTCTAGTTATTGTTAATTAATAAAGTTGTGTTTTTTAGTATGTGTAGGCCTATGCCTATATTGTTTACATGTGAAGATTTGTTGAAACATAAAGGTGATTAGGGGTACTATGAACCTGTAGATATCCAAATATTGAAACAGAAAGTTGATTTACCAATTAGTTCTTGCAACTTGGCATTGCCTCTATGGGGAAAAGGTATGTACATAAATGTAATTTAGCTTTTTTTTCTTCATGATAAATATCTTAACTTCTTCCCTGCTTGTTTATTTTTTTGGTTGCATGATTCATTCCAAGTTAAGATCAATGGCAAGGACACTGGTGTTATTGGATTATGTAGTGGGCTTGACGATTCAAGAAAGGCGATGATTGTACTGAAAATCAATGCGACGACACTAGCGTTATCGGTCCCACTTTGGGTTCTGTATCAAGTCAATTTCATACCACAGGTAAATGTCTTTCTCCTCATTTTCCTCCGAGAGTAATGTAGATTATGTGATCTTGCTATATTTGTTGACACTAAATTTGATATAAAATAAGAAGTTAATACTTCCATTTTGAGTGCATTTGTAGTCTAATATTGTTCTCTTAAATGATGGGTGTGTTTCTACGAACATAATTTTAAATGATTCATGCAATTGCTGAAAGGAATAATGAGGCTTGTGGCATAATCATGTAGTTAGAGCAATCTGTTAGTTGTACTTTTGACATGTTTATATATTTTTTGTGTTCCTTTTGAACACATTTTTATATGAGTTTGATACACACATTAAGTAGCTCGAAATTGGCTGAGTTAATGGGCATTGCAAAACTTGTACTTGTGGCTGATGTAAAATTTTATTGGTGGGCTTTTAATGCTATATATTGAGATACTTGGCTGAATTATATATGTGTGCCTTGAAGCAGTCCCTTGAATTAAAAGCCTTATATGAACAAGATAGTGAGCTATTTTGAGGCTGTTCTTGAGTCGGTCTTCGTATGATGTACCTAAATGGAGTAATGACTTAAGTGTGTTTTTTACTTGGTTAATATCATTAAGCTTTATAATACACTATTTTTGGGAGGTGTTATCACATCGATCATCGTATTCGATGATGCTCATTATCGACATTGTGTTACCGATCATGTGATAATCGATCATTGTGATACCGATCATTGTGAGACTTATATTGTGATACTGATACTATGATATTAATACTGTGATACTGATGCTGTTATTGTGTTATGGTGCTGAGGTCGACGCATTGAAACCGAAGGCGGAGATCTACGAGCTAATGTTCCAAGAAGAGGCTAATGCTCTTTGGTAATGATCTGTGAATTGAGATAGGGTACAAATGTTAAATCATTTGGTGTAGGTGTTGACTTTATTGAAAAAATATTAAACCATTTGGTGAAGATTTAGGGAGGAAGGTGATGGTAATAATCGACATTGTCGAGATTTTTAGGTGCTTAGATAATCCTTTCCTTGATGTAACTTAATTATCATCTATGTTGATGTTAAAGTTGTTTATCATATATGTTGTAATTTTTTTCCATTGTGATTAAATGTGATATTTCAATATACACAAGTTTTTTGGGTGTTAATGTGATTACATTGTTGTCCAAATGATTTTTAGTTTACGGTTTGTTTTAGTTTTAATCCATAAAGGAATATAGGATGTCGATGTTGTTGTACAGCTTGCTGAGTGTTAGGTGTGATGCCCGAAAGACAATTTTGTAATTGTTTTATTTAATAAATGAAATGATGTTATTATTCATATTTATTATTCTCATATTCACCGATGTGACAATAGTATTTACACTACAGAAAACCCTAAAGTATATCGTTTATGTAATCACTTAACTCAGTGTATGGTATATACACAGGAGGATTGAGTTAGTGAAGATATACTTAAAATACAATTAGCCCGTAGTGAAGTTAATCGAGAGTATCGGGTCTCTCCTTTAACGTGCTATTAATGCGCCTGAACACAAACAGTGTGATTGTCTTATCCGGACTTTCGGTTAAGAGAACCTAATGGGGCATTTATATATGATAGATATATCATATAGAAATTTGGACCGATTTGATTAGAGTTCACGATATAATTCCGTAATCGAAGTCTTATCGAATCAATGGATGATCATATTTATGGATATATCTTAATCTCGAGGTGATCACGACCAACCGCTTGAATCGGTATGAAGTTTGACTTGGACGGTTAAGGATTACACCGAGTCTGCGTGGTCCGAATTACCACATCTTGGCATTGTCTTTGGATTGAGTGAGTAGTCCGTGTTATCACAGATACGGAATCCATTCCTTCCATTTATGGAAGTAGATAGACGATTCCTTATTTGTTAATCCTAGAAAGCGATCGATCGTGACGAGTTCATATTACATCGATTAGCTACCGGTGAGTTGTATGAATTAATTGATCACCAGGGGTTAATGGTAAATAAGGATAAGAGGTTCTATAAAGGGTTAACGGTAACTTCCCGATTTAGAATGAGCAGTCTACATGGAGGATTAATCCATATGTAATGATTATATCAATGGACGCTTATTATTATTCTCGTGAGGAGATAAATATAATCTTATAATCGGAGGAGTGCAGTCACGGGATTATGGTGGCATATTCCTGTGATTGATTTATCGAATATAATTATTCTATAATTATTTATTTGATTTATCGGAGCCGCTGATTATTAGTCCATGGTCCCCGACGTGCCTCCTAATATAGCATAGCTATTCTCGGACGTCGAATCCTAATAATATTAATTTAGTTCTTGTTGGACTTTATTAAAACGATATGTGAATTAATTGTTTAGTGGACTATTAAATTAGTTGGGCTAAATAATTAAATATATGGAAAAGACATTTTTCATAATCTTGGCCCAAAAGTGTGTCATGGTCGAAATTTGTGACTAGGTCACAAGGATTAAAATTTTCGGCCCCCATGCATATTTTAGTCAACAAGAAATTAGTTTTCTTGTGATTAATAAGACATGTGCATAAAATATTTATTGGATAAATATTTATGGTAAATAATAAAGATAAATATTATTCTAGATTTGTTCTAGGATATTATGGAATTATCTTTTATTAAAGGATTTATTTTGTTTGATAAATAAAAATCCTTGGAGGCTAAGTTTTACTCTCCTATATAAAGAGAGTTCTCCCAAGCCTCAACACACACATAGAATTCGACTTCTCCCTATAGTAGAGAGAAGAAAAATATTTTCGGCCAAGGGTGAGTAGAGGAGAAATCTTGGAGATTTTTCCGCAAAGATATCGGAAGGGTTCGAGTCGAGAATTCCTTCCACCGGGAATTGCTTGGATCACACGATCGGAAGAGCGTGGGTGCTCTTCACATCTTCACATTCATCCTTTGCGGTTCTTCAACTTGAATTTAGAGATTCAAGAGGTATGATCTACATCCCCTTGTAGAATAGATCTAGTTGTTTTATTACGCATATTATATAGATCTAGATCCATAAATCGCTTCCGTTGCGGACAATATTACTAAACGGTGGTATCATCGCCATGGTGATCTATATTTATACGTATAAAATATTAGATCTAGGAGTGGTAAAACATGTAGATTTTTTTTTTGTCCCAATTTTTTTTTAAATATAGGCCCGACGCATGTATTTATTTTTTTATGTTATGAATGTCTTGGTTGAAGAGATGGATTGGGGTTGGTACTGTTTACTCGTTAGATCTATTGTAGCTCCTTTGTTTAGTAACAATTGAGCATAGGAATTGTATTTTTTTTATGTCTTTCTTTTCGAGATTTATGTAAAAAGTAGCATCTTTTATTGTTATTTTGATTATCCGGGCTGGAAAAGATGAAGATCTTGCTGAAAAATTGAAGATCAAGACGAAACCCAAGGTATGAACGAGGAGAAACGGATGAATTTTATTAAAAATCTGCTACAGGACTTTCTGCGACGCTGAAAAGCGTCACTAAAAGTCCTGTTTAATAAAAATATGCGGCTAGGGTTTATTTTTTGTTGCGGCTGCATGAAACTTTTTAATGTGACCTAATTTTTTATTTTTTTTATATTATCATTCAACTGCCGCATGAAGGGGAAAAAAAAAATTTATTTTTGGAAAATAAATTAAAAGCAGCCGCATGTAACATAATAAAATTAAATATATGAATAATTAAAATAAATTGGATTTATTTAATTAAAAAGACCTTTTCTCCTCTCGGGTGTTCGTGGTTCGTGTTCCGGCGGTTCGAGTTCAAGATTCGAAGATCAAGACTCGAAGACAAGAAGATTGTAATTTATTTTTCCTAGGATAGATTAGTTCTGGGGTACCAACAATCCATCTCGGTGTTTAAATTTCCGCAATTTATTTTTTATGTGTTCGATCATAAAATAGATATAAAATCGGAATTGCCATGACATGCATCATATCATAAATCCACTCCATGCATACATGTAGAATTTTAATTTTGGTAATTAAAATAGGCATGTATACAAACTCGTGTAATTAGTTGAAATTTAATTAATATGTGGTAATTAATTTAATTTAGTAACTAATTAAAGATCCGAGGACGGGTTATGAAATCGTTAGCCTTTCGGTGTGTGTTCTCGGTGAACCGCCTTAAAGCTCAAACGAGATCACGTTTTCGATTCGTAGTGTCTACGAGATTTAATGATGGTAAAAGAACAAAAAATCTTGGATAAAAACGGTTCGCTTATAGGTTGGGTGGTCAATTGAGCTTCGCTCGAACGACTTAACCCTCCTAGTGTGATGTATGCACGGGGGTCCGGCAAGACTAAGCCAAAACCGAGAGCGGAGGGGTGATTCCTTCTAATCTCAATAGGGCTCTCTTGACCCGACTTCGTCCGACTGTCACATATGTTCCAACGAATAGGACGGGTAGGCTTGCCTACGTTACCGACACCATTCGGAATCCTTGATTTGATGAGCTTTTATGATAACATCAAAAAGACGTGGTTAGTTAACCCACAACCACTTCCAAATTATTGAGTGGGAGCGGGGGAGGCGACAGCCAACCCCACGGCCTCTACTATAGATACAAGTAAGTGAGAGAAGGGTGACGCCTCGAGGCGCTTTGATTTCGTCCCCCTAAGGATGGTGTTCGCCCCTATCAACATTCATGGCTTGGTCTCCGAAAGGATAGGTTTTTCGGGTACTCGTCGGGTCACCGACCTATCCTAAGACGGCATACTCGGGCGTGCACTCTAAGAGAACCGATATAGTAGGTCACACTCATCATGGGTATTATTGATAATATCTAGGCTTAAAAGGAAGGTAGTCAATGAATACAGGGATGTTCGATTCCGTGGGATGTTTGATTCTCACAAGTTATTCATTGATGAGATTGTCTCGATTTAACCGTCATCTCTTTGACCTACCCTAAGGCGCACGCGAGATGCGAGGTTAAAACTTGGAATGGTAGAGTAGACTTAATTTTTAGTTTACAATTCCTAAAATTTAATATAGTTGTGTTAAACTTGAATTAATACATGTCATTTTATTTTCAGCAAAATGTCTGCTCAAATTTCTGCTTTACTGTCTGAAAAATTAACGGGAAACAACTTTAAGAAATGGAAGAGTAACTTAAACGTGGTGCTCACGTATGAGAATGTGCAACATGTACTTACTTCTGAATGCCCTACGCTGGCGATCCAAAAACCTGGTAAAGCTGAGATCGAGCAGCAGAATCGGCTGGATCAAGCGGATAACCGGGCTCGTGGGATCATCCTGGCGGCAGTGTCGGAGGTTATTAGGACCCAGATTGAAGAGTTTGAGTCTGCAGGAGAAATCATGCGGAAACTTACTACGATGTTTGGATCACCTAGCAACCAAGCAAGACACGATGCCATCAGTTGGCCGTCAACACGAAATTGAAGAAAGGTCAAGCGTTGAATGGTCATGTTCGAATATGATCGATTACTTCAATGACGCCGGTATTCATGGATCAAAGTTCGATGAAGCAACTCAAGTATCAATGATTTTGGAATCATTGACTCTCGAGTTTATCCCGTTCAAAACTCGATGATCTCGATGGGCAAATATGAATTGACCATGACACAGATCTCGAATGAATCGACTATCTACGAGGGCTGCTATCGAAAGATAAGGTCCAAGTAGGGGATAAGAAAGTTGAAGCCAATATGGCCGGCCAGGTCATCAAACAAGCCTAAGGCGAAACCGAAGAAGAAGGGTAGTGTTGCACCCGTGCCCAAGCCAATGAAGAAAAAGGCTGCCAAGAAAGTTGACGAGTCCAAGCCCAAGGGCAAATGCTTTTACTGTAAGGAGGTAGGACATTGGCGACGCCATTGTCCCGAATACCTTCGTGATGTGAAAGATGGCAAAGTCAAGGTCGTCATTTGGGAAAGATAAGAAAGGTAATTTGGAATTACTATTCTTGGAATCTTTTAATGTAGCTAAAGATGTGTCCACTTGGATACTTGATACTGGAGCTACTAACCATGTATGTTCTTCATTGCAGATTCTTAGTTCGTACGAGGAGCTGGAAGAGGGTTCTCAAGTGATGCGAGTAGCCTTTGGCGCTCATTTCAAGCAAAGCAGTGGGGAGTGTGGACTTGCATTTTAATAATAGAATTTTACATTTAGACAATGTTTATTTTATTCCCAATTTCAGGAGAAATTTGATTTCTTATTCGCCTTAGTTGAACAATCATTTTCTGCTTCAAGTTTGAATGGTGAATTTGTTATTTCAAAGAATGGCTTTGAATTGTGTTCAACTATAAATGAAAATGGTTTATACTTTATAAGACCACATAAAGCTCCCTACTTAATCTTGAAATGTTTAAAATCGCGCTCATCAAAGATCTCGCAAAAGGCGTAAAGTTTCTCAAGTAAAAGAAGATAAAACATACTTGTGGCATCTAAGGCTTGGCCATATTTCCTTGGAAAGACTCAAAAGACTTGAAAAGGTTAATGCCTTAGGTGAGTCATCTGTTGACACACTGCCTGTCTGCGAGTGTTGCCTGGAGGGAAAAATGACTAAGCGTCCCTTCTCATCAAAGAGTAATAGAGCCACGGGGAACTCTAGACTTAGTGCATTCGGACCTTTGTGGTCCGATGAACGATACAAGCTGAGGCGGATACGAGTACTTTGTGATTTTCATTGATGATTACTCGAGATTCGGTTATGTTTATCTGCTGCATAGAAAGTCCGAGGCTTTTGGAAAGTTCAAGGAGTTCCAAGCAGAAGCCGAAAGGCAACTAGGCAAGTCATTGAAATGCCTCCGCTCGGATCGTGGAGGTGAGTATTTAGATACTGAGTTCATTGACTACTTGGCTGAAAAAGGAATTTGTTTCCAACGTTCGGCGCTTAGGACACCTCAAAGAAAGCGGAGTTCCGAGAGGAGAAAGCAGGACATTGATCAACATGGTTAGATCAATTATGAGCTACGCCTCACTACCTATATCCTTTTGGGGTTATGCTTTAGAAGCGGCCGGTCTACATTTTGAATGCAGTACCGTCAAAGTCATCGAAAAAGACACCCATTGAGATGTGGTCGGACATCGCGAAAGCCTTCGTCACTTCAAGATATGGGGTTGTCCCGCACACGTGCCGATGGACAAGACTACCAAGCTACAATCACGCATTTAAAGTATGTTTGTTTTGTAGGCTATGCAAAAGGTACACGTGGTGGTCTATTTTATGATCCGGAAGATAACAAAGTGCTAGTCTCGACTAACGCTACTTTTTGGAGGAAAGTTATATGAAAGACCACGAGACCTCGAAGTACAATTGTACTAGAGGAGTTACTCTCCGATGACATCAGCCTATTGTGGCTGGCGATGTTCCCCGTAAACAACACTAATAATACAACAAATCAATTCCAACATTCTGTTCCACCAGACGTCATTGCGAGAGTGGTTCGCCACCGGCTCGGCACGGCATGGATTTAGAGGCAAACGTAGTCGCCTCGATGGGGTGGAAGATGATCCTCCGACCTATAATAATGCCTTCTTTGGATCACGATAAGGATAAATGGATTGACGCAATGAATCAAGAGATGGAGTCTATGTACTCTAACTCGGCCTGAAACTTGTAGAACTTCCTCAGGGTGAAAGGCCCATTGGTTGTAAATGGCTCTACAAGCGAAAGAGAGGAGTAGATGGGAAGGTTGAAACCTTCAAAGCACGGCTGGTAGCCAAAGGTTACACACAGCGAGAGGTATAGACTACGAGGAAACCTTCTCACCTGTGGCCATGATGAAAACCATCCGCATCCTCCTTTCGATTGCTGCATGTCTGGATTATGAAATCTGGCAAATGGATTTTAAGACAGCGTTTCTAAACGGCTTTCTTGACGAGGAAATCTATATGCAAAGCAACTGTAAGGATTCATTGAAGAATGTCGAGAGCACATGGTGTGCAAGTTGTTGCTCGATCCATTTATGGGTTGAAGCAAGCATCTCGTTCTGGTATCATAGATTCGATCACACGATCAAGTCTTATGATTTGAACAACACTTTGTTGAATCTGTGTGTACAAGAAGGTTATCAAAGATAGTGTTGTATTTCTAGTGTTTAACGTTGATGACATACTCCTAATTGGCAACGATAAGGGGATGATGTCCGACGTGAAAAGTTGGTTGACCACGCAATTCCAAATGAAAGATTTGGGAGAAGCGAGTTATGTTCTAGGGATCCAAATTATAAGGGATCGTAAGAACAGGATGTTAGCTCGGCCCCAAGCAACTTATATAGATAAGGTGTTTGGCACGCCTTGATATGGAGAACGCAAAGAAGGGTTTTCTACCAACCCGTCACGGCGTTTACCTATCTAAGTCTCGGGGCCTCAAAACCCGAAGAGGCCAAGCTATGGGAAGAGTGCCATATGCCTCGGTTGGTTGGTAGTCTTATGTATGCTATGAGGTGTACGAGACCGAAATTTGTTACGGCGTTGGATTAGTCGGCCGTTTTGGGCCAAATCGAGGGCAACCATGCCGACAAAGTGAAGAAAGAATCTCATCAAATATTTGAAGAGAACCAAAAATTATATGCTCGTCTATTCGAGTGGGAGTTTGGAGCTAGCGGGGTACACCGATTCGATTTTCGATCGAATGCAGAGATGATTCTAAATCTACCCGGTTCGAGTGTTTACGCTTGGTGGCGGTGCAAGAGAATGGAGAAGCCAAAAGCAATCCAAAGACACCGATTCAACAATGGAAGTCGAGTTCATAGCGGCCTCGGAGGCAGCCTAAAGAAGCGATTTGGTTAAGAAAGTTCATCGGGTAGTTAGGCGTTGTCCCGAATCGTGAAGATCCTATTACTCTCTATTGTGATAACAATGGGGCCATTGCCAACTCTAGAGAACCTCAAAGCACTGAAGAAGTCGAAGCATATAGAGAGAAAATACTGGGTGATCAACGATTTTGTCGATAGACGGGACATTTCCGTCAAGAAAATCGCCCCCGCCGATAATCCTGCTGATCCATTCACCAAGACGCTGTCGATTGAAGCTTTTAGTCGACACTTGGAGACTATAGGTATTAGAAACATGTCTCATTTGCTTTAGAGCAAGTGGGAGTGATAGTTTGTTGTATTTTAAATAATAGGGTGTGCTCTAAAACAATTAATCACATGCTTTCGTTGCAAGTGGGAGATTGTTAGGTGTGATGCCCGAAAGACAATTTTGTAATTGTTTTATTTAATAAATGAAATGATGTTATTATTCATATTTATTATTCTCATATTCACCGATGTGACAATAGTATTTACACTACGTAAAACCCTAAAGTATATCGTTTATGTAATCACTTAACTCGATTGTATGGTATATATACAGGAGGATTGAGTTAGTGAAGATGTACTTAAAATACAATTAGCCCGTAGTGAAGTTAATCGAGAGTATCGGGTCTCTCCTTTAACGTGCTATTAATGCGCCTAACACAATAGGTGTGATTGTCTTATCCGGACTTTCGGTTAAGAGAACCTAATGGGGCATTTATATATGATAGATATATCATATAGAAATTTGGACCGATTTGATTAGAGTTCACGATATAATTTCAGTAATCAGAAGTCTTATCGAATCAATGGATGATCATATTTATGGATATATCTTAATCTGAGGTGATCACAGTCAACCGCTTGAATCGTATGAAGTTTGACTTGACGGTTAAGGATTACACCTGAAATCGTGGTCCGAATTACCCCATCTTGGCATTGTCTTTGGATTGAGTGAGTAGTACGTGTTATCACAGATACGGAATCCATTCCTTCCATTTATGGAAGTAGATAGACGATTCCCTTTATTTGTTAATCCTAGAAACCGATCGATCGCATGAGTTCATATCACACCGATTGATCACCGGTGAGTTGTATGAATTAATTGATCACAGGGGTTAATGGTAAATAAGGATAAGAGGTTCTAAAAAAGGGTTAACGGTAACTTCCGATTTAGAATGAGCGATCTATGGAGGATTAATCCATATGTAATGATTAAATCAATGGACGCTTATTATTATTCTCGTGAGGAGATAAATATAATCTTATAATCGGAGGAGTGTAGTCACGGGATTATGGTGGCATATTCTGTGATTGATTTATCGAATATAATTATTCTATAATTATTTATTTGATTTATCGAGTCACGATTATTAGTCCATGGTCCCCGACGTGCCTCCTAATATAGCATAGCTATTCTCGGACGTCGAATCCTAATAATATTAATTTAGTTCTTGTTGGACTTTATTAAAACGATATGTGAATTAATTGTTTAGTGGACTATTAAATTAGTTGGGCTAAATAATTAAATATATGGAAAAGACATTTTTCATAATCTTGGCCCAAAAGTGTGTCATGGTGAAATTTGTGACTAGGTCACAAGGATTAAAATTTTCGCCCCCATGCATATTTTAGTCAACAAGAAATTAGTTTTCTTGTGATTAATAAGACATGTGCATAAAATATTTATTGGATAAATATTTATGGTAAATAATAAAGATAAATATTATTCTAGATTTGTTCTAGGATATTATGGAATTATCTTTTATTAAAGGATTTATTTTGTTTGATAAATAAAAATCCTTGGAGGCTAAGTTTTACTCTCCTATATAAAGAGAGTTCTCCCAAGCCTCAACACACACATAGAATTCGACTTCTCCCTATAGTAGAGAGAAGAAAAATATTTTCGGCCAAGGGTGAGTAGAGGAGAAATCTTGGAGATTTTTCCGCAAAGATATCGGAAGGGTTCGAGTCGAGAATTCCTTCCACCGGAATTGCTTGGATCACACGATCGAAGATCTGTGGTGCTCTTCACATCTTCACATTCATCCTTTGCGGTTCTTCAACTTGAATTTAGAGATTCAAGAGGTATGATCTACATCCCCCTTGTAGAATAGATCTAGTTGTTTTATTACGCATATTATATAGATCTAGATCCATAAATCGCTTCCGTTGCGGACAATATTACTAACACTGAGTTCATGATTTTAGGCTAATCGTATACTATTAATGGAAATGGTAAGGGTAATGGTAATGGTGTCATTGTGCTTGTTAATAAAACATGTTACTGTGATATTGTTGTTGTGATACTGAAACATTTATCGTGTTAGTGTAAATGTTGCGATTATACGGATTTCAAAAACTACATCGAAAGGGTATCATATGAGATCTCCAAATGAAGAGAAAAAAATATGAACTTTGGTAAAAGAATTTCGAAGGTCGGTGTTCTGAATCAAAAGTTACGGTCGTTTATAAGAAAAATGCCCCGATTAATGCAAATATTTTTTCGTCTTTCAAAATTTACATCGGAAGGGTATCGTATGAGATCTCAAAATGAAGAGGGAAAAATATGAATTTTGGTGAAAAAAAATTGATGATCGGAGTTCTAAATCAGAAGTTACGGTTGTTTAAAAAAATAATTTTAAAAAAAAAAACTTGCAAGGAGGCTGGGACGCGCGCCCGTCTATTTGTATAGTAAGGGTATTTTTGTCCGTCTAAATTTTTTTTGTCCTTTTGGCAACTAAAAAAGGAGTATGTCATGTTTATTCATTTTGTATTGAAAAGTGGACTTTCGGCTCCTTCCCTCATAAAAATATTTTATTTATTGTTACGGGAAGTCGCATCTTTCATCCACATATATACTACCTCATGTCCAAAATATACTATCCAACACTTTTTTACTTGCCTCACAATATAAGTCATTCTACATTACCAACACAACATTTATTGCTCTTTCTCTATCTTATCCCTAATTTATTATGAATCCAACAACTTTTCATTACCTAACAACTATTGTATTAATGATAGTCAATGAGCATTTTTGACATTAACAGTCAAATTAATGACATTCAACCATTTCCTTAATCTGTGTGAAAACTTCGATATATATTTTGGACCGGAGGTAGTATATACTTACTCGGTGAAGCAAATTAGGACAGACTCCAAATACTATAATAATAATAATAATAATAATAACACCGATGGTTACGAAACGTTCCACTACTATTACTACATTTAGTTTTGTTTATAAATAATAAAAACATAAATCGATACTATAGATTCAAATCAAATCCGTAAAATAAAGAGTTGGTCACCTACACTTAAATTGATTAGGTAAAAAGAAATTATGCGATACTATCGATTGAATAATAATAATAATAATAATAATAATAATAATAATATCAGTTTTAGTATAAAAATAATAATGTCACAACGAAATCATCTCTACCTTGAAAATAATCTAAACTTTTAGTATGAAAATAATATATATCACTAGATCATTTTTTTTGAGGGAAATCACTAGATCTTAATAGTTGAAAATTGTTATGAAATAATATATTGATGGATTATCTATTATTCTGATTGATTTACGTAGATTTTGGATTAATCCAGATTATTGTGTTCACATTATAATATCTACTATAAATACCCTCTTATACCATTGGAATAAGACACAAGCAATTCTCTCTTCTTCTATACTTGTATTTTCTCTTGTTCTTCCTCCAATATTTTCTTAGTTTTAAAAAACACGTTATCAGCACGAGACTCTACCAACGGAGTATTCCATTGGTGTCCCTTTTGGCGGTTCAGGTAAAATTTTATTATTGTTCATCACTCTTCTTGTTTTAATGGCTAACATCACCAAACAAGACTTTGTACCCCTAAATATATCGGGGAAAAATTATTTATCATGGGCCATGGTGTGGAGATGCACTTGGTATCTATGGGTCTTGGCAAAACGATTGTCACAAATAATACTGAGACAAGCCAAGACCGTGCAAAGGCCATGATATTTCTCCGTCATCATCTGGATGAGGGATTGAAACATGAGTATTTAACGGTGAAAGATCCGTATGAATTGTGGAACCATCTGAAAGAGAGGTTCAACCACTTGAAGTTGGTTGTTTTACCGAAAGCCAGATATGATTGGCCTGCGACTGCAGGATTTTAAATCTGTCACTGAATATAATTCAGCTATATTTAAGATCACATCACAATTGAAACTATGTGGTGAAAATGTGATAGATGAAGACATGTTGGAAAAAACTTTTTCCACTTTTCATGCCTCTAATGTGCTCCTGCAGCAGCAATATCGAGAGAAAGGTTTTAAGAGATATTCTGATCTCATTGCATGCCTTCTGTTGGCTGAGCAAAACAATGAGCTGTTAATGAAAAATCATGAGTCTCGCCCCATCGAGCCGCCCATTCCTCGAAGTGAATGCGACACAATCTTCAAATTTTGGCCGTGGTCATGGACGTGGTCGCGGTGGAGATCGTGGTAGAGGCCGTGGTCGTGGGACGCGTCGTGGAAAATATGCGACACATCACAATGAAAATTGTGGGAAGAAACGAAGCGATCCACCAAGATCGGATCATAACAACAAAGAAAAGAAAGTCCATGGTGACAAATGTTATAGATGTGGAATGGATGGACATTGGTCCAAGTCATGCCGTACGGCAAAACATCTTGTTGATCTTTATCTGGCATCTCAGAGAAAGCCAGAAAACGGTGTTGAGGCAAATCTTATTGATCAGAAGATTGATGATCTGAATTTTGATATGCCATTAATGTCACCCATGAAAGTTGCTGGTTTTTTCAATGACACAGCTTGAAGGCTCCGGTTTATTGTGTCTTTTGACACATTATTTCTTTTGTCATTCTAATAAACTTGTTTGTGCCCTTTTGCACTTTATTTTATGTCATCCCAATAAAATTGCTTTAGCAATTGTTTTAGTATTGTTTTATTTTGTCTTTGATTGAGGTTGATCTATAATGTAATATGGAGTTTTATTATTAATAAATCCAAGTGGATATTTTGATTACCGATCATTGCGAGTTTTTCATTCTTTATAAGTTACTTTGAAAATTAAAGCATACCATGTATTTATTAGTGTATATACTTGATGTCACATATACATTTGTATCATATAAAATAAAACGCGTCATCGAGCAAATTTTGAGTCATTAATGATAAAATATTTTGACGCCCAAAAAGAAAAAGAAAAGGGGATTTAAGGTTTTAGATTGTAATTAATAAGATTGCGTCATATGATAGATAATATTATGCGCCAGATTTATGGGCCATTTTAATGCGGATTACAAAATCCAAAATATATTCACAAGAATAATGTGAGCCATTTTATGATTGCATCTTATTTTTTTGTTCTGACAATTAAACATATATGTTCATTTATTTATTTATTGCTGACACGACGTGTGTAACATTATCATCATTCATGTTAAATTGTTATTCTTCATTTATCTATATCAATTAACTCCTTTGTTTCCTTGACTAACATATTATTGATTTTTTTGAAGAGAAAAAAAAATATGGAAGCCATATTATTAATTTCTTTTTGTTGGTGTATAATACATCGGATTATACATGTCAATCTCTAGAAGTGGATGTGACTAAACTCAATATTTACAATGTGTCCGTTCTTAGAAGCGAACGTAGACAATTAAATATTCTAGATGTGTTGAGATACACAAGTCAGTTCCCGGTGTGAACATGACAGAATCTAGATAATGTATACGGATATTTAAATATGTATCGAATCACGTCAGTCAGTTCCCTGAAGTGAACATGACACATATGTGACTGTGATTTTAAAAATCATCATAGATGGACTTGGGGCTCATCAAAAGCACTGAGGTGCTCATAAAAATGAATATGAAATTCATAGAAATAAATATGGACTCGGAGTCCATATGAAAGGGAAAGATGTTCCTACGAATGACTTAAAGTCTAAAATAAGAAAATACAGTAAGAACATAGTGACATTTCTTTAACCCGCGTAAAAGAAAGTTATTCATTGCGATAATATGCTATTGTATTATAGCAATATTGAAGGAATCGCTTTAAATTCAACAAACTGATTATCAAAGAATAATCATGAAACTCAATCCATTTGATCTAGTCCATTCCCAGAAGTGCTTGTCACCAGATTCATGGAAGTGGTTGAGGTCATATACATGTCTGAGTTCGTGGACAAAAATCATGATTAATGTATCCTTGGAGGATATCATCAAATTTGTCTACTTGGAGGGGAAGAATTGTCCACCAGAAGTGGAACAAAACAAAATTAAATTCTAGATGAATGATGAAAATCGATTTTCATATTGTGGTATTGGAAGACCATCGATCGCGCATTTGGCGTTTGCGAATTGATTTTCACGATGTGGCATTAAAGGGTTACTAGTCGCGCATTTGTAAACGGGCGAGATATCCGGTTGAGAATAATGAAGCTTCATATTTATAGTAAAAACAATATTATAAAACAAAAACTATATGTTACGGTCATTATGAAAATGATCCAGATATATATGATAAATATTGTTTATCATTTTTCAAAAGTCTCAAACGCAGTAAATTGTGCGATGTGGATATTAAATTGAGACATCGGAAGAATTTAAAAAGATATAGATCTCTTGAAGATTTAATATAATTCTTCCGGATTGAGTATATCTCGTAATGTTTGTTGATACTCATATAAGTGGATACACATTGACATGTAGAATCCCACATAGGGATATCACATTAAAATGTTGAATCCCACAAAGGGTTATTGCAAACTTAAGTAGATATGACTTCAGATAAAATGTTTTTCCAAGATTAGGGGGAGGAAAGTGAACTTGGAGTTTATAAATCTTGTGGAAAAACATTGTATTAACGCACATTTAATCACTGGAGGCATTTAATTACTCTAGAAGAGTGAGCAGCTGCAAATGCTCTGGTTGGAATAAATGTTGCCAAAAGGTTTATCCTAGGAGGATAATACTTGTCCTAGAAGGAATAGTCAGAGAAGGACAGAATATGATACATATCAAATTAATGAAGATAACGTTGTAAGCGTCGAAAGACCAATTGGCTCGATAATGAAAATTCCTCAGAATGGGTGACTATATTTATGAGAACTTCGGAAGAATAAGCATATGCTCAAGCAGAAAATATATAGTCAAAGAAGCTCTGGAAGAGCAATGGAATACTTTAGATGAGTAACGAAATCATAAACCTTTGACGAGGTCAATGCTAGAAAATGCCAACAAGTGTTGATAAATAATATGGGTGGAACAAATAATATGCAGTTGTCATACATACATGAGGTTGGAGAAAATGAACCTGAAGTTCACTCCCTCATGTTACTTTCTTGCGACCCCCCGAAGAAAATGTAATGTTCTTGGAGAATCTAGAACTGCATATTGCTGATTGTTAATTATGTTCACCGCTTGGAGCGTGAGAAACCTTAATGTTCCAACAAATATAAATCTCTTAGTGTTGAGATAATGAATTAATGTTATCATTGTTTGAATTAATGAGATATGATAACAAATGCAACACTTGGTTTTATGAACGAGGTTCATGTTAGGTGTGATGCCCGAAAGACAATTTTTGTAATTGTTTTATTTAATAAATGAATTGACGTTATTATTCATATTTATTATTCTCATAATCACCGATGTGACAATAGTATTTACACTACAGAAAACCCCGAGTATATCATTTATGTAATCACTTAACTCAAAGTGTATGGTATATACACAGGAGGATTGAGTTAGTGAAGATGTACTTAAAATACAATTAGCCCGTAGTGAAGTTAATCGAGAGTATCGGGTCTCTCCTTTAACGTGCTATTAATGCGCCGCAACACGGTTGGTGTGATTGTCTTATCCGGACATTCGGTTAAGAGAACCTAATGGGGCATTTATATATGATAGATATATCGTATAGAAATTTGGACCGATTTGATTAGAGTTCACGATATAATTCCGTAATCGAGAAGTCTTATCGAATCAATGGATGATCATATTTATGGATATATCTTAATCCACGAGGTGATCACAATCAACCGCTTGAATCGCATGAAGTTTGACTTGACGGTTAAGGATTACACTTCGAGTCGTGGTCCGAATTACCCCATCTTGGCATTGTCTTGGATTGAGTGAGTAGTACGTGTTATCACAGATACGGAATCCATTCCTTCCATTTATGGAAGTAGATGACGATTCCACTTATTTGTTAATCCTAGAAAGCGATCGATCGCGCATGAGTTCATATCACATCGATTGATCACCGGTGAGTTGTATGAATTAATTGATCACTAGGGGTTAATGGTAAATAAGGATAAGAGGTTCTAAAAGGGTTAACGGTAACTTCCCGATTTAGAATGAGCAATCTATGGAGGATTAATCCATATGTAATGATTATATCAATGGACGCTTATTATTATTCTCGTGAGAGATAAATATAATCTCATAATCGGAGGAGTGCAATCACGGGATTATGGTGGCATATTCTGTGATTGATTTATCGAATATAATTATTCTATAATTATTTATTTGATTTATCGGAGTCACGATTATTAGTCCATTGGTGCCCCGACGTGCCTCCTAATATAAGCATAGCTATTCTCGGACGTCGAATCTCGATAATATTAATTTAGTTCTCGTTGGACTTTATTAAAACGATATGTGAATTAATTGTTTAGTGATTTATTAAATTAGTTGGGCTAAATAATTAAATATGTGAAAAGACATTTTTCATAATCTTGATAAAATTAGTGTGTTAGTTTAAAATAACATTGACTAGGTCAATGATGATGAATTTCGCCATGGCATATTTTAAGAAACAAGAAATTAGTTTTTCTTGTGTATTAATAAGATATATCACAAAATATTTATTGGATAAATATTTATGGAAAGAAATAAAGATAAATCTTATCCTAGATTTGTTCTAGAATATTATGGGATTATTTTATTTAATAGGATTATCATAATTGATTTTGTATTAATTATAAAATCCTTGGAGGCTAAGTTTTACTCTCCTATATAAAGAGAGTTCTCCTGCCTTAACACACAAGTAAAACTTCGACTTTCATTGTAAAGCGAGAGGAGAAATTCGGCCATGAGGAGAAGGAAAAAGCTTGAGTTTTTCAGGTAGCATATCGTAAGGATTCGAGAGGCGAGGATTTCCTTCCACCGGGAGTTGCTTGGATCACACGTCACGGAAGATCGTGGTGCTCTTCACGCTTTCCTTCGTTCATCCTATTGCGGTTCTTCAACTTGGATTTTGAGATCCAAGAGGTATGTTCTACAACCCTTGTAGATATATATAGATCTAGTTATTTTATTACGTGTAGTTTATAGATCTAGATCCATAAATCGTTTCATTGCGGATGATATTACTAATATAAGTGGTATCAGATCGGTGGTGATCTATATTTATACGTATAAAATATTAGATCTAGGAGTGGTAAAACATGTAGATTTTTGTCCCAATTTTTTTTTTGGGGGCCGATGCATATGTTTTTTTTTATGCTTATGAATGTCGTGGTTGAAGAGATGGATTGGGGTTGGCACTGTGTACCCGTTAGATCTATTGTAATCTCATATAAACGATGAAAATTCGTCCATATGAGTATAGGAAATTATGTAATTCTTTTTTATTGCAATTTTAATTTCCAGAAAATAGATCTGTTCAGTAGCTGTTTAGTATTTTTCCTTTTCCCGTTGATCGAACCGTTGAAACGAAGATCCCTCCGGTCAGAATCAAGAATAGAAGATGATGATCAACTCCACAAATTTTGGCGTCGATCAGAGTCCGTTTCGATATCCGTTTGATGCTGCGAAGAGGCTGCTGTAACAGAAAAACGCAGGATTCACAGAAACACTATCTGTGACTTCCTCGATTTTCTGGGAGAGTTTAGACCGTTGAAAAGCAAATCCGACCGTTCAGATTAATCAAATTTGAGTTTTGGACGTATCATAAAAATTTCAGGTCGATCGGGATTCATCTCGATTCCCGATCTGCCTCAGGAAGTCCTTGATGCAGTGCAGTCAAAGTCAGATTCAGCAGCAAGTTTGGAGGTTTACTGGAGAAAATTGGTAAGTCAAAGCACCGATCCAACCGTCCATATTGAATTTCAAGGAGTGAAGAAAAGATCTGGAAATTTTCGTCCCGATCCGAGTTCGTTTGATTTCCCGATCATCGAAGAGTTCGTACAGCTGCAGATTTAGTTAGAAAGTAGTAAACCCTAGTTAGGGTTTTGGTTATTTATTTTCTAATAGGTTAGATACGGGGGTACCAACGATCCATCTCGGTGTTTAAATTTTCCGCACTTTATTTTTTATGTGTTTGATCATAAAATAGATATAAAATCGGAATTGCCATGACATGCATCATATCATAAATCCACTCCTTGCATACATGTAGAATTTTAATTTTGGTAATTAAAATAGGCATGTATACAAACTCGTGTAATTAGTTGAAATTTAATTAATACGTGGTAATTAATAAATTTAGTAACTAATTAAAGATCCGAGGACGGGTTATGAAATCGTTAAGCCTTTCGGTGTGTGTTCTCGGTGAACCGCTTTAAAGCACAAACGAGATCACGTTTTCGATTCGTAGTGTCTACGAGATTGAATGATGGTAAAAGAACAATAAATCTTGGATAAAAACGGTTCGCCTATAGGTTGGGTGGTCAACTGAGCTAGGCTCGACCGACTTAACCCTCCTAGTGTGATGTATGCACGGGGGTCCGGCAAGACTAAGCTACACCGGAGAACGGAGGGTGATTCCTTCTTATCTCAACGGGAAATTTGTCTTGACCCGATTTCGTCCGATCATTGTCACATATGTTCCAACGAATAGGACGGGTAGGCTTGCCTACGTTACCGACACCATTCGGAATCCTTGATTTGCTGTACTTTTATGTTAACATCAAAAGACGTGGTTAGTTAACCCACCACCACTTCCAAATTATTGAGTGGGAGCGGGGAGGCGACAACAACCCCACGGCCTCTACTATAGATACAAGTAAGTGAGAGAAGGGTGACGCCTCGTGGCGCTTTGATTTCGTCCCCTACGGATGGTGTTCACCCCTATCAACATTCATGGCTTGGTCTCCGAAAGGATAGGATTTCAGGTACTCATCGGGTCACCGACCTATCCTACGACGGCACACTCGGGCGCACTCTAAGAGATCCGATATAGTAGGTCACACTCATAAAGGATATTTTTGGTAATATCTAGGCTAAAAAGGAAGGTAGTCAATGAATAAAGGGATGTTCGATTCTCGTGGGATGTTCGATTCTCACAAGTTATTCATTGATGAGATTGTCACGATTTAACCGTCATCTCTTTGACCTACTACTACGGCAGATCGAGATGCGAGGTTAAAACCTTGGAATGGTAGAGTAGACTTATTTTTAGTTTACAATTCCTAAAATAAAATAATATAGTAGTGTTAAACTTGAATTAATATATGTCATTTTATTTCTGAAGATTATATCCCTTACTAAATTGCTTAAAATTTATAATTGACTAGTATTGACTTCGTTAAAAAGTGGAAAGTAACTAGGACGTTGAACTAGTTAATCGATAATGCAATTATTTTTCGAAAGAGATATTTTCTCTTAAGCCTTTTAAAAATCAGAGTGACATATAGGTATGTCACTAGTGTCACTCGTGTCAAACGGGAGACAAACTTAGGTGATTTCGGACTTTAAAATTCTTCTAGTGAATTTTGAGTGTGTAGTGATTACACGAGTAATTTTCTAATTGAAATATCGGAAAATCATGAAGTGTTACTAGTTGGACGATATTTGGAATCGATGAACTAGTGGGAGCTTTATGATTTGTTGTTTTTCTAGAACATTAGAAAAGTGTAACTGACTACACACGTAACCATTCTAATTGAAAAACCGGAAAGTCATGAAATGTTGCTAGTTAGACGATATTTGGAATCGATGAACTAGTGGGAGTTTCTATGATTTGTTGTTTTTCTGGAAACAATAGAACTATGTACGAAAGATTTTCTAATCGAAAAAAATCGGTAAATCATAAAAATAAAGCATTGCTCGTTAGACGGTATTTGGAACCGAAAAACTAGTGGGAGCTTTAATGCTATGATTTGTTGTTTTTTTCTGGTATATTAGAAAATCCGAGAAGTCTCGACGAGTAACACTCGAAATAGACATCCCACGGTTCAAGAGTAGTGTCTACTCAAAAGAACCGCTGGTTCAAGACTGTTTCCATTCACGGAAAGTCAAGAATGGGAGAATATGCCTAAAAGTGTTAGTCATCTAAACTAAGAAAATTTTAAGGCTGAACCGAAAATTAATTAAACTGAAAATCGTTAGATAAGGATAGTGATTTTGGATCACCAACCTATGAATCCTTGGCAATTTTCTTGAGCTAAGTTCTTTGGAAGAACAAGGTAGCAGTGCATTTAACGATTAAAAGAGTAAACAACGGGCAGTTAATTTTAGCTAGAAAAGTGGGAGTGATATAAGGAAATGAATCTCGGGTTCAATCCTTGAATATCGCGGGAAAATTATTTTCCGTTTACGATTCGTTGGAACGAATGGGTTTACCTTCTATTCGATAATTTGTTTGTCGCATAGAAAGTGAATATACCATTTGTAGTATGAATCCAAGACTCGGACTTTTGTTTGATAAAGTCAAAACCACTTAGAAATGCTGAAATATGTATATAAAACACATCTTAAGAACTGTTAAAAGCAATTGGTTTCTATATTTAGATAAACGCTTCTTTATATTCTATAGTTAGTGCATAGTCCCTAAAAGACAAGACCTGAAGACTGGCTCAGTGTGATTCCTTTCTCCCAGTCTGGTTATATTGTCTCAAAGGTTCGATGACTAAGTTTCCTTTCAATCGGGAAAGGATAATGGAAATAAAGAAGTAACATGGCTTGTTCATGACGACCTTCGGGTCTCGATGAAGATACGAGCTAGTAGGAGCTTCCGAGTAGTGACTTCTTGTCCGATAACTATTCAAACACTCCGGTAAGTTTATCCAAAATATTTTGAGGTTTCTCTGTTTTCAACGAGAGATGAGTATTCTATACTGTAAATGGGCCATCACATAGTCCTAGGAATCGATGCTCGGCCTCGCCTCATAGTGAAATGTTTTCACTAAGTGAGAAACCGTTAAATTGCCTTATATAGTTTTTTAGACATGCTACAATACAACGCTTAACTCAATAAAGATATTGGAAGTGAAATAACGGTTTACAGTGAAATGTAAGACCGAGAAGTCTACCTAGAATATGCTTTGGAATTTACGGATAAGGTGTGGACTCGGTTCACCCCACTTCCATAAATATAAGCATTTAGCACACGGTGCTTGAAGGTAGGTCTCGAAATTTCGCGAACACGTTCGGTCGATGACCAATCGTTTCTATATCTTGTACCATTGAGAAAAAGGTTTGTTATAAGATTCTTGAAATCGGGAAGGGACAGTTATCTTATATTTGCGTCCTTTCTGATAGAGTCTATGAACAAGTAAAACCTTAAACCTTGAAGTACGTTTACTCAAGGTAGTTACTAACTCGATTAAAATCGCACCACATCCAACATCGGTTGTTGGTGATAACACTAAATACTACTAAACTAGATCGAATTTTGATCCACCCGTAATGTAGTGGGAGTATGGTTTATCCATTACCCATTACGGGTTCGGCGGACTTTGTAGTCGAGGATCGATTGATGACCTATGGCTCTTTTGTGAGCAAAGATAGGATTCTCGATAATAGAGGTTGGTTTAATAGCCATAACCCTGTGAATGGAGTTCGGTACTCCGATTCTGTTCATGCTCTTGTAGAACCACCTGAGCGTCTAGAGCCCAAAGTGGGAGTAATTGGATCTACAAGGAAAAGAGTAGAATGAATAGGAAAGTTTATCTTTCGAGCAAAGCTTGAGTGGTCTAGGGTAATTCCCAAGAAGTAGAGAGTTAATCGGACCTTGAACTCTCTTACCACTTATTATTGCATGATTTCGCTCAAAAGCGAGAAAATAGGGGTGATTCCCTAAGACTTTCTTGCCAAACAAACGGAGTCCTGGATTCATTCAAAATGTAGGGTATTGACTTATGAACTCATGTGGGATGATTTATCAAGGCTTATGTCCTTTGTGGATAAAAAGCAAACCTCTCGGTCATTGGAAGTCATATATTTCTACAATATGTGGATTTGACGAGAATATTGATAAGTCTTTTGTAGACCTGGATATCAATTTTAGTACTGATAGTGAATATATAAATTAGTGTTTGTGAAGGATAACACTTTGCACTGGTTGAAATCAACATGGGTGTGTTATCTCAAGTCGAATCGACGATACCACAATTCTCTCGCAAATGAGATTTGGACAACATTCTTAAGAGTTTGACTCGGTCGAATTCATTAGAATCTATCAACGGTTTCCCATCCATCTTATTGGTTAAGATGATGCATCATGTATGCAACATTCAACGAGGAAGTTCTACCCTATGCCTCGGGAATGACTCTCTAAATCTTCGGATCAAGAGAAATGGGATAGATTCTCTTTCTAGTAAGAGATGGTCAGAGTTATTGAACGTCAACTTTGATCGAATCTTAGATTCGGCGGTTAACAAAGCAAGTTTAGTATGTCCTTTAGTATCTTGAAGAGAACGAGGAACAATATGCGGACATATTCATGTGTGAACCTGGATATGTGTGATACACTGATTTTGACTTTAAGTCAGATTGAGGATGATCGTTAAGTCGATCTCGGGCTCAGTGTTTACTCAGTACCACATGATTTGATGGACCGGTAACGTTTCGATTCTCGTCTCGAGCCGACAACCTGACTAATCATTAAAACCCATGACATTTAGATGTAGGTACTCCCCGAGTCACTGACCTATCCTACGACGGCATACTCGGAGTGTACTTTGGAATCTGAAATGGTTATGATATGCTTAGTGGGTATAAGAATACGGGATGAGTCTCCATTGCTTTAGAGCAAGTGGGAGATGTAGTTTGTTGTATTTTAAATAATAGGGTGTGCTCTAAAACAATTAATCACATGCTTTCGTGCAAGTGGGAGATTGTTAGGTGTGATGCCCGAAAGACAATTTTTGTAATTGTTTTATTTAATAAATGAATTGACGTTATTATTCATATTTATTATTCTCATAATCACCGATGTGACAATAGTATTTACTACTGAAAACCCCGAGTATATCGTTTATGTAATCACTTAACTTTCGATTGTATGGTATATACAGGAGGATTGAGTTAGTGAAGTTGTACTTAAAATACAATTAGCCCGTAGTGAAGTTAATCGAGAGTATCGGGTCTCTCCTTTAACGTGCTATTAATGCGCCTGAACACGGTTGGTGTGATTGTCTTATCCGGACATTCGGTTAAGAGAACCTAATGGGGCATTTATATATGATAGATATATCGTATAGAAATTTGGACCGATTTGATTAGAGTTCACGATATAATTCCGTGAATCGAGAAGTCTTATCGAATCAATGGATGATCATATTTATGGATATATCTTAATCTCGAGGTGATCACGAGTCAACCGCTTGAATCGTATGAAGTTTGACTTGACGGTTAAGGATTACAATCGAGTCGTGGTCCGAATTACCCCATCTTGGCATTGTCTTTGGATTGAGTGAGTAGTCCGTGTTATCACAGATACGAATCCATTCCTTCCATTTATGGAAGTAGATAAACGATTCCACTTATTTGTTAATCCTAGAACCGATCGATCGCGCGAGTTCATATCACATCGATTGATCACGGTGAGTTGTATGAATTAATTGATCACTAGGGGTTAATGGTAAATAAGGATAAGAGGTTCTAAAAGGGTTAACGGTAACTTCCCGATTTAGAATGAACAGTCTATGGAGGATTAATCCATATGTAATGATTATATCAATGGACGCTTATTATTATTCTCGTGAGGAGATAAATATAATCTCATAATCGGAGGAGTGCAGTCACGGGATTATGGTGGCATATTCCTGTGATTGATTTATCGAATATAATTATTCTATAATTATTTATTTGATTTATCGGAGCCGCTGATTATTAGTCCATGGTCCCCGACGTGCCTCCTAATATAGCATAGCTATTCTCGGACGTCGAATCCTGATAATATTAATTTAGTTCTCGTTGGACTTTATTAAAACGATATGTGAATTAATTGTTTAGTGGACTATTAAATTAGTTGGGCTAAATAATTAAATATGTGAAAAAGACATTTTTCATAATCTTGGCAAAATTAGTGTGTTAGCCGAAAATAACATTGACTAGGTCAATGATGATGAATTTCGGCCATGGCATATTTTTAAGAAACAAGAAATTAGTTTTCTTGTGTATTAATAAGACATATGCACAAAATATTTATTGGATAAATATTTATGGAAAGAAATAAAGATAAATCTTATCCTAGATTTGTTCTAGAATATTATGGGATTATCTTTTATTTAATAGGATTATCATAATTGATTTTGTATTAATTATAAAATCCTTGGAGGCTAAGTTTTACTGTCCTATATAAAGAGAGTTCTCCCAAGCCTTAACACACAAGTAAAATTTCGACTTTCATTGTAAAACTGAGAGGGAGAAATTCGGCCATGAGGGAGAAGGAAAAGCTTGGAGTTTTTCCGGGTAGCATATCGTAAGGATTCGAGACGAGGATTTCCTTCCACCGGGAGTTGCTTGGATCACACGTACGGAAGATCGTGGTGCTCTTCACGCTTTCCTTCGTTCATCCTATTGCGGTTCTTCAACTTGGATTTTGAGATCCAAGAGGTATGTTCTACAACCCCCTTGTAGATATAGATCTAGTTATTTTATTACGTGTAGTTTATAGATCTAGATCCATAAATCGTTTCCGCTGCGGATGATATTACTAACAGTTCATAAACGAGGCAAGTATGTTTTCATATGTCAAAATCGCCGGAAGCGATTATAGTGCCTCAAGCACATGAGATGTGTGAAGCATATGAAGTGTTTGAAAGGTTGAAACAAAAAGTATATAATACATGAATGGTCCCCCGAAGCGGGATAATTTATTTGATCTGAGAAAGTATGGATCCATTGTGAGACTCCTAAAGAGTTACAAAAGATAATTGAATATGATTAAGGCTCTGTTTGGTTTGAAGGAAACAAAATGAAAAGAAAAGAAATGAGATGTAGGGATTTATGTCTAGTGTTTGGTATTATGTGTTGGAAAACAAAAGAAAGGGAAAATATAGAAACTAGTGGAAATGATACAATGTAATTAATTTAAAAAAATAACGAGACTTTGATATTTCCTTTCTTTATTTTTGTTCAATCCAAACACTTAAAGGGACTTTGAAACCATTCATTCCTTCTCGTTTCTCTTCATTCACATTCCTCTCTTTTCTTTTCCTTTTGTTTCATTCAAACCAAACAGAGCCTAATTGACTTATAAAGATCCGTTACATGCATAAGAAAATATATTTTTTTGGCCCTGAAGACAATGATTGTACTCTTTTTCCCTTTAACAAGTTTTTCCCATTGGGTTTTCTTAGTTAAAGGTTTTTAACGAGGCAATCGATTGCACTAAGCGCATATGTCATGAATCTTTTTCCTTGACTCGTTTTTTTTTTCCCACTGGGTTTTTCCAAGCAAGGTTTTTGGTACATGTCATATACGTTATAAAATCAGATGAAAGCAAGTCGAGGACTTGTTAGTTACGCGGTTGGTGGACATTTATCGAACCCCCAAAAGACAAGGCTTCAAAATTGGTTGTTCTTCACCAGTGGTGGTACATCGATTTCATAGTGCTGGAGATAGAAAATTTTGGTCACGACATCCTCAAATCATGGCGAAATTGTAGCTATTCTTGAAACAAGTCAAGAATATGTTTCGTTCGGATCATTGGCACATTATACCCAAGACACTTGTGGTTTATTCATCAAGAAAGAGAAGCTGACTTGATTATATGAAGATAATGCAGGATGTATAGCCCAATTAAATGGTGGCTGTGTAAATGACGATCGGATGAAACATACTTCACTAAATCTTCATAAGAAAGGTGACATTAGTATTCAGCAGATAAGGTCAAGTGACAATCCAACAGATTTATTCACGAAGTCATTACCTACCGCTACGTTTGAGAAATTGATAAAGAAGGTCGGAATGCGTCGACTTAAAGACCTGAATTGATGCTTGGTTTAGGGGGAGTAAATTAAACAGATAAATATGTACTCTTTTTCCTTAACTAAGATTTTTTCCCACAGAGTTTTCTCTTAGTAAGGTTTTAATGAGGCATTTTATATCTGTTGTATTTTAATAATAGATATCTAAGGGGGAGTGTTATGAAATAATATATTGATGGATTATCTATTATTCTGATTGATTTACGTAGATTTTGGATTAATCCAGATTATTGTGTTCACATTGTAATCTCTACTATAAATACCCGCTTATACCATTGGAATAAGACACAAGCAATTCTCTCTTCTTCTATACTTGTATTTTCTCTTTTTCTTCCTCCAATGTTTTTTTAGTTTTATAACAAAAATAAGTTATTAAGAAATGCCTATAAAGTCCTTTATAAACAACATGACGAAAATCGGGGAGTTACAATTCTCCCCCCTTAAAAAGAAGTTCGTCCTCGAACTTCCATCTACTTATACCTTTTGTGATATTCTTATAACTCTAATCATTGGCATTATTATATCTATACTTTGAAATATGTGCACCGATCAATCTTAATGAAGTATCAGAGTTAGTTTACGACCCTGAGACCTATGGGTTATTGGTCTAACTAATCTGTCAATCGTATTCTACAATAATCCATAGAATCACACTTTTGACCATGATATTTACATTAGAAGTCCTCAAATTCCGTGTAAGATCCACCGAGTAAAAATATTAGTGTTCTACACTATTGCATCAATATCATATGACATTTCAATAATAAAGAAATAAAAATTGAAATTTTAGAATAGCAGAGAAATACGTTATTTTTATCAAAAGGAAAAGAAAAATACATACATATATATATATATATATATATATATATATATATATATATATATATATATATATATATATCATCAAGAAGAAAAAAATAGTATTCATGCGTTCACATATATATATATATATATATATATATATATATATATATATATATATATATAGTTTCAAAACAATATAACTATTTTCTACTATGAAAAATATAGCTATTGATGGAATATTCCGATTTTTAGGAAAAGGCAGACGTGTCATTTTCCGAAAACGAAATATTGTGTTCAGTTCCTTTTATTCGGAGTTTAAGAATTTTATTAAATATATGTATATAATTTCGAGATTTATATATATGTAATACGGAAAAATCTGATTTTTAAGTAAAAAGGGTAATTAAGGAAATAGGTTATTTGGGGAAAAAGCTTATTTAAGGAAAAATAAGTCCCCTTATACGTTAAACCTATTGGTAATCAGAATATTTCTTCCACGTTCTTGGGAAAACGCTGCTGGGAGCAAGAGGGGAGCCAGAGAGTATTTCTACGATATCTCACGGAGTTTTTAACCGATTTTAGATCCGCAAAAAGCGTTGGAATCGTTGTGAAGAGGGCATCGTTTCAGTAGTAAAAGTTTGTGGCTTTGTCAAGGTATGTGAATTCGACCTATCTTCTGTTCTTGGTTGAGTTTTGAAGATCAAAACTCATACCTTTCGTAGTTTGTTGTTTTTGGAATCGTGTGATCGGTTTTAATGCAAATTCGAATTGATCATATAGAAAAGTGTTCGAGTTGCTGCTGTTTTTCTGAGTTTTGGACTTGGATTAGTTTGCTAAAAGGTAAGAGGATCTTCCTACAAGTTAATTTATGAGTTATTAGGTTTTATGTTAAGGTTTGATATGATTTTATGTTAGAAATCATACCTTCGTGTTGCCTAAGGGTTGTTATGGTAGACAAAATTCATCTTTTTCTGCTATTTTTTTGAGTATTTTGATGTTGAACATGTTAGGATTTGAGTAGAGATCAAAAAAGTGCATAAAAGCGTGTTTAGGGTGTTTGGTGCGCTCAATGTGCGCACATTGATTAGCGATGTCGCACAATGTCTTTGAAGCACGAATACTCTTGTAGATGGACGAGCCTGGAGTGTGCGCACATTCCCTAGAATGGGCACACTGCGCAGGTCTGAATGAAATTTTAGCCCAATGTGCACACATTCTCCTGAATGTCGCGATATTGCCCTCGCATTTTTGATAAATAGGCTATTTTAAGCTATGTTTTGAATTTTAAACATTGAATCATGATCAAATAACATTAATTAAATATGAACAAGCCCCAACTGAGTTTCTGATTTGTTCAGTTAAAACACCGAATATACTCTTAAAGGGAGTTGAAGTTCAGATCCGTCGGAAGGGCATGAAAGGGCTTGTGCTTTGGTGAACTAGAGTTCACAAATGTCTATGTAATTGATAGGATGTGATGTCTAGTTGTCTAAGTGAGGGAGTAGAGTTGATAAGGTGAGTTTCATTCTGAAAACACTTAGGTGGCTAGTTAATTCACAATAATAATTACATAAGTGTAGTAAAAGCTAAAACGTCATCTATTCTCGGTTAGGCACCGATTCGTATCGGCGATGTGGTACGTTCAGTAAAAGCGAACAACGCTGCTGGCCTATAAACGGCAAAATGTCAGTGGAGGAAATTTGCCGAACATATATGCATACCGGGGAGAACCCGGGACTATCGGTGCTAATCACCGTAGTTGGCAAGTACATCTCGTGGTGCAATTTTCACCATGCATTGTGTCCTTGAGTAATGATGTAACAAAGATAAGTTAAGTTAGAAACGTATAGTCATGACGTGTCAATGGGCATGGAATGAACCCTAGATCGAGTCGGTCTCACTAAGACAATTAATTAATAACAAACCTTAATTATATGGTAGCTTCTACTTATTACTTTGTACAATGTACTTACCTCAAATGCATGTTTATTTATGTGTTTGGGGGAGAGACGAACAGGTTAGTGAAGATTTCGAGAAGGACTTTGATGACGACGTTTGAGGGCGCCGGAGTTAAAGCCCTTGATTATTTTCTGTTTTTTATTATTTTATAGACTTGGATTATTGTTGGAGATTTTGTAGTTTGATTTTTGTATTTCAGTTGGATTCGTTGGTTTCCTTTTGAATGTAATAAGTATTACATTCTCTATCTTTAGTTATTTCTATTCTTGGTTGTTTAACAAAAAATTTACCCGAGTCTTTTTGCTTCCGTTTGCTTTAATTTGATACGACATAGTAGAGGCTTATGTGTAATATTATTTATTTAATGTTATACGTGCCGAACGTTCCTTTTCCGGATAAAGACTCGGTGTCCGGGAACGGGGTGTTACAGTTGTTATCAGAGAAAAGCGTTCCTTGCTTTACTAGGCCTCTTTTCCTTAAGTTAAGTTCTTAGACCACTTAGTGACATTCTGATCTCCCTTGATCTCTCATAATGGTAGTAACCCGAAGAGGTGTTGTTGGAGTTAGGAGTTCTAGAGTTGTACCAAAGGCTAGACAGAATCTGAATGAAGCAACGATTGTTGGAAGAGTGAAGAGTTGATCAGCTAAGACTTCATTAGAAACAAGAACTACCTCAGAATGTTGGTTCTCTTGTACAAAAGGATGTTACTTTGTGGAGATAAAGGACATATTGCAGAAGTTGGTCCTATAAGAGGTATTTGAAGGAATCAAGGAAAACCATCGAAGAAGTAAAAGTTAACCAACAAAGGTGTTTTCTTTGGACGTAGTCATACCAAGCATCTTTTAGTTTGTTTATTTACCTTAAGTACTTTCTGACATGAATCAATTCACGTTGAAAAAGTGCAAAAGTTAATGAACCGACTTTTAGATACGTCAGTAATGGACAACTTAGCAATACTAACTATCAATAGCATAAGAGTTAAAAATTTTGGTACTAAGAAAGATAGCTAAGTACGGTAAGCTTACCTTCCAACCATTAGGAAGTCTTGTGGACACCATCTGGGTAAATATCTATAGAGGGTTTTTCGTTGGTTAGAATTTGGTTTAGTTTGGTTTCGGTGGTCAAGAGTTGGTTTTGGGTTTGGAAAGTTGTAGATCTTCGGTTCTTGGGTTGGTTAGATCAAGTGGTTGTTGAAGATTCAAGTTTGATCAAGTGAAGCTTCTGTTTGAGTGAGAGATGAAGAGAGAATGTGCTAAGGAACTTAAATGGTGTGTTTATAATGAAGGGTGTTAAAGGTTTAGAAAGTGACAAAATATGGTTAATTCTTTGGGTCTAGTGCAAAGGAGTAATCACCCACCAACCAAAGTAACAGGGGAAGTGGAATATGGAATGGTTAGTGAGTTGTCAGAATTTTACAGCCTATATGGAAAGGAATATGAGTATTATATAAAGAAAAAAATTTTAGATAATGGATTTTTCCAGGTGGTGTAAAAATTTTGGAATTTTTGGACGAGAGGAAGTTGGTCAAAACCAAGTTTCTTTACGGTGTGCATGAGCTGTCAGAATTTCCAAATTTTTACCCCTGAGTTGAGTTGCAGATTGTGACCAAACGGAAAAGAATTTAGACAAGGTTCCAAGACAAGATTCTTAGACAAAAGAGTTCTCTGCAACATGTCAAAAATTCAGGTCATTTGAAGACGTTTACCCTTTTAATAACAGAAGAATAAGTGAAGGTGTCACTGCAGAAATTCTGGACAGAGTGTCTGATAGTAAAGTGGACTTTCTGAACAAACCGTGTGGATTATGAAGTTGATGCGATTATTGCGAAGAGAGGAACTGTAGATAAGAATTATCAAGATAATGTTTACAGGCCTAGTAAGAAGTGTCACCCTATAATTTCAGCGGTTAAGGCTTTAACAGCTTGTCAGAAAGGTTGTGAAGGCTACTTGTTGTACGCAGTTGATGTGGAGCAAGTGAAGCATGATTTAGAGGAAACCCCTGTAGTCAAGGAATACCCTGAAGTGTTTCCGGAAGAGTTACTGGGAAACATGCCGGATAGAGAAATAGAGTTTGAGATCAAGTTCGTACCCGGAGCGGCACTAGTTGCTAAGGCACCCTATAGAATGGCACCGGCTGACTTGAAGGAGTTGAAAGCCCAACTTTGGAAAGGAATATAATTCAGCCTAGTACTTCGCCTTGGGGAGCCCCAATTTTGTTCATTAAGAAAAAAAAAATGGTAGTACGAGGATGTGACTACAGAGCTTTGAATAATCTTACCATCAAGAATAAGTATCTCTTACCAAGGATTGATGATTTGGTTAATCAGTTGCAAGGCAAAAGAGTGTTTTCCAAGATTAATCTTAGGTCCGGTTATCACCAACTGAAGATCAAGGTAGCAGATATACCGAAGACGGCTTTCAGTACGAGGTATGGACATTATGAGTTCTTGTTTATACCTTTTGGACTCACTAATGCCCCATCTGCATTTGTGGATTTAATGCAGCGTGTTTTCATGCCTTATCTGGATAAATTTGTGATAGTGTTCATAGATGACATCCGCGTATACTTAAATGATAAGAAAGAACATGAGGAACACTTAAGGATAGTGTTGGATACTTTGAAGATGAACCAGTTGTATGCTAAGTTCTCAAAAGTGAATTTTGGTTGGATCAAGTGAGTTTCTTGGGTCATGTCATTTCTGGAGATGACATTAAGGTTGATCCTGCGAAGATTGAAGCAGTTGAGAAGTGGTCCAGACCGACTACCGTTTCAGAGGTTAGAAGTTTTCTCGGTTTGGCTGGCTATTATAGGAAGTTTGTACAAGACTTCTCAAAGATAGCTACACCACTTACCCGACTCACTCAAAAGAATGTAAAGTTCGAGTGGACCAGTGAGTGTGAAGAGGATTTTGAAACGCTGAAGAAGAAGTTGAATACAACCCCAGTTTTGGCAGTTCCGGAGATCTTTGATAATTATGACGTTTACACAGATGCTTCAGGACAAGGTTTGGGTTGTGTTTCGATGCAAGGAGGGAAAGTGATCGCTTATGCATCCAGATAGTTGAAGGTGCATGAGAAGAATTACCCAACACATGACTTAGAGTTGGCAGCAGTAGTGTTCGCCTTAAAGATTTAGAGGCACTACTTGTATGGAGTTAGGGTTAAGATCTTCACCGATCACAAGAGTTTGAAGTTTTTCTTTACCCAAGAGAATCTGAATATGAGACAAAGGAGATGGTTAGAGTTTGTTAAGGATTATGACTTGGATATACAGTACCATCCGGGTAAAGCAAATGTGGTAGCAGATGCTTTGAGCAGAAAACCAGCGTTTGCAGTTTCGAGCATTGAAGACGTTGTAGAGAGGTTAGATGGGCTGCAAATCCAGAGTTTTGATCAGATTGAAGAACGGCAGTTTGTGGCACCATTATTAGCAAGGTCTGAGTTGATGGATGATATTCAGGAAAAGCAAGATGAAGACCCAGTTTTGGTTGACTTGAAGGGAGTTGCAAGGGAAAAGCCTACAGTGGGATGTGTGTTAGATAAGAATGGTAACCTTTGGTACCAAGATCGTTTGTGTGTGCCTAATGTTTCTGATTTGAGGCAGAGAGTTATGGAAGAGGCGCATAAGATTGCTTCTTCAGTTCATCCCGGAGCTACTAAAATGTACAGAGACTTGAAGGAAAAGTTTTGGTGGCCCTCGATGAAAGTGAAAATAGCTAAGTTCGTTGCAGAATGTGACACTTGTCAGAAGGTTAAGGCAGAGCATAGAAGACCAGGAGGAATGCTTAAGCCATTGGATATCCCTAAATGGAAGTGGGATAAGATCACGATGGATTTCATCACTGGTTTACATAAGACAAGAGGCGGTCATGATGCGATTTGGGTGATTGTGGATAGATTGACCAAATCCGCTCATTTTTTACCATATAAGGTTGATATGTCCTTGAAGAATATGACGACACTATACTTGGATAATATAGTGAAGTTACACGGAGTACCTATCTCGATAGTTTCGGATCATGATTTGAGGTTCGTCAGTCGGTTTTGGAGAAGTTTAAAAGTAGCTTTTGGAACCAAGTTGGATTTTAGTACGGCCTTTCATCCTCAGAAAGATGGACAATCTAAGAGAACCATCCAAACACTTGAAGATATGTTGAGAGCTTATGTTTTGGAAATAGGTGGATCATGGGATGATTACTTACCTGTAGCGGAGTTTGCCTACAACAACCGTTATCATGCAAGTATAGGCATGCCACCGTTTGAAGCTTTGTATAGAAAAAGATGTAGAACACCACTATTTTGGGATGAAGTCGGTGAAAGGCAAGTCACTGGGCCGGAATTGGTTGAGCAAGCCAAAGAAAGAGTTCAGTTGGTTAAGAAGAATCTGAAGGCAGCACAAGATAGACAGAAGAGTTGGGTAGATGTTAGAAGAAGACCTCTTGAGTTTGAAGTTGGTGAAAGAGTGTATCTACGAGCTTCACCAATGAAAGGAGTTAAACGTTTTGGACAAAAGGAAAAGCTAAGTCCGAGGTACGTTGGACCTTTTGAAATTCTAGAAAGAATTAGACCTTTGGCTTATAAGCTTAAACTACCTGAATCAATGTCAAGAGTCCACAATGTGTTTCATGTTTCGATGTTGAAGAAGTGCTTTTCGAAGAGTATGTTGGAACCATAGTTGATCCGGAAGTTCTTCAGGATAATCTTGCGTATGATGAGAAACCGATCAGAATTTTGGACCGGAAGGAAAAAATGATTAAGAGATGGTTGATCTCTTTGGTTTTGGTCCAATGGAGCAATCATTCACCCGAGGAGGCAACTTGGGAAGTTGAAGAAGATATATGATCAGCGAGTTCCCAGATTTTATGGACTTACCAGGAATGTTCTAGTTTCAAGGACGAAACTCCTTTTAAGGGGGAAGAAATGTAATATTCTGATTTTCGGGAAAAGGCAGACGTGTCATTTTATGAAAACGAAAAATTGGGTTCAGTTTCTTTTATTCGGAGTTTAAGTATTTTATTAAATATATGTATATAATTTCGAGATTTATATATATGTATTAAGGAAAAATCTGATTTAAAAAGGGGTAATTAAGGAAATAGGTTATTTGGGGAAAAAGCTTATTTAAGGAAAATAAGTCCCCTTATACGTTAAACCTATTGGTAATCAGAATATTTCTTCCACATTCTTGAGAAAACGCGGCTGGGAGCAAGAGGGGAGCCAAAGAGTTTTTATACGATACCTCACAGAGTTTTTAACCGTTTTTAGATCCGCGAAAAGCGTTGGAATCGTTGTGAAGAGGGCATCATTTTAGTGGTAAAAGTTTGTGGCTTTGTCAAGGTATGTGAATTCGACCTACCTACTGTTCTTGGTTGAGTTTTGTAGATCAAAACTCATACCTTTCGTTGTTAGTTGTTTTTGGAGTCGTGTGATCGGTTTTAATGCGAATTCGAATTGATCATATAGGTTTCTCTGCAAAAGTGTTCGAGTTCCTGCTGTTTTTCTGAGTTTTGGACTTGGATTAGCTTGCTAAAAGGTAAGAGGATCTTCCTACGAGTTAATTTATGGGTTATTAGGTTTTATGTTAAGGTTTGATATGATTTTATGTTAGAAATCATACCTTCATGTTGCCTAAGGATTTAGGGTTGTTATGGTAGATAAAATTCATCTTTTTTTGCTATTTTTTCTAAGTATTTTGATGTTGAACATGTTTGGATTTGAGTAGAGATCGAAAAAGTGCATAAAAGCGTGTTTAGGGTGTTTGGTGCGCTCAATGTGCGCACATTGATTAGCAGTGTGCGCACATTGCTGAAGCAGAATGCTACTGTAGATGGATAGCCTCTGGAGTGTACGCACAATCCCCTAGAATGTGCACACACTGGCATGGCTGAATGTAATTTTCGCCCAATGTGTACACATTCTCCCAGAATGTGCGCACATTGCCCCTGTTTTTGATAAATAAGCTATTTTAAGCTATGTTTTGAATTTTAAACCTTGATTCATGATCAAATAACATTAATTAAATATGAACAAGCCCTGACTGAGTTTCTGATTCGTTCAGTTAAAACACCGAATGTACTCTTAAAGGGAGTTGAAGTTAGGATCCGTCGGAAGGACATGAAAGGGCTTGTGCTTTGGTGAACTAGAGTTCACCAATGTCTGTGTAATTGATAGGATGTGATATCTTGTTGTCTAAGTGGGGGAGTAGAGTTGATAAGGTGAGTTTCATTCTGAAAACACTTAGGTGGCTAGTTAATTCATAATAATAATTACATAAGTGTAGTAAAAGCTAAAACGTCATCTATTCTCGGTTAGGCATTGATTCGTTTCGGTGATGTGATACGTTCAGTAAAAGCGAACAACGCTGCTGGCCTATAAACAGCTAAATGGCAGTGGAGGAAATTCGCCGAACGTATATGCATACCGGGGAGAACCCGGGACTATCGGTGCTAATCACCGTAGTTGGCAAGTACATCTCGTGGTGGAATTTTCACCATGCATTGTGTCCTTGAGTAATGATGTAACAAAGATAAGTTAAGTTAGAAACGTATAGTCATGACGTGTCGATGGGCATGGAATGAACCCTAGATTGAGTCGGTCTCACTAAGACAATTAATTAATAACAAACCTTAATTATGTTGTAGCTTCTACTTCTTACTTTGTACAATGTACTTACCTCAAATGCATGTTTATTTATGTGTTTGGGGGAGAGAAGACGAGTAGGTTAGTGAAGATTTCGAGGAGGACTTTGATGACGACGTTTGAGGGCGCTGGAGTTGAAGGCCTTGATTATTTACTGTTTTTAATTATTTTATAGACTTGGATTATTGTTGGAGATTTTGTAGTTTGATTTTTGTATTTCATTTGGATTCGTTGGTTTCCTTTTGGATGTAATAAGTATTACATTTTCTATCTTCAGTTATTTCTATTATTGGTTGTTTAAAAAAAAAATTTAACCTAGTCATTTTGCTTCCGTTTGCTTTAATTTGATACGACATAGTAGAGGCTTACGTGTAATATTATTTATTTAATGTTATACGTGCTGAACGTTCCTTTTCCGGATAAGGACTCGGTGTCCGGAAACGGGGCGTTACAATTGATATTTGAAAAATCTAGTTCTATTATGGTAAATCTTGTTTACCATAATCACCGAATTATGTAAAACATTTTTATTTCACAGCATTTTTTTATTTTAAACAAAGTAAACTTGCCATGCAAATACTATATCAACAATACATTCAAACAATTGAATGGGAAAGATAGATAACCATTTATATTTTTGACGTTCAATACAAAAAAGCTCATTTATAAAATAACCAATTGTTTATTTTTTAGTAAAAAAAATAACCATTTGTTAATCACGAGTTACAAAAATATGAGAGAGAATTATTGAACAAGATAATTATGTGTCATTAGATTTTCTAAACATTACAAGGGATAGAAATAGTAAAGGGTGAGTCAAACCCTAAACCCTAATACATCACAACCATACACTTGTCAACACCATAATTAATAGACATAATAAATACCAACATAAATGCTAACTATTAATTATTCTAACAGCCCCCCTCAAACGTGATGGGGTTGGAACCACATTAAGTTTGCTACGAAAGTGTTGAAAAGTTGCTGTGGAAAGAGGTTTAGTGAGCACGTCGCAATTTGGTCAAGATCCCTTGGGCACATCTTGCACTTTTCCTTTGTTGGAGCACTTGATTTTGCACAAAATGCACATCGATCTCAATGTGCTTAGTCCTTGCATGGTACAACGGATTGAGAGCTAAGTCTGTGGCACTAGTATTATCACACCATGCAATAGGAGTTTTCGAGAGAGGCATCCCCAGTTCGCGTAAAAGATGTTGAATCCATAACATTTCAGCAGATAGGTTAGCAAGGGCCCTATATTCAGACTCACAGCTTGACCTGGAGACCACAATTTGTTTTTTGGAGCTCCAAGAAACTAAAGATCCACCAAAGTAAACACAATATCCAGCGATAGACTTGCGATCATATGAGCTAACAGCCCAGTCAGCATCATAAAACCCTATCAAATTCAAGGCTGTAGTAGGTTTGAAGTGCAGGGAATAATCTACGGTGCCCTTGACATATCGTAAAAGTCTCTTCAAGAATTTCCAATGTAAATCTGTTGGGCTTTGCATGAATTGGCTCAAATAATTGACAGCAAAGGTGATGTCCGGCCTAGTGAGTGTGAGATACTGTAGACCTCCTATTGCACTTTGAAATTGAAAGGGATTTTCCATGAGAGTTCCTTGATCAGGGGAGAGTTTAGTACCTGTGATCATTGGAGTGGACACTTCCTTCATAGTTTTGAAATTTAACCTGTGCAACAACTGTTTTGCATAATAAGTTTGTGACAGAAAAAGGCCAGTTGTGTCCCTGCACACTTCCATGCCCAGAAAATGTGACAGACTTCCCAAATCTTTCAATGCAAATCTGGAATGGAGAAGTTGGATGAACTGGCAGATCATATCAGCAGATGTACCTGTGACTATAATATCATCAACGTAAACAAGTACCAAAAGAATTAGTCCAGGTTTATTAAATATGTAGAGTGAATTATCTGCAACTGATTGCCTAAAACCCCACTCCGGCATCTGTTTCTTCAGCACCTCAAACCAAGCTCTGGGAGCTTGTTTAAGACCGTATAAGGCTTTGTTCAAGTGACAGACATAATCAGGATGCCCAGGACTCACAAATCCTTCTGGCTGGGGCATATAAACTGTGTCTTCAAGTGGACCATTCAAAAAAGCATTGTTGATGTCCACTTGATTAATTTTCCAATTCATATGAACTGCAATGGCAAGAACAATCGATGGTTCGGACACAGCAAGCGAGGACTAAAGGTCTCTTTGAAATCGATTCCATAAGTCTGGTGGAATCCCTTAGCAACCAGCCTAGCTTTATATTTGAGAATGGATCCATCTGGCCTGGTTTTGAGTTTGTAGACCCATCTATTGCCAACAAGCTTTTGATTATGAGCTGGGGGCACCAAAGTCCAAGTATTACTGTCATTCAAGGCCTTAATTTCTTCATTCATGGATGCTTTCCATTCAGAATGTTGCATAGCTTCTGATGCACTAAGTGGTTCTGTAGGAAGCTGATGAGAAATTGAGGACTCAGCAGTGTAGACTTTGGGTTTAAAGATGCCACTTTTGGCACGAGTTTGCATATGATGAGAGGGAAGAGAGGATGTGGTAGGAGGTGGTGGAGAAGGAGAAGGAGAAGAATCAGGGCTGGAAAAAGATGGAGCAGGAGATTCAACAGGATCAGAATTTAAGGAATGTGGGGAGGAAGAACTACTGTTGTGATCTTGTGCAGGTGAAGAATGCACAGGGGAAAAACTAGGACTTGGAGGAGAAGATGACTCCAAGAATGAAGAGGGTGGCCCTGCAGAGAGATGAGGGGACATGGGTGGAGACAACACATGACCAGAATCTGAAGCAGTGAGAGAAGGTATATGATGAAAGGAACTAAAAAGTTCTTGAGGTGACAGTGTAGGATCAACAAGGACCTCTCTTGAGGGACCTAGTTTGAAGAAATCTGTAAAGGGAAATTTAGTTTCATCAAAAACGATATCTCTTGACACATACACCTTTCTAGATTCATCTAGACAAAGATAACCTTTATGTTTAGGACTTAGTCCGAGATTCACACACTTAATGGAGTGAAATTTGAACTTTACACCAGAAACGGGTCGAATATTGAGGTAACACGCACATCCAAACACCTTAAATAAGGCATAGTTAGGTTGTTGACCAAACAGAACAGCATGAGGAGACTGCATTTTAAGAACTTTAGTGGGGAGACTGTTAATTAAACAAACACTATACTGAAAGGATTCCCACCAAATTTTAAAGGCATAGATGCTTGTGCAAGAAGAGTAAGCCCCAGTTCAACAATGTGCCTATGTTTACGTTCAGCCCTACCATTTTGCCCATGAGCATGGGGGCAAGGATGTCTAAACCTAATCCCAGACTCCTTCAAAACAGATTCAAAGTTCCTATATTCACCCCCCCAATCTGATTGAAGACATTTGATAGTAATAATTGAATCGATTTTCAACTAATTTTTGAATTGAAGAAAAGCAGATAGTGCATCAGATTTTAGTTTTAGAGGGTAAATCCAAGTGAAACGTGAGAAATCATCAATGAAGTGAATGTAGTAAGTAAAACCTGAACTAGAATGGACAGGTGCTGGACCCAATAGGTCTGTGTGAATTAAGTCAAGAACATTGGTGGCATGCGATTCAGAAAGAGTATAAGGAAGAGAGTGGCCTTTACCATATTGACAAGATTCAAAAAACTTTAATTTTTCATTCACAACCACATTGCATTGATTCAAAACAAAAGACAAAACATTCTTAGAAGGATGCCCAAGTCTCATATGCCAGACATTGGGGTCCTTATCTAAGCACACAGACTGAACATTATTTACTGAGGAGCAGCTAGAAATAGGAGCACCATCTTGGACAAGAGGAGCAAAAGTGGTGTGATGGAGAGACTTGAGAGCTTGGAGAGAAAAATCACTGAGTTTGTAAAGACCATCTTGAAGCTTACCTTGAAGAATTTGTATCCCTGACTTCAGATCCTTAACAAAACAGAAATTGGATTCAAAAACAACACTAACAGGATTATCAAGTATAAGTGTAGATATACTGATAAGATTTTTAGTAATATCTGGAACATAAAGGAGACCATTGATAGAGATAGAGAAAGTAGAGTTTTGAAACAAGCTGGAGCCAACATGAACAATTCTCAATTTCTCACCATTACCTACAGTCAGTGCATCATTACCATGATAATCTGAGTGAATATGCAGGTTGTTCAGGTCTGAAGTCACATGATCAGATGCTCTACTGTCCAAATACCAAGAATTGTCACCAACTGTCTGAGGAGTAGCTGTAAATGCAGAGATTTGGCATGGAGATGGTTGAGTTGGTGGGACAAAATCTTCTTCAAACCTGTGCCAACAAGAGGTGACAATGTGACCAGTTTTTCCACAAAGTTGACATACCATCTTGTTCCCAGAATTAGAGTTGCTATTGGATCTTCCACCCCTTCCTCTAGAAGATCGACCACCCCTTGAACGACCTCGACCTCTATTATTATTCCCAGACTGAGTGTAATTGGAGGAGAGTGGAGTCTTACCAGTGTTCTGGGCTACCTGAGCAGAGGGAGAACCAAAAAACGAAGGAGATGAGAAAGCTGAACCACCTGAAGAAACACTGAATCGAGCCAACAACCTCTCATGAGTGACCAATTGTGACTGAACTTCTGGCCATGTCAAGGATCCAATTCGAGCTGTAAGGTTAACAATCACAGCTTCATACTCACGCTTGGACCTCCAAGAGTAGCAAGAATGAGTTCGGATCGAGTAATAGGATACCTGCGCGAGATAGGTTATCTGAGTAAGACTTCATAGTTGCTAGATAATCGACCATGGATCTAGCTCCTTTTCGAGATCTAGCAAGAGGCGACTTTAAATTCCAAAGATACGAGATTGATTGTGAGTTGAATAAAGATTCAAGAGTAGACCAGATTTCGTGTGAGGTGTTACATCCAACAACTTCGACCAGTGCCTGCTCAGTCATTGAGCTAAGTAGCCATCCCGTGAGAAGAGAATCCACCTGCTGCCATGCTTCAAAGCTCGGATTAGGAAGACCGGTCACCAGAAAACGAGGAGGTGTCGGAAAAGTACCATTCAAGTAACCTTCAAGCTTGTGACCACGAACTATAGGGAGGATAGTGTATTTCCACAGCAAGAAGTTGTCACGAGTTAGCTTCACATTACAGATCTGAGAGAGCTGACCAGTGAGAGGAGTAGAGTGTTGGATCTGTGATGAACGAAGTAGTGGTGGAACCGGTGGCAGCTCAGCTCGTTCACCATGAAGACTTGGAATAGTTGGTTGTGATGTTGAAAACGAAGTAAGGATGGGGGGAGCTGAGTAAAACACCGGCGGTGATGTGGTGGAGTAGAAGGACGGTGGTGGTGGAAGATTTTGGAGAAATGTCAAAGGACCAGCTCCGAAATTAGGAAAGGTGCCAAACTGATGTAATGATGGAGTAGTAATGCTTGTTTGTTCAGTTTGCTTGGATATTGGTGAAGTGATGACACCTGTGCTAGCAACCGGTGAAGTTGTGGTAGCTACCACCGGTAAGGGTGGTGCTTCCGACATTGATACACCAGTCTCTGATACCAAGAGAGAATTATTGAACAAGATAATTATGTCTCATTAGATTGTCTAAACATTACAAGGGATAGAAATAGTAAAGGGTGAGTCAAACCCTAAACCCTAATACATCACAACCATACACTTGTCAACACCATAATTAATAGACATAATAAATACCAACATAAATACTAACTATTAATTATTCTAACAGAGTGTAACAGATTTTAACACCTTTGAAAAAAACATGAAAACTAATGAAACATTTTGCAAAAAAAGAGAACTGATGCAACATATAAGTTTAGAAAAACGCGTAAAGCATGGCTCCGTTGCATTTTATAAAATATGTTCCAACTAGCTCAAAACCCGTGCGATGCATGGTATAGTTAAAAATTAAAAAATTATTATAAATACTGCAAGCATAGTACAAGAATATGATACCGCAATCATCCTCACAAAAATATTGTATTGGTGGAAAATATTATTGTTGAATTTGTGGTGTTGAGAAAAGAAGAAAATAAACGGATAATCCTAATGATAAGGATATTGGATACATTATTCGTTAATAAAAGTTTTGAAATTTATTAATATATTGATTTGAGATGGATCGGGATTCATGTTGGATATACAACTTGTGACAAAATACTTCTCGAAAACCGAAACAAATTAAAAACCAATCCAATAACTGAACCGAATTAAAAAACGTAACCGAGCCATCAAGAGCTGCAACGTATTTTACCAAATCTGATTTCAGGCCATCATCTTCGAGGTCCTAACATGGTTGTTCATCTCTAGGAAGATCAGTACTATCCTCCGAAACAAATAGTACCGATCACCTTATAACATTGGATTAGATTCATCACGATCCTTACATATATGTAAATCTTTGAAAATCCAAAGAACGTCAACATGAATTCCTTGATTTTACGTTGAGACTTCAGTGTGGTATATTTCACTTGAACTTCTTCATACTGGTCTTCAATACGTAGTGATACATCCAATGATGAGTCATTTCATTGACGATATCAGAGCTTTTGAATTGAGAACACGTTCATTTCATAAAGATAGTAACAAAGAAAACCAAAACAAACACTCGCATAAAAATCTTCTAACAACTACAATGCACTTAACAAATTCCTCAAAAGATCACCAAACAACAACTCATTAATTTACAACACCATATTGCCCAAACAACTGAACTAACACCTCATTTTTCATATGATAAGGCATGTTCCTTGCAAATTATATCTAAAATTCCCTATGATAAGGCAAGATCCCTGCAAACAATATCTCAAATTTCGAAAAAAAGAAGGGAAAGGAAAATGAAAACAGGATCGAAAACGACATCCACATAATATTGTCAATGATAATTCAATAGTAATCCATACAAACAATTACACAAACAAATGGTCAATATAAATAAAGTTTCTTACATTTGACTAACAGACGTATTTAAAAGAGTAATGAGAGAGGCATAATCAAAATTACACAACGGATGCCACAACGTGATCTCTCACCCTTGATTTTGATGAGTATTAATTGATTGTGATGTGGATCCATTAAAATCAAGGGTGGGAGATCACGTTGTGACATCCGTTGTGTAATTTTGGTTATGTCTCTATCATTACTCTATTTAAAATGCAGTGGCATATGAAGCAAGGGGAAAATGATTATTTTTTCTTAGGATGTGGTATATGTTGTATGAAAAATAAATTAACGAACTCTATTCTCCTTAAATCCAAATTCCATTGATTACTTGAAAGAGAAAAGTTGTCAAAATCCCGATAAGTCTTGTGGAATCTCATCAACAACATCAAAAACTTTGTACAACAAAAAAAAGATCATACCTAGATTATTCCATGATTGGACATCGGTTGTGTGAAAATTCAAAACCTGGATTGAATGTCGAGAAAACCAACCGTAAGCGGATGGGTTGTGGAATCTACTGACTTTAAAAAAATATTAAAAAACAATTAGAATCATTGAAATTCGAAAATGAATACCTGGATTGTATTTCGAAAATCATCCATAAACGCATGTATTCTGGAATTTGCCAAAAAAATGAATCAAAAAATTGAATTTGGATGTCAAGAAAATCAACCGTAAGCGCTTTTATTCCGAAATCAGCATTAAAAGATATTGAAGTTGTTGTAAGGAAATTATAACTATTGCACAATACAAATGGCATCAGAAACAACAATGTAGCTGTTGCAAAAAAAAAAAAAAAAAAAAAAAAAAAAAAAACATGCAGTAGGGTGAAGTGAAGAAAGACAGCTGATCTTGAAGACAATCAAATACCGTCCAGCCATGGACTTCTTCGAATGATCTGCCGAAACAAAGTGAAAACAAAGAATACATATAATTTGAAGCAGATGAGAAACAATTTAAATGTTGTAGTTCATATTCATCAACGAAAAACAAAATTCATGTTCTAATGTGGTATCGGTACATACATTTCTCCCTTTATTTCCTTTTCCCGAAAATTTAATTCCTCGTAAATGAACTAAGAAGACACCAGCCAAATCACGAAATGCGGCATACAAATACTTGAAGATATGCCTTCGTTCTTAAAAAAACTCTAAAATGGTTCAGTGAACAGGTTCACAAAAATATCAAAGAAAGCGTAAATGTCACCGATACAACGAATCAAGTCCTATCTTCAACACCAATATCGCTGCAAACAGAATTTATCGCATGTAAATTTGGATCGATTTGACTTCTTGTAGGTATGATTGATTAGTTTGCAAAAACTCTGTTCCTTGATTCTAGGGACATGGAATACCATTCAAAACAGAAAAGTTGAGATTCTGTTGAGGGCATCCGATCATTGATTGAGTATTTAAAAAAAAAATATACATGTAGATACGCGTGACTGATAAAGATGAGAGTCGGGTTATTTTCCGGGTTTGGGCGTAAATTATGGGTAATCGGGTTAAATTACCCTTTCAAAATATATATATATATATATATATATATATATATATATATATATATAAGTTTAATATACATTTATTGCTAGTCCATTCTTTAAAAATAAAATAAAATAAATATGGGGCATGCAAAACGCTTGTATCCTAATCCTGGATCAAAATATTATAACTTACTATGGAAAATGTCAAAACTTATATTCTTAGAAAATCATACCATATTGTCTCACCGGTCTGTTCATCGTCTGACGGTGTGAATATCACAAAACATATGTTTTAAAACATCATACCTTAATGTCTGACGGTGTGAATATCACAAAACATATGTTTTAAAACATCATACCTTAATGTCCTTCAAGTCTGTTCACCATACCTAATCCTATATGGTAAACCCTACCATTAAGGGTCCCCTCACTCCCGATCCCACAGGAAAGTGAGGAGAGGTTAATCAGGTAACCTAGTAGCTCCAACATTGGCTGCCTTTGAAACCTCTGCACTGAAGGTGTTATCAATCGGAAATCAACCCCATTACGGGAATCGAACCGCTGACCTCCAGCTTAAGTTAGAGGCTGCACTACGCACCCATGCCTTCACCACTAGGCCATATCCAGGGGATGACCATACCTAATCCTAATAATCATTTCACTAAGCAAATTTTAGAAATTTATTTCCAAATTTTTCTAATTGTCGATACATCCTCTAGTTAGACTAAATCCATTAATCTTACTTGTCAAACGAAATTTTTTTGTATGACTCCGAAAGAAACTAACATGGTCTCTCTGATACCACCTGTAATGCCCTACTCCCGACCCCTAGGTCTACTGGGGTCATTCTAGGAGAGGTTGCGAAGCTCTCGCCGCGACTTCAATAACAATACTAGAAATCCCATATTAAATCACAAAATACACAAATTATTTGACAAAAATTCAATATCTATTTCCATTATAATTATACAACTAATGAAATACAATAGTCATAGCTATCTAACTGAATATACCCAACACAATCGTTGACATCAATTTCCTTTTCCTCGGATCTCGATGTATATCATCGCTTGTACTCTTCTTTCTCACTCGATCAACAACATGTATATATATTTATAGAATAATACAAAATAAAACAAAAAAAAAAGAAAGAGATTCGTCAGCAAATGGCTGGTATGAGCCGCGTGAGAGAGTGTTATATATATAAAGTTATATATAAAAAATATCTTGTGTAACTTTTCAGATAAATAGCGGAAGTCTTTTATTAAGTAATTGAACAAATGGAAAGAGCAATTTTTAATATTAAAGTGCACGAGCATTAAGAAAGAAAAAAACATGTCAGGTTCATTTACAAGCACCAGCTTTGGCCAAGTCGATTAGTCAAATACTGCCCAAACACCATTTGTACCCAGGGATTTCCTGTAATACCCTACTCCCGACCCCTAGATCCACTGGGGTCATACGAGAGGTTACGAAGCTCTCATCGTGACTTATATAACAATACTAGAAATGTCAAATTAAATCACTAAATCAACAAATTATTTGACGAAAATTCAATATATATTTCCATTATAATTATACAACAAATGAAATACAATAGGCATAGCTATCTAACTGAATAAACCCAACACAATCCATGACATCAATTTCCTTTTCCTCGGATCTCGATCTATATCATCTCATATACTCTTCTTTCTCCCTCGATCAACAACCTGTATATATATTTATAGAAGAAAACAAAACAAAACAAAAACAAAAAGAAATCGAGTCGTCAGCAAAGGGCTGGTATGAGCCGTGTGTGAGAGTGTTATATATATAATTATATGTAAAAAAATTCCTTTAGCAACTTTTCAGAAAAACAGCAGAAGTCTTTTATTAACTGATTGAACAAATGGAAAGAGACATTTTAAATATTTAAGTGCACGAGAATTAAGAAAAAAAACTATGTGAGGTTCATTTACAAGAACCAGCTTTGGCCGAGCCAATGAATGAAGTACCGCCCAAACACCATATATACCCAGGGATTTCAACCGCACCCCATGAGAACAAGCCATGTCTGACAACTCCGCCCGATTGACAGGGAAAAGAATCAACCTTCACCGTGCAAACCTCCTATACGGCTCCAACCAACCCTATCCATGTCGTCTGACCCATGCACCAACCGTCAGCCATTTCTTTCCCAACTGTAGCATGAATCCTTGGGGAAAGTGTACCGTCCCCACTCTTATGATCGAGCACTCTAACTACTGTCAAGAAAGACTTTGAGTGAAGAGGCCCCGAGACCGGTGACTTTCCGTTCTCCAAAAGCAGGAACTCTAATCCCCCTAGCCACCAGAGTTTTGATACTTTCGTGATCGAGAGAGCGAGCAAGTATTTTCCGTCGATTCCCAGTATCTAATTCTATAGGTTCGTAAAAAGTGTGCACTTGCTTAAAACATCAAAGTTATATTGTTTGTTTAGAAATCAAACGACTTCCAAGTTTAAAACATCAACATTTAATATCTATATTAATAGTTTCGAGTGATTAACTGCCAATTTGCCCATTTTGTCCAATTGACCCGACCCATACCCGGTTTATCCCATCCGAAAAAAATAAATAAATTTACCTACGGAAAAATTAAACAAAATAAATAAACGAAAAAAATATACACAACCCTCATCCATATCATACATTCACTCCCTATTACACTCTAACTTCCACCTCCTCCACTCCTCCACAACTATAACTACTTTCCACGACTACAGCACATTTATATACCCCTTTTCTCCTCTTTTTCAACATTTCTTCACATCTCATATACATCTCATATATTTTTTACTCCTTCATGCCTTCATGCAACGCCACACTACACTACATACATAAAACATGCTCGAAAAGCAGTTGTCTTATAAAAATCCGTCGTTTGCTTTGATTATTACTAAACTTTTTTCTTTTTTTCTCTCTCTTTTTTCATTGCCAATAAGATTTTTTCCATTTTTTAGTCTCTCTTCTTTTTGGTGTGCCGACATTAAATTTAACAGTAGAAGAAAGCAAATAAATTCTTTTCCATTGTTTTCGTTTCATTTGTTAAATACTTTCTTCCATTAGTTTGATTGCCATTCTTCTGGTCGTTTCCTGATTTTTTTTATCTTAAATTATTGATGAAAATATAACCTACAGATCCTTTTCAACTTTTTCATTGCCGGCAGTGACTTTCGAGAGATCAACGCCACTTTCACTAGCCGTGAGAATCGGTAATTTCGTTTTAATTAACTTTTTCATTGCCGACTTTCGGGATTTATTAACACAAATTTCACGATCTGTGACAATCAGTAATTTCGTTTATTTGTAGTATATTGGTTTCTCATTGTTATTTCAGTAAATATTGAGATTTGGGAGTTGTAGTATATTGATGATGTATGTGTATGGTTTTTAAATGTTTTAATTTGTAGGCGACAACTTAGTTTCCAAGGGCTCTGAATAGAGGGTTCCAAACATTGGCGATTTTTTTTCATGGGCAGTAGTAGTAGCGTAGCAGTGGTAAATGATCAAGTATATAGACGCCTTAAGGTCGGTGAATAAACTTTTTTTTTAAAAGCCAATGATAATAAGCCGTATACCCTAAATTTGGTTCCAAATGTGGTGGTGTTGTCATTACCATTAATTATCTGTCTTTTTTTTCTTACATAGGATCAAAGTCTTATGGAATGTAATTATACTTTGTAGGTCATGGTGCATGTAGAGACTGATGCTTTTGGATATCATACATTAATATTCTCCATTGCATTTTTATCATCAATTGCTCCACTGAAGCTCATCAGATCGTAATATATTTGTATAATAACATTTTTTGAATCGTATATTTCTTTTTGCAGAATATATATTTTTACTTTTTCTTTTTTTCTCAGTTGTTGCACACATTGCATGGGCAATAATGCTTTTTTCCGGGATTGCTTTTTTCCATGGTAATCAATGTTCTTCCTTTCCATAATCATGTTCGTTATTTTCATCCGAAAACAAGATGCTATAATTTGTTTTGATCAAACGTTCTTTATATAGATGTGGTCGTGCAGAAATATTAAAACGTCTTAAACAAGTGATTGTACTATAATCGGTACTAGAATCGATACTCTAACACTTCCAGGATATACAATCCAAATGAAAGCCTTCGGTTCACATCAATTCCATTGTTTCTTTTTCTCAAGGGTTTATGAGGAAATTTCACACGCCATACTTATTCAAATATTTGTGCAGTATCATGTGTTATGATTATCATCTAATGTATGATTGCAACAACTGGTTTTTAAGGAGATTATCTTCATTAAGTGGTGTTGGGTGGATCAATTGCCATTGACTTTAAGTGGATTGCGATAGAATGATGTCATGTTGTGACAAGTTTGTTTCACCTTAAAACATTGTTGTATGTGTGTGTGTGTCATTTCGTGTTCTCATTTTTTCCATTTTATTTTCTTAACAACAAATGGTCCTGACTCCCGATTAGGGCCGGCCCTCCTGTGAGGCTGGAGAGACAGCCGTCTTAAGCCCAACGATGCCGGGAGGGCCCAACGGTACATGTTTCGCTATAAAAAAAATCCGTGTAGATTCAATCCGATCCAACCTAATATAATATGTTTTTTTTTATAAAGACCCAAATATTTTTTACTCCAATCGATAAAGGTCCCAATAAAAACATTTACTTGGCCCAAAAAAAAATAGACATACAAACAAGTTTTATTAATTTTTTGTTTGGAAAACTACAGAAATTACAAAGATGACTACTTTGTAGACATGTTTGAGGCTATCAATAAATTGAATTTTGTATTTACAGATGTTAAAAACACAATAAGTATGTTTTTAAAAAAAAACAACTTCAACTAAAAGGTCAAATTCGGGGTCTTGGCCTTAAGCCCAAAACATACGAGGGCCGGCCCTGCTCCCGATGACCTCATTTAATTTGACAACAATGTTTTTCATGTTGGACAGGGGATTTGTATGTAGAAGTAGAAAGTAGTTGATGTTTGGCTATATGAAATGGAACTTCAATGAGCGATCAACTAAAAAAATCATCATTTTTTACCTACAAAGATATACTTATCTTCTTTTCATTTTTTATTTTATTTTAATATATTTATACAGATTTACCTTTTTAGGGAAAAGTTATGTTATGTCATGCATGATACATGAGTTCATGATATGGCTGCAAATTTATTTTGATTATTATATACGTTAAAGATGAATGCACTATCTAGCATTGGTGCTGGCCTCAAATGTGTTTTCTTCAGGATAGAACTATGTAAATGACCTTATTTTGATTTGTGCAGCTAACTTAGGATCATATTTTGGCTTATTGTCATGATGTACACAATTCGCAAGCATCATAAACAATTGGCAACTTTGGGAAAACTGAGACTCACTGATGATGTGAGTTGTTGCTGTAGTCTTTTACTATTGCAATTCCTTATTAAAAGAAAAATATGAATGTGGAGAAATGTTTAAGCTATGAAAAAGATGTTTAAGTTAAGAAAAAAGATGAATGTTGAGAAATGTTGATTCGCCCCTTTGTTTTTGCATCTCAAAACATATGGGATCTTGATTTTTTTGGGGTTTTGATCATGGAGCAAATTGCTCCTTTAGTTAAGCTAATTGTTTGTGTTAAAAGTAAAGGTGTAATTTTCATAAAGATCCTGTTTATAGTCACAAGATGTTATCCTCTGTTGTTTTTGCTTCTTAGATAAAGAACATTTCTTTTCTTAAAGCAGTTATAGGTGGATTTCGACCGAGTTTCTTATAGTGTCTATCCTTGGCATGTACTCCGGAACAAATCATGATTCTGAATACATGTGTTTATTGATGTTTGTAAAATACAGGGCAAAATGAAAGGAAGTTGGGTTAATGTGGTTTCATTATCAGAAAGTCGACCAAGATTGATCAGGATCTCGAGCTCGATGAAGGAATGAGGCCAATTGAAAGAGACAACACTTTGAGTATGGTATTTTTCTTTTCACTATTCTATGAAATGTATGTGTAGTCTGTTGCTGGGCTTCCCGTCGCTATTTATATGTCAAGTATGTTCTGCAATAAAATGGCCATAACAAACTCCTACGCCATTCATTCTTATGAGACCCCTACAAATCAATAGGTCCCACACCAATATAACATGTTTGTGATCATTGTGTTTTAAACGTTATGTCTGAGGATTGGACGGCACCATAAGTTAGTTGTGGGGCCTTTATTGTGTCCATTGATGTGAGAATTCTGGTGATCAGCAAACTCTCTAACTCCATTTCGTTGTTTCATATTATTTTTTTTCTTATTTTTAATATTGTTTTTATTGCACGATTGGGTCTAATGTTATCAACTCTGAAATCTGAATGCTTATATTCTCTTCATTGATACATGTGTGAGAACTTTGTATATTTCTAGTGTTGCTGTTATTTTTTTTTTAAGAGATGAGAGTTTGAATAAAAGCTTAAGAACTTAATGGAGGATTTCAAGCAAAGTGGTGAAATTATATTATTTACAGATGAAGTACACACATGATGGTCATTGATGAGGATCCATGACAGTAAAGTTGTTCATACTCAAAAAGCATGACCCGCCCCTAAATATTCGGTAATAGGAGTTACTCTCATTGTTGATCTAATGTATACATCACCATGGTTGTGGTAAGAATTTAAAGATTTGTTGAGCATAATATATGCAATCAAATTAAATATTGTTTTATTGACTTTGTATATTTTGCCCCAATCCTATTTATTGTTCCATAACTATCTCACTGTTTTGACTAGGTTCAATATTGAAATCTCTTATCATTGATATAACAGTTCTTATGAGAAGTAGTAACTAATCTGTGATGCCAATTTTTGGATAATTGAAGTCATCAACGTCATATGTATAAGGCATGGCAGAATAACTTCTAATATTTCTACTAAAGGTATTCTGATACTTTTATCAACTTTTTGGTGCATTTGCATTCTTTTTCACTCTCCAATATGCAAGAGGAAACTTATTTCCATATTGCTTCTTGTGTCCAGGAACATGCCTTGGTTGGCTTTTTCTAAACACATGATGCATAGATTGAAATGGTTTTTTCTTGTATTTTGGAGGTACAACATTCCAATCATCTTCTGAAGGGTAAAGTCTTCCCTTACCTTTCAGTAAGCCTTTGCCTTTAATTGGCTGATTTGATGATTTACTCATCGTTTTCACTACATCGGTTTTGACTTTGCCGGTCCAGGATGAGTAGAATAAACCATGGTCTGTCCTTTTCTGAATTTAGGTCCAGTTTTGGTCCTTGATTCAGAATTGTGTTGTCCATTGTTTCTTTTCTCATCCTAACTGTTGTAGCCAAGACAAGATCTGGATCCAAACCTTTTTGAGGGTTTGTAAGCTGGTGTAATTTGTGGTGCAGTGGTGCTCTTAACTGGTAGAGATATTTTCTCAGCTGGTCTTTCAACATCAGATGAGTGATCATCTGCTGCATGTTGATCAGTTGAGTGAATTTCCTTACTAGTTTGTTCAGCTTTCATTTCATCAAGTTCTTTCTTTAATCTTTTATTTTCCGTTTTCAGATTCTCACATTCTTGTTCCAGAATTTCATGATTTACTTGAATTTCTTCAAATTTTCTGATGAGATTTTGAATTAGCTTTGCAGAATCTAAGGGGAGAATAGAAGATTGTGCAGTGTCAGATGTGGATGTACTAGATGATGACTATGATCTAGATGTTACATCAGTTTAATTAAGTATCAGTGTTTGCAAGATTTATTGTTCCTCTGAGCACTGATGTGATGATATTCCATCTTTCAGGTAGACCTCTCAATATTTTCAGGCACACTACTTTCTATGGATATATGTGTCCAAGTTGTTGCAGTTCACTGATGATGTTGGAGAATCTGTTGTCCATTTGATCAATGGATTCACCTGTCTTCGTTTTAAAATTCTCAAATTTCTATTTTGCAACTGATAATTTATTTTCCTTGAATTCTTCTGATCCTTCATTAATCAATGCTAATTTATCCCACATCTCCTTTGCTGTTTTGCAATATTTGATTTTCATGCACATATTACTGTCCAGAGTCTTCAAGATCACGTCTTTTGCAACAAAATCTAGGTTTGCTCTTCTTCTGTCATCCTTGGTCCAATCCTTCTTGAGTTTGTCTATCTCCTTCCCTTGATCTGCTCATGTGGTTACCACAATTGTGATCTTGATCGGGCCATCATTAATTACATCCAGCATATCCTTATCAGTTGCTACAAGATGAGATAACATCCTTATTTTATATTCATCAAAGTTATTAACATTGAATACAGGTACCTTTGACATGAAATTTGAGGAATCCATTGAGTACAAATAAGAGATATATTTAGAAAGCACAAATTTAAAAACTACTTTGAAAATATGTGATCTACTTGTTACCAGAAATAGATCTGAACAGGTTCTGATACTAGGAACACTGCTCCGATACCAATTGTTTGTCCTAGAGAAGGGTAAAACTATAGTCAGAGGGGGTGAATGACTATAGTGGAGTTTCAAAACTTTTCTTATATTTAAAAGCTTTTGGGCAGCGGATAAGTCCCTTCTTTAAATGTTGGTTCAAAGTAGATTATGCAATCACATATATAGTATGCAATAAAATAAGTGTTGTAAAGTAAATTGCTGAAAGTAAATAGACACAAAGATTTATATTGGTTCAGAGTGGTGTAATCTATTAATCCACTCTTCTCCTATGATGATTGGAGGAATTCACTATTATTTTCACAGATACAATAGTTAGATTGTCCTTGACTACACAAGCTTCACAATCTTCAAGACTATCACTCACTGGCTACAAAAGATTCAGTGACTCAATCTCTATCACTACTCTTTGAGAACAAATCTTTCAGTAGCTATCACAAAGGTTGCAACTCCTTCTCAGATTCCTCAGATTCAATTGCTTGAGTTGATGTGAATTGGATTCACAAACTTGTGATCAAACTTAGTGCTTGATGTGGAATTTGAGCTCTGATTGCTGAGTTGATCTCTAAATGTTTCCTTTAAGTACAGATAAAAGCTTTTTCAAATTGACAGAGTTTATTCTTGTTACTTATCAGATTCAATCGTTTTTTTTCCCTGTCTGTCAATGCCTTCTATATATAGCCTTGATTATCCTTGATTTGATTTTGGTCTGTTGGCTATTTAATGTGGAGAATAATCCTTGATTTAATTCATTATTCCCCCTCAATTATATTCTCCTTGATTTCAGTGATCAGATTTCTTTCTCAAACGTCTATCAGAAAATTCGTCCTTGATTGATCCTCAATTGATTGTGCATTTAATGCTTAATCTTCATAGTATAGAATCTGAACAAGTAAAGTTTACTTGGACGTTCCCTGAACGGTTAAATGATCCTTCTGACTTGGCTGTTTGGTTCATCCTTCACTGCATTGTTTTCACTCAGCCGATAGTTAGTTCACTCTACCGGTTTATTGCTTTCTTTGATGTTTCAAACTCCTTGTACTTCACTGGTCCTTAATTTGGGTGAGATCAGTGTACACCATATTTGACAATGTATTCCATCATTTGAGTTATAACTTAGACTTATCCAAGGTCATCGCTGACTTCCTTGGTTATAAGTCAGACCATAATGTCTTAATGCTTCTATGCTGGTACTTGGCTGGCTTCACTCTGCCGTATTTCTATTTTACTTTGCCATCCTACCAACTAGTACAATTACTTGTCTGACTCAACTTATACAACATGTCAGACTCTAAGTAAAGTCTTATACAGAGATTTGTAACTTATTTCAGGCTTGTTATAACAGCTAGTATGGCCATCATCAAAACATATTAAAAGTGTTCCAAACACAGTATTGGAGTAAGATTGGTGCATATTGGAAAGAGTACAGTGCGGGAAAGTACGTGGCAGGTTCAAATAAATCGCTTCAGAATCTAGACTGCAATAATGATGATGGATCTAAATTCATTAAATAGCTATCAACAAGATTATTTTAAAGGACTTCAGGCTGATATATTATCTAGGCGTGGCTTTAATCGGTAGCTTATGTGGTATTTTTCTTTCTTTTCATCTAATTTATAACCTTTTTTTACTAAAACATGAAGATTATGTTTGCTTTTGGGTTGTGTGACTGTGCTTTTATGTAATGTGACTACTACTTGGAAAAATATCATTTTGTCGCTAGGCTTTTTTTATTGGATTGTTCTATGCTAAATCAATCGAGCAAATGCATTTATCGGATGAATCTTTCTTGCACCCTTTGACATTTTAATTTAAATTATTCAATCCAAATAAAAAATAAAATATTGTATTGAAGAAGAACAACATAACACTATTTTTTAACATATTTTTTTATTAACGAAAACTGGAAAAAAAAATTACAATAGACGAACCAGCCCGTTTTTATAAAGTTAACATCTTGGCACCTAATCACGCCTCATTAAAACCTCTTAGCGGCAAAATTTACCAAGAGGAAAGAGTACGGCTATTCAGTGCTGAGTCAAATTCAAAAATAAAGACATACTGATTTATTAAAACAAAACACAAAAATTTAAAACAACGGAAGATATTCATAACCATCAAACTTTACGTTTGACTATATAAATTCCATAGATTCTTGACTAGATCTTCTTGTAGTTGTTTATGCACGGTTCGATCTCTAATCTCACTGTCTGAATGAAAGAACTAAATTCTAGAATACAAGTTTGTGATTGTAATATTCCGATTTTCGGGAAAGCGCAGACGTGTCATTTTGCGAAAACGAAATATTATTATTTCTTTTCTTTTATTGGATTTAAGTATTTTATCAATTATTTATACATAATTTTCGAGTATGTGTATATATAATTAAGGGATTAATTCTGATTTTGGTAATTAAAGGACAAATAAGGAAAAAGGGATTTATGGGAAATTTGTATTTAAGGGAAAATTAACACACAATAATCCCATAACCTAATCAAATCAGAAATTCAGCATGTGTGCCTTCTTTCTCTGCGCAATTTGGAGGAAGAAAGAGGCCAAGAGAGTTTTCACAAATTCTAAGAGATAGCTTAATCGTTTTCAGATCAGACGAGAGCTTTGGAATCGTCGTGAGAAGGACATCGTTTGGTCATCAGAGTTTGGGAGTTGCAGCAGATTTTCTGAGGCTGTTTAGATCGGTTTTTGTGGCTGCAATTAGGTAAGAAACTCTTCCTATGACTTCAGTTATGATTCGTAAAGTTTAGATTATGTTTTGAGACGTGTAGATTCTAGTAAAAGATGTGTTTCGTTGATCAAGGACCCTAGGTAAATCATGGGATGATGAGATATGTTTACTACGTTTTACTGTGCTGAAAACGATGTTAATTAGGTTAGAATCGGTTCAAAAATCGAGTTTGATGATTTTAGCGTTTTGGGAAAAACCCAGGCGGACGGGCGTCTGCAATAGGCGGACGGGCGTCCGAGACCCTAGTAGCCCAGACGGGCATTTGCAATAGGCAGACGGGCGTCTGAGGTTAGATTTTTTATTCAGGATGTAGCTGTTTTTGGGGGACGGGCGTTTGGGGTTTAGTGGACGGGCGTCTGATACGGACGGGCATCCACGGGAGGTCAAACGGGGGTCTACCCTGTTTTGCTTTGTTTTTACGGTTTTATCATTCTAGTTTGGTTTTGGGTTTTGTAAGCACACTATTAAAGTTTTCAACCCTTAATTTATGATATGATAACATTGTATAAACATAAACAAGCCTGAATTGAGCTTCTGATTCGTTCAGTTAAAACACCGAATGTACTCTTAAAGGGAGTTGAAGTTCGGATCCGTCGGAAGAGCATGATAGGCTTGTGATTTGATGAATTAGTATTCATCAATGTCTGTGTAATTGCTAGGTCTTGTTAATGTCTTGTGGTCTAGGAAGAGAATAGTTAATGTGAGGGAGGTTAATTGAAAACACTTAGGTGTCTAGTTAATCATCCTAATAATACGTACTTGACTAGTAAAAGATTAAACAACATGTCTCTCTTGGATAGGCACCAGTCTATATCACGATGTATGCCTACCTCTGAAGGTGGAAGAACTCCGTAGGTCAACAAAACCCTAAGTACGGAGGGACTCCGCTGAGATGTGCGTACTATCGGAGTCTACCTTTTCTAGACTTCGTGGATATTGGTGTGATCCACTAATATGTTGCCTAGAATATCCCCAGCTTGGATATGCGTAGTGCCCTTGAGTGCGGTTGTAACATAGATAAGTTAAGTAGGAACGTTTAGTCAATTCATGTTGACGGACATGGAGTGAACCCTAGATTGAGTCGGTCACACATAATCAACTAAACTTTTAATTATCTTTACTTTATAAATTATAGTTGTTGTCATAGCTTCTCTTTCTTATTAAGTACGTTGTACTTACCTCAAATGCATGTTTTCTATATGTTTGGGGGTGAGAAGACGAACAGGTTGATATTGTTTACGAGGAGGAGTTCGATGATGACGTTTGAAGACGCCTCATTGAAGAATTTACATTTATTCTTTATTTATTCTTCGTTAGATTGTTTTAGACTGTTGGTCTTTCGAGACTTGTAGCACCGTTATGTTTTTTTTGGAAGAATATCATACCTTTCGTTTGGATTTCGTATTTTCCCTTGAATGTAATAAGTTACATTTCCATCTTTAGATGTTGTTTCTATTCTTGGATGTTTGGAAATTTTATACCCGAGTCTTTTGCTTCCGTTTGCTTGTTTTTTATACGACGTAGTAGAAACTTACGTATGAAATGAATTTACTTTTATTTTATACGTGCCGAACGTTCCTTTTCCGGATAAGGACTCGGTGTCCGGGAACGGGGCTTTACAGTTTACGTGTCATTTTGCGAAAACGAAATATTATTATTTCTTTTCTTTTATTGGAGTTAAGTATTTTATCAATTATTTATACAAAATTTTCGAGTATGTGTATATATAATTAAGGGATTAATTCTGATTTTGGTAATTAAAGGACAATTAAGGAAAAAAGGATTTATGGGAAATTGGTATTTAAGGGAAAATTAACACACAATAATCTCATAACCTAATCAAATGAAATTCAGGGTGTGTGCCTTCTTTCTCTACGCAATATGGAGGAAGAAAGAGGCCAAGAGAGTTTTCACAAATTCTAAGAGATAGCTTAATCGTTTTCAAATCAAACGAGAGCTTTGGAATCGTCGTGAGAAGGACATCGTTTGGTCATCAGAGTTTGGGAGTTGCAGCAAATTTTCTGAGGCTATTTAGATCAGTTTTTGTGGCTGCAATTAGTTAAGAAACTCTTCCTATGACTTCGGTTATGATTCGTAAAGTTTAGATTATGTTTTGAGACGTGTAGATTCTAGTAAAAGATGTGTTTCGTTGATCAAGGACCCTAGGTAAATATTGGGATGATGAGATATGTTTACTACGTTTTACTGTGCTGAAAACGATGTTAATTAGGTTAGAATCGGTTCAGAAATCGAGTTTTGACGATTTTAGCGTTTTGGGAAAAACCCAGGCGGACGGGCGTCCGAGACCCTAGTATCCTAGACGGGCGTTTGCAATAGGCAGACGGGCGTCTGAGGTTAGATTTTTGATTCAGGATGTAGCTGTTTTTGGCGGATGGGCGTCCACGGGAGGTCAAACGGGCTTCTGCCTTGTTTTTCCTTGTTTTTACGGTTTTATCATTCTAGTTTGGTTTTGGGTTTTGTAAGCACACTATTAAAGTTTTCAACCCTTAATTTGTGATATGATAACATTGTGTAAACATAAACAAGCCTGAATTGAGCTTCTGATTCATTCAGTTAAAACACCGAATGTACTCTTAAAGGGAGTTGAAGTTCGGATCCGTCGGAAGAGCATGATAGGCTTGTGCTTTGATGAATTAGAATTCATCAAGGTCTGTGTAATTGCTAGGTCTTGTTAATGTCTAGTGGTCTAGGAAGAGAATAGTTAATGTGAGGGAGGTTAATTGAAAACACTTAGGTGGCTAGTTAATCATCCTAATAATACGTACTTGACTAGTAAAAGATTAAACAACATGTCTCTCTTGGATAGGAACCAGTCTATATCGCGATGTATGCCTACCTCTGAAGGTGGAGGAACTCCGTAGGTCAACAAAACCCTAAGTACGGAGGGACTCCGCTGAGATGTGCGTACTATCGGAGTCTACCTTTTCTAGACTTCATGGATATTGGTGTGATCCACTAATATGTTGCCTAGAATATCCCCAGCTTGGATATTCGTAGTGCCCTTGAGTGCGGTTGTAACATAGATAAGTTAAGTAGGAACGTTTAGTCAATTCATGTTCATGGACATGGAGTGAACCCTAGATTGAGTCGGTCACACATAATCAACTAAACTTTTAATTATCTTTACTTTATAAATTATAGTTGTTGTCATAGCTTCTCTTTCTTATTAAGTACGTTGTACTTACCTCAAATGCATGTTTTCTATGTGTTTGGGGGTGAGAAGACGAACAGGTTGATATTGTTTACGAGGAGGAGTTCGATGATGGCGTTTGAAGACTCCTCATTGAAGAATTTACATTTATTCTTTATTTATTCTTCGTTAGATTGTTTTAGACTGTTGGACTTTCGAGACTTGTAGCACTGTTACGTTTCTTTTGGAAGAATATCATACCTTTCGTTTGGATTTCGTATTTTCCCTTGAATGTAATAAGTTACATTTCCATCTTTAGATGTTGTTTCTATTCTTGGATGTTTGGAAATTTTATACCCGAGTCTTTTGCTTCCGTTTGCTTGTTTTTGATACGACGTAGTAGAGGCTTACGTATGAAATGAATTTACTTTTATTTTATACGTGCCGAACGTTCCTTTTCCGGATAAGGACTCGGTGTCCGAGAACGGGGCGTTACAGTTGGTATCAGAGAGAAGCATCTTTTAGGCTTCCTTTCTTTAAGATAAGTTTTCTCTAGACCGTTTAGTAACGTTCTGGTTTTCTTTGATCATCAGGATGGTGTTCACGAGAACTGGAGTGGGTGCGGAGACTTCCAGAGTTCGACGGGAAAGTCCAACACCGGTCGTAGGAGGCGGTGTTGTGAGGCAGATTCCACCACCCCAGCGGAGTTTATCACCACCACCTCGTACCGCGACACCCACCCCCTCGTACCGCGACACCCACCCCAAGGTCTCAGCAGGGTTTGTCACCGAGACCTTGATTGCGGTCTGATCAGGTTATAAATTTATTTTACTTGACCACCAAATACTAGCAATAGCACTAGGTACATCATAGCATAGCGATGGTGAATCAAGGTCGGTCCTCGGGGAATCAAAATGTGGACCCTAGGTTTAAATAATTAACTCACCTAATTCGTTATTGGACAACGATCTAAGACCAACATAAAAGACAAAATAAGATAAACAAACTCAAACTTAAAAAAACAAACGTAATTAACCTTCCAATTACCAACGTTATCGATCGGACCAAGACAACTTATATAAATTAACTTAACTCATTAATCGTCAATCTGGTTTGTATTCATACTTATTTGGCTACGGGAGTCATCCTTAACTTGACTTAGCACCGGTTAGATTACTAGATCAACGTGGTATTGTTACGTGACTTCACCTTTTGGGTTTCCATCTCATATAACTCACACGCTCATTACTCTAAGGATGCCGATATTAACCGTACACCTCGCTTAGGCAACATTCCTATGGTTAGGCGTACTTTCCTAAACGATCGCTCAAGCCCTCGCCCTATTAACAATTACTTGGTATAGTTTCTTGTTAATCTACGATTTACGTATGACTAGGTGTCGACAATTCCCAAAGACAAAACTAATCTAGATCTTCTTTGAAAGTCCCGAAAGATCGTTCATGAGCCGAACTAGGCGTCTTATATTGGTATTTCCTAATAATACGCTAATGAAAAAGCGACGAGCGACGTAGCCGTAGCCATACCTCTTGAGAAAGTAAATTCAACTAGGTTAAACCCACCATAAAGACGTGGCGGACTTAATCGACAAAATTAGGGCTCGATCGACCGAGTAAAGGGGCTCGGTCGATCGAACGACTTTGCTCGGTCACCCGGACGAATTCAACCCTAATTACATCCTAGAAATAACCTCTCAAAGTGTTTCCTTATACGTAAGCAGTTAAACAAACAATTCATACATCACTTATATAAACTATCATAGATACACATTAATTAAATCAAGTAGAGTCATGAATAAATCTAGATTATGGCGTAGGTCATGGGATCTCATTGACAAGGTGTCACCACCACCTAACGTCATAGCCGAGAATCACATCATCTAGCTATGTTTAATTAATTCAAACGATAAGAACGTAATTGGAAGAATTAATTACTTGAAAATAAAACATGAAGATTAAGGGCTTACATTGTTGCAAATTACTAACTTTTGAAAAACTCTCAATTTGTTGTGCTCTTTTATGAATGATTGAATCAATGTATGAATGTCTACATAATACTAATGACAATGTGTTTATATAGAGCTCAAAACCGACTTAGAAACCGACTAAGGATCGGATTCCCTAAACCCTAACCGACTTAAGTAATATGCTGGACTCTGCTGGGCTTTAAGTCCACTCGGTCGACCGAATAGCTGGGCTCGGTCGGCCGAGCCTTCACTGCTTCTGGGCTCCGTCTTCTATCTTTCTATTTGGGCTCTGCATTGTCACGGATCTTTAATTCCTTCTCCGTAGTCCGTCCATAATGCTCACTTTGTATTTATCATACAAAAACATAGTTTGTAATACCAAATACTTGATAAATTACCGAAATGCATAATAATAAATCGTAACACGGGGTATATCTAAATTAGGCACTTAATGACTTATTATCACTCTCTTAAGGTTATTTCACATCAAAATCAAGGGTAAAGATTGCAGAATAATGGGTACAAATCGACCGTCATCAACTGCCCCCCACTTAGCCTTTGATCGTCCCGATCAAAGTATTAACAAGTTATTCCCCATATGATCATTTTCCAGTGGTCACACCATACTCACACAAGAAACCCGAATCAACTCATACTATATATGCTAATAAGATATCCATTATTCACTACTCGGTATGAATCGAAGTGATGTGTGCACATGCATTGGTTTTATAAATGTGGCATGATTAATGGTTATGCCAACTTTGAATTCTCAAGTCCCACCATCATCAGCATTCCTCTGCTTAAGCCTCGCAATGGGTAAAGCACTAGAACAATAAGCAAGAATATATCTATACGGTTTTTGGACTTGGAGACCGAGTACTACTCAAAGCCTCTTAAGAGTTGAATCAATTCTTCACATTTTTCAAATACTACAAATCTCAAGGAAGAAAACTTTTTAAAGTATCCCCCTATCTTAGATCAAATATAGCAATGAATATTACCACAAGCGCAAGGCTACTTTGGTAATTGACTACAAGCCCAGTGTTTAGCTCATTGGTAAAACAGATATATCTCAAGCTTATTATTCCGCTTTTGTAGCTAGAAGATTAAGAATACATCGACGATAAGTATTGATTACCAGCGAGCACAACCCATTATCTATGCAATGTACACATATATTTCCATTTTTTGATAAGCGTGGTAAATGTTGATTCATATTTTGAGTAATCAAATAATAAATAACTACTTGCAACTTATAATATGAATATCTTTAAGCTTACTGAAATTATATCGCACGAGTATAACATGACCACGTACTAACAAAATATGGTTCCTACCTTATTAAATACAAAATTCGGGAATTCACAAAAGATAAGTGTGATTGTAAGTGTAAAAGTTTTAAATTTACTCATTATTTGATATACAAACTTATTCAAGTATGCTAAATGAGCTAAGTGACTCATACCCCCCACTTAAACTATGCATTGTCCTCAATGTATAAAAATAAGAACAAGGAACTTAGCTCTGGAATAAGTGCGGGAGTTGAACAAGTCTTGATGAACTCCGGAGAATTTTAACAGACAAATACAGTTACCAACTGCAATAAAATGCAACCTCTGCAACAAACATCTTTAACAAAAACTTGGAACTCGTTACAGGGTTAGTCCAAAAAAATATAATCATATCAAATGGACTGTAAAAGGTATAATAATTGCCTTAAACATATTTAAGCCCATACTTAATAATTATAGTGAAAATAATGCACAAATATCCAACACATTAAATAAGACAAATTTTATTCATTAGGGAAATTCAAAACGAACTCCATACAACACGACTTAACTTATTGGTACACCGAAATCAAAAATAAAAACACATTGATAAAGAGAAAATTAATAGATTAACACAGATGCTTAGTCCGAAGGTATATCGTTCGGATCAACGAAAGCTAATGGAAGAACATTGGGATCCGCTTCAGGAAAATCTTGGAATTGCGCATCGTCATCACCTGGACCGTGATCATCAGTTTGCACAAGAGGTGGTGGTGCGAGAATCCAAAGATAGGATAGGCATGGGCCTGACATGGGAGTCACTGCCTAGCACTGGGCACTCAGCCGCCTCACATAATGAAGTGATCAATGAACCATAAGGCAGCATGTGTCTAGGCTTGCGGGCATCGGCAGTCATCTCAAAACGCATCGGTGCCCCAATATTAACAGCCATCCTCTCGCTTCAACCAATACATCGGCAGTAGCATGTGCATAATAAAGCTGTAGACACATGCTTGGCCGAATAATGTTAGAACGGATAAGCCTATGTAAGCACTTATCTTCCCACCGCCTAAAGTATGGCTCCTCAAAAGTGCGAGCAACTTCCCTATTGTCCATGCTATCCCGAGATGGGCACCAACCCCTCCAACCATGCATCAGACTCATCAAATGTCACTGTGTACTCTGGCTCCTCCTCCGGGTATCGAGACCATAATAATTATTAAGAGTCCCGGAGTAATTACAATGGATTTGCCACGAACCTGGACTAAATTCGCGTGTGGGTGCATGCGTAAATAAGAATAAAACTCTCTTACCCGATCGACATTAACTTGGCGGTGGCGCAACAACCTCTTGCCCGCGATAATACTCCACTAGATCGAACGACTCTTGACCACGGTTGGTCAAATCTAATCCCGAGCCCGGTGTACCGCTAATTGTTGAAGAAATTCGATAAACCGAAAATACCTCTTGGCTAGCAAATTGCGGTACCCGTTGATCAAGGGTATGGCATCGTTGATCGCTACAAAGCGTGCGGAGGATCGTCGTCTTGGTGGCATAATTGCAGAACTGGAACAGAGCAACGCTGACAGATAGATGCAGCAGTATGAAGCTCTCGGTCGACCGAGAGAATGGCCTTGGTTGACCGAGCAGAAAGGTTCGGTCGACCGAACTGATGGAAGCTCTGCTGCTGAGGTTCAGGTCTTCCCTGTGACAGTGTGGATCGGATAATCCTTCAGAGATCAGAGATATGAATAGTCACAACTTGTGATATTGGAGGGGATCATTTAGATTACTATCCCCAATCTTGGGTGGATGGAAGTTATGAGAAAGATTGGAAATGGGAATTAATGGAGAGAAGAAGAAGAAGAAGAAAATTGGGGATTTGGAGAAGATGAAGATTTTGTGGTGTGGAAATGATGAATAGAAAAAGGAGTTTTAAATAGAAAGATGTGGAAAGTGAAAGGATTGAAATGGTGGAAGGTGATTGGTGGAGATAGGAAGGTAAGGATTGAGGAGTGGAATGGTTTTGTTTGAGGAATAAATTAATGGGGGAAATGAAAAGGTGGATTGGGAAATGAAAAATGGGGATGTGTAAAAATAAATGATAGTTGACCTCCTCAATTTGATACACACGAAATTTTCAAGCTAGAACACATAAGTCTATCAAAATTATCATGTCACAATTTGAAAAATCCTCACCTCAAAAATCGAATAATCCAGCCACAATCCATTAACATATAAATCTTCACTTTTTCCAAATAATACAAATTTGAAACTAAGCATCTTTTCACCAAATTCTCATCATCAATAAATTTTATAATGATTTCTCTTCCTACTCTACTTCACGTTTAAATGATTCGAGTAAAAAAACTTTTGCACATCCAGTAACCTAATGGTCATTGGAACACGGCAAAAATAAAAAGGCTCTCGTCATTCTACGTTACTTTTATTCATACTAAAAATAAAGATGAAATAAAATAAAATAAATGAAACGAAAGAATTCTAAATTTTGAGTCTATAGCTCGACTTTCCAAAATCATCACTCCTAAACACGCCGCCTTGACTTGCCAAAGTTTTCACCCGCCGACTTTCACGAAAAAGTTTTACCGTCCTTTTCTACGAGTGCCCTTCCTTTGGATTTTAGTCCAATGAAAAGAGACGGCCGAATTGACCATCCGGACAAGCGCCGACTTTTGGATTCATCTCTCGATTTTGATGAGCTTTTGTTACGAACTCTCCTAGTTCGTTTCTTTCGCTCTGGTCCTCCTATCCTTTGGTAGGTCTACTGACTTCAATATTGGTCGAGTGGTGCAGGTTTGAATCGACCTATTCCGACTTAGAATAGTAAGGACTTCCCTCTCATCTTTATCATCGACATTATCATCGACATCCTTTCCTAGACCTTGAGTGTCATCAAGCTTCTCGAACCAACTACTTAACACATTCACACTTGCGGTCAGGAAATTCGGATTTGTTATCCCATACACTCGAGAACCCTTGGCGTCAAACAATACTATCTCATGCGGTCATCCGTATGAAGGCTCTAGCGGTGTTGATAAACGATCTACCCAAAATGATTGGGCATTCAGGATGTTCCTCGATTTCCATTACCACTATGTCTATCTTAAACCGTAATTGCCCCATACCAATAATCATGTTGTTCAGTCTCCCAGTCATGATTGTCCTAGTTCCATCCGCTAATCTAACTTGGAGCGGGGTGTTAGTGGGTGTTAAAATGGAATTCCTATCACAAAGGCTTTTAGGAAAGATATTAAGGCTCGAACCGGAATCAATCAAGGCTAAACCTAAGTGGGTTTGTTCTAGGGTTACTCCAACCATAAAAGCTCCTGGGTCTGCTAACTTTTGCATCAGTCGAGACTCGTCTTTAACCAATATTTCATCTCTAGAACAGATGACAACAGGGCTCTCCTTAGCTGCGCTACCCTCAGACTCAGATTCTATCTCGGACATGTAATCATCATAATCTAAAGTGAATCGAATCAAGAAATTTCCTCTGGATTGAAATAGACATACCTCTTTGCCAATAGGCTTCTTTAGCCTCCCTCGATTTCCTTGCCTCTCGGATTTTTGCTTTCATCTTTTCTATCCTTTCCATGAGCTTCGGTGTTAACGGCTTTTTTGGTGTAGTTTTGGTTCGTAAAACCTTGACTTCTTCTTGGCCTTTGATAAAATCATTTGATGACATTTTCTTGATCTTGAAGCAAAGTTATGTGAGTGATTTACGTCGAATTATCGCAATATTTGAAAAACAATAAACAATTAGTAAATTGACAAACAAGATGATTGCTCATACTTGTTGTCAAACTTACAACCTACAAGCGGGGAAGCAGAACACCTCGGGAAACGATAATCGTATATAAAATTAAAAGTCGAAAAGGCTCGGTCGACCGAGTGAATACGTTCGATCGACCGAGCGAATATCTTCCCATTCTCGCTTTAATCCTTTAACAAACATACAAGTACAGATAATTCGTCAAAAGAAAAATAAATAATTCAACTAAAAACAATAAAGAAAGAACGAAGTAGATAAAAATAATTATTTAAACAATCATTGGGCCATTGATTCCCGACAACGGCGCCAAAAACTTGATTGCGGTCCGATCAAAGTTATAAATTTATTTTACTTGACCACCAAATACTAGCAATAGCACTAGGTACATCATAGCATAGCGATAGTGAATCAAGGTCGGTCCCTCAGGGAATCAAAATGTGGACCCTAGGTTTAAATAATTAACTCACCTAATTCGTTATTGGACAACAGTCTAAGACCAACATAAAAGACAAAATAAGATAAACAAACTCAAACTTAAAAAAAACAAACGTAATTAACCTTCCAATTACCAACGTTATCGATCGGACCAAGACAACTTATATAAATTAACTTAACTCATTAACTGTCAATCTGGCTGTATTCATACTTATTTGGCTACGGAGTCATCCCTTAACTTGACTTAGCACCGTTAGATTACTAGATCACTGTGGTATTGTTACGTGACTTCACCTTTTGGGTTTCCATCTCATATAACTCACACGCTCATTACTCTAAGGATGCCGATATTAACCGTACACCTCGCTTAGGCAACATTCCTATGGTTAGGCGTACTTCCTAAACGATCGCTCAAGCCTCGCCCTATTAACAATTACTTGGTATAGTTTCTTGTTAATCTACGATTTACGTATGACTAGGTGTCGACAATTCCTAATACAAAACTAATCTAGATCTTGCTTTGAAAGTCCCGAAAGATCGTTCATGAGCCGAACTAGATGTCTTATATTGGTATTTTCTAATAATACGCTAATGAAAAGCCCGACGAGCGACGTAGCGTAGCCATACCTCTTGAGAAAGTAAATTCAACTAGGTTAAACCCACCATAAAGGCGTGGCGGACTTAATCGACAAAATTAGGGCTCGATCGACCGAGTAAAGGGGCTCGATCGACCCGAACGACTTTGCTCGGTCACCCGGACGAATTCAACCCTAATTACATCCTAGAAATAACCTCTCGGTGTTTACTTATACGAGCAGATTAAACAAAGAATTCATACATCACTTATATAAACTATCATAGATACACATTAATCAAATCAAGTAGAGTCATGAATAAATCTAGATTATGGCGTAGGTCATGGGATCCTCATTGACAAGGTGTCACCACCACCTAACGTCATAGCTGAGAATCACATCATCTAGCTATGTTTAATTAATTCAAGCGATAAGAACGTAATTGGAAGAATTAATTACTTGAAAATAAAACATGAAGATTAAGGGCTTACATTGTTGCAAATTACTAACTTGTTGAAAAACTCTCAATTTGTTGTGCTCTTTTATGAATGATTGAATCAATGTATGAATGTCTACATAATACTAATGACAATGTGTTTATATAGAGCTCAAAACCGACTTAGAAACCGACTAAGGATCGGATTCCCTAAACCCTAACCGACTTAAGTAATATCTTTGGACTCTGCCGGGCTTTAAGTCCACTCGGTCGACCGAATAGTTGGGCTCGGTCGACCGAGCCTTCACCGCTTCAGGCTCTGTCTTTTATCTTCTCTTTGGGCTCTGCATTGTCTTTGGATCTTTAATTCCTTCTCCGTAGTCCGTCCATAATGCTCACTATATATTTATCATACAAAAACATAGTTTGTAATACCAAATACTTGATAAATTACCGAAATGCATAATAATAAATCGTAACACGGGGTATATCTAAATTAGGCACTTAATGACTTATTATCACTCTCTTAAGGTTATTTCACATCAAAATCAAGGGTAAAGATTGCAGAATAATGGGTACAAATCGACCGTCATCAGACCTCATCGGGAGCAACCCCCACGATGGCACGTGGGAAGTTCAGCTCAGTTCTCATTGGTAAGCGATATTCTAGCAGGATTTGTACCGCCACCGGTAAGCTACCACCCACATCAGCAAACCGTTTTTCCCCCGCCAGTCAGTGTTTACCCTCCACTAGTTAGCGTTTACCCTCCACCAGTGAGCCACCCATCACCGTTGGTGTTTCACCAACAACCGCAGACTTTCTACCCACCTCCTGCAGGCCATACCCCTCGACCTACCGTACCACTTTCACCGCGTTTCGACCATAAGCATGGTTTTGGTTACCCACCCTTCGGTCTCCAGCAACCTCAGCCAACTCCTCAGCAACATCAGAATTACCACCAAGGATACTACCCTTTTCAGCCTGAACCACAAGTGAATCCAGCTTACCCTTAGCAACAAAGCAATGATGCAGTGAGCAAGTACCTTTCGGCTATCCTCCGGTTTACCCACCCGTGAGACCAGCATTTGAGCAAGCACCGGCTGTGGATTGGTATACCAGATTGAGAAGGAATCGGGTTGAGAACTTCTATGGAAACGTCGAACATTCAAAGGCCAAGGAATGGATAAGGAGCTTCGAGAAGGCATGCAGGAACATTCATGTGCCTGAGACAGAGATGGCACAGTTAGCAGTTAGTTTTCTTTTGGGTGCAGCTAAGGCATGGATAGATGCGATTCAGAGCAGTAATGGTAAAGTAACAGACTGGGAAGCTTTCAAAGCTATGTTCTTCAATGAGTACTTCCCAGCAACGGTTCAAGCGGACAAGGCAAGTCAGTTTTTGAAACTCAAGCAGGGTAATCATTTGACGGTATCCCAGTATACCAATAGGTTTAACGAGTTGGGACCTTTACAAAATAGGATTGGCTTATGAGATTCAGTCTGGCATGTTGGGGTTTACGGTAAGGAACATGGCGAAATTGCTAAATAAAGCCTTGGAGGTTGAGACCTTCAGGAAGAAGGCCACAGTTGTGATTGGAAACAAGCGAAATTTTAGGACTAGTCAGGGTAATTATCGAGGAGCACCGCAACAGAGTGTCAAAAAGACAACAGCTCCCACGGCAGCTAAGGCCCCAAACAGTGCACCCATTTGTCCTAAGTGCAACAGAAATCATTCGGGGGAGTGCAAGAAAAATACTAATGGTTGCTACGTTTGGGGAGAGCCAGGGCACTTTTCTAGGGCATGTCCAAACAGAGGAAACAAGGGCAATTCGGGCCAGGGAAATGGTAGAAGCGGCCCAAGCCGACCAGTCCGAGTTTTTGCAGCTGATGCAGGAGATGTAGAACCAGAGGATGATGTTATCTCAGGTACCTCATTGTCATTTTATTTTATTAAGATATTTTTATAGCACGTTTATTCATGCTGTAACTTTATTTAAACGAATGAACATGCATCCTTGGTACGATAAGGTTAAATAATATAGTGGTCAGAGCTTTGTTCGATACGGGAGCGTCTAACACCTTTGTGTCGACTAAGGTAGCTAAGAAGTTGAGTTTACCATCGGAACCTTTGAGAAACACTTTGGAGATAACTACACCGTTAGGGAAGGTAACAAAGGTAACTAAGATGATACCTCAAGTGGAAGTTCGAGTTGGATCTTATCGTTGCAAGAGTGATTTCACTGTCTTAGACTTCTCAGATTTTGACGTGATTCTTGGGATAGATTGGCTATCCGAGAATTTTGTTCATCTAGATTGCCAAGAGAAGAAAGTGACTTTTAAGATACCCGGGAAATCAGACAAGACTTATCAGGGTAACGTGTACAAGCCGAGTAAGAAGCGACATCCGATAATTTCAGCAGTTAAGGTAATTAGGGCTTGTCAGAAGGGTTGTGAAGGCTACTTGTTGTACGCCGTGGATTTGGAACAAGTAAAGCCAAAGCTAGAGGAAACTCCTGTAGCGAGAGAGTACCCTGTGGTATTTCCAGAAGAGTTACCGGGAAACATGCCGGATAGGGAGATCGAGTTTGAGATCAAGTTGATACCGGGAGTGGCACCAGTTGCTAAGGCACCCTATAGAATGGCACCGGCTGAATTAAAGGAGTTGAAGGCTCAACTTAAGGATATACTTGAGAGGAATATAATTCAGCCTAGTACTTCGCCTTGGGGAGCCCCTGTTTTGTTCGTGAAGAAGAAAGATGGTAGCATGAGGATGTGCATCGATTATAGAGCATTGAATAACCTTACCATCAAGAATAAGTACCCTTTGCCGAGGATAGATGATCTGTTCAATCAGTTGCAAGGAAAGAAAGTGTTCTCTAAGATTGATCTTAGGTCCAGATATCATCAGTTGAAGATCAAGGTGGCAGACATACCGAAGACTGCTTTTAGTACGAGGTATGGACATTACGAGTTCTTAGTAATGCCTTTTGGACTCACTAATGCTCCATCTGCATTTATGGACTTGATGCAGCGGGTTTTCATGACATACTTGGATAAGTTTGTGATAGTGTTAATAGACGACATCCTAGTATACTCTAAGGATGAGAAAGAACACGAGGAACATTTAAGGATAGTGTTGGATACCTTGAAGAAGAATCAATTGTTTTCTAAGTTCTCTAAGTGTGCCTTTTGGTTGAAACAAGTCAGTTTCTTGGGTCATGTCATTTCTGGAGATGGCATACAAGTTGATCCCGCCAAGATAGAAGCAGTTGAGAATTGGCCTAAACCTACCACAGTTTCAGAAGTAAGGAGCTTTCTTGGTTTGGCTGGCTACTATAGGAAGTTTGTGCAAGACTTCTCGAAGATAGCCACTCCACTCACTAAGCTTACACAGAAGAATGTGAAGTTTGAATGGACTAGAGAGTGTGAAATGGCTTTTCAGACGTTTAAAAAGAAGTTGACTACAGCCTCAGTTCTGGCAGTTCCGGAAATTTTTTATAACTACGATGTCTACACAGATGCTTCGGGACAGGGTTTAGGTTGTGTGTTGTTGCAAGGAGGAAAAGTGATTGCTTATGCATCTAGGCAGTTGAAGGTGCATGAGAAGAACTACCCGACTCACGACTTAGAATTGGCAGCAGTAGTGTTTGCATTAAAGACTTGGAGGCACTACTTGTATGGAGTTAAGGCAAGGATCTTCACCGACCACAAAAGTTTAAAGTATTTCTTCACTCAAGAGAATCTGAATATGAGACAGAGAAGATGGTTAGAGTTCGTGAAGGACTATGATTTGGATATTTAGTACCATCCGGGCAAAGCCAACGTAGTGGCAGATGCTTTGAGCAGGAAACCAGTGTTTGCAGTTTCAAGCATCGAAGATGTGGCAGAAAGGTTAGATGGGCTGGAAATCAACAGGTTTGATCAGATTGAGGATCGACAGTTTGTGGCGCCGATGTTAGCAAGATCTGAGTTGATGGATGATATTCGGGAAAAGCAAGATGAAGACCCAGCTTTGGTTGATTTGAAGCGAGTTGCTAGAGAGAAGCCTACAGTGGGTTATGTCTTGGATAAGAATGGAAACCTTTGGTACCAGGATCGTTTGAGTGTGCCTAATGTTGGCAACCTAAGGCAGAGAATTATGGAAGAGGCACATAGGATTGCCTTTGCAGTTCACCCAGGAGCTACTAAGATGTACCGAGACTTGAAGGAAAGGTTTTGGTGGCCCTCGATGAAGGTAGAGATAGCCAAGTTCATGGAAGAATGCGATATTTGTCAGAAAGTGAAGGCAGAGCATAAAAGACCAGGAGGAATGCAAAAGCCCTTGGATATCCACGAATGGAAATAGGATAAGATCGCGATGGATTTCATCACCGGTTTACCGAAGACTAAGGGAGGGCATGATGCGATTTGGGTAATCGTGGACAGGTTCACTAAATCTGCCCATTTCTTTTCGTACAAGTTTGATATGCCTTTGAAGAAGATGACGACACTATACTTGGATAATATAGTGAAGTTACACGGAGTTCCTATCTCTATAGTTTCGGATCGAGATAGTCGGTTCGTCAATCGATTTTGGAAGAGCTTACAAGAAGCTTTTGGAACCAAGTTAGATTTGAGTACGGCGTTTCATCCTCAGACAGATGGACAATCTGAGAGGACCATCCAAACACTCGAGGACATGCTAAGAGCTTGTGTTTTGGAAGTAGGTGGATCATGGGATGATTATCTACCGGTAGCAGAGTTTGCCTACAATAATAGTTATCATGCAAGTATAGACATGCCACCGTTTGAAGCATTGTATGGAAGGAGATGTAGAACGCCGTTGTTTTGGGATGAAGTCGGGGAAAGACAGATTACAGGGCCGGAAATGGTTGAACAAGCTAAGGAAAGGGTTCGATTGGTTAAGAAGAATCGAAGGCGCAGACAGAGGCGAGAAGAAAAGTTGGGCAGACGTTAGAAGAAAACCGCTTGAGTTTGAAGTCGGTGAAAGAGTGTATCTACGAGCTTCACCGATGAAGGGAGTGAAACGTTTTGGACAAAAGGGAAAGCTAAGTCCAAGGTATGTTGGACCTTTTGAAATTCTAGAAAGGATTGGACCGTTGGCTTACAAGCTTAAGTTACCAGAATCGATGTCAAGGGTCCATAGCGTGTTTCACGTTTCAATGTTGAAGAAGTGTCTGACGATGAATGATGTCGAAACTACAATTGATCCGGAAATTCTACAAGACAATCTTGCTTATGACGAGAGACCGATCAGGATTTTGGACAGGAAGGAAAAGATGATTAAGAGACGGATGATCCCATTGGTCCTGGTTCAGTGGAGCAATCATTCACCCGAGGAGGCAACATGGGAAGTTGAAGATGATATGATCAATGAATTCCAAGAGTTCGTGGATTTACCAGGTATGTTCAAGTTTCGAGGACGAAACTCCTTTTAAGGGGGGAGGAATGTAATATTCCGATTTTCAGGAAAGGGCAGACGTGTCATTTTGCGAAAATGAAATATTATTATTTCTTTTCTTTTATTGGAGTTAAGTATTTTATCAATTATTTATACATAATTTTCGAGTATGTGTATATATAATTAAGGGATTAATTCTGATTTTGGTAATTAAAGGACAATTAAGGAAAAAGGGATTTATGGGAAATTGGTATTTAAGGGAAAATTAACACACAATAATCCCATAACCTAATCAAATCAGAAATTCAGCGTGTGTGCCTTCTTTCTCTGCGCAATTTGGAGGAAGAAAGTGGCCAAGAGAGTTTTCACAAATTCTAAGAGATACCTTAATCGTTTTCAGATAAGACGAGAGCTTTGGAATCGTCGTGAGAAGGACATCGTTTGGTCATCAGAGTTTGGGAGTTGCAGCAGATTTTCTGAGGCTATTTAGATCGGTTTTTGTGGATGAAATTAGGTAAGAAACTCTTCCTATGACTTCGGTTATGATTCGTAAAGTATAGATTATGTTTTCAGACGTGTAGATTCTAGTAAAAGATGTGTTTCGTTGATCAAGGACCTAGGTAAATCTTGGGATGATGAGATATGTTTACTACATTTTACTGTGCTGAAAACGATGTTAATTAGGTTAGAATCGGTTCAGAAATCGAGTTTTGACGATTTAAGCGTTTTGAGAAAAACCCAAGCGGACGGGCGTCTGCAATAGGCGGACGGGCGTCCGAGACCTTAGTAGCCCAGACGGGCGTTTGCAATAGGCAGACGGGCGTCTGAGGATAGATTTTTGATTCAGGATGTAGCTGTTTTTGGCGGATGGGCGTTTAGGGTTTAGTGGACGGGCGTCTGATACGGACGGGCGTCCATGGGAGGTCAAACGGGCGTCTGCCCTGTTTTGCCTTGTTTTTACGGTTTTATCATTCTAGTTTGGTTTTGGGTTTTGTAAGCACACTATTAAAGTTTTCAACCCTTAATTTGTGATATGATAACATTGTATAAACATAAACAAGCCTGAATTGAGCTTCTGATTCGTCTAGTTAAAACACCGAATGTACTCTTAAAGGGAGTTGAACTTCGGATCCGTCGGAAGAGCATGATAGGCTTGTGCTTTGATGAATTAGTATTCATCAATGTCTGTGTAATTGCTAAATCTTGTTAATGTCTAGTGGTCTAGGAAGAGAATAGTTAATGTGAGGGAGATTAATTGAAAACACTTAGGTGGCTAGTTAATCATCCTAATAATACGTACTTGACTAGTAAAAGATTAAACAACATGTCTCTCTTGGATAGGAACCAGTCTATATCGTGATGTATGCCTACCTCTGAAGGTGGAAGAACTCCGTAGGTCAACAAAACCCTAAGTATGGAGGGACTCCGCTGAGATGTGCGTACTATCGGAGTCTACCTTTTCTAGACTTTGTGGATATTGGTGTGATCCACTAATATGTTGTATAGAATATCCCCAGCTTGGATATGCGTAGTGCCCTTGAGTGCGGTTGTAACATAGATAAGTTAAGTAGGAACGTTTAGTCAATTCATATTGATGGACATGGAGTCAACCCTAGATTGAGTCAGTCACACATAATCAACTAAACTTTTAATTTTCTTTACTTTATAAATTATAGTTGTTGTCATATCTTCTCTTTCTTATTAAGTACGTTGTACTTACCTCAAATGCATGTTTTCTATGTGTTTGGGGGTGAGAAGACGAACAGGTTGATATTGTTTACGAGGAGGAGTTCGATGATGACGTTTGAAGACGCCTCATTACAGTATTTACATTTATTCTTTATTTATTCTTCGTTAGATTGTTTTAGACTGTTGGTATTTCGAGACTTGTAGCACCGTTACGTTTCTTTTGGAAGAATATCGTACCTTTCGTTTGGATTTCGTATTTTCCCTTGAATGTAATAAGTTACATTTCCATCTTTAGATGTTGTTTCTATTCTTGGATGTTTGGAAATTTTATACCCGAGTCTTTTGCTTCCGTTTGCTTGTTTTTGATATGACGTAGTAGAGGCTTACGTATAAAATGAATTTACTTTTATTTTATACGTGCCGAACGTTCCTTTTCCGAATAAGGACTCGGTGTCCGGGAACGGGGCGTTACAGTTTACGTGTCATTTTGCGAAAACGAAATATTATTATTTCTTTTCTTTTATTGGAGTTAAGTATTTTATCAATTATTTATACATAATTTTCGAGTATGTGTATATATAATTAAGGGATTAATTCTGCTTTTGGTAATTAAAGGACAATTAAGGAAAAATGGATTTATGGGAAATTGGCATTTAAGGGAAAATTAACACACAATAATCCCATAACCTAATTACATCAGAAATTCAGCGTGTGTGCCTTCTTTCTCTGTGCAATTTGGAGGAAGAAAGAGGCCAAGAGAGTTAACACAAATTCTAAGAGATAGCTTAATCGTTTTCGGATAAGACGAGAGCTTTGGAATCGTCGTGAGAAGGACATCGTTTGGTCATCAGAGTTTGGGTGTTGCAGCAGATTTTCTTAGGCTGTTTAGATCGGTTTTTGTGGCTGAAATTAGGTAAGAAACTCTTCCTATGACTTCGTTTATGATTCGTAAATTTTAGATTATGTTTTGAGACGTGTAGATTCTAGTAAAAGATGTGTTTCGTTCATCAAGGACCCTATGTAAATCTTGGGATGATGAGATATGTTTACTACGTTTTACTGTGCTGAAAACGATGTTAATTAGGTTAGAATCGGTTCAGAAATCGATTTTTGATGATTTTAGCGTTTTGGGAAAAACCCAGGCGGACGGGCGTCCGAGACCCTAGTAGCCAGACGGGGTTTGCAATAGGCCAACGGGCGTCTGAAGTTAGATTTTTTAATCAGGATGTAGCTGTTTTTGGCGGACGGGCGTTTGGGGTTTAGTGGACGGGCTTCCATGGGAGGTCAAACGGGCGTCTGGCCTGTTTTGCCTTGTTTTTACGGTTTTATCATTCTAGTTTGGTTTTGGGTTTTGTAAGCACACTATTAATATTTTCAACCCTTAATTTGTGATATGATAACATTGTATAAACATAAACAAGCCTTGTAACACCCCGGTTTCCAATCCCGTCGGCCGCCGGTATTGGTCACCGTAGTGCCACTCATCGCGACACACAGTCGTGGCGGTAACATTCAACATTCCACAGCAGAAAGAAAATAAATATTCACCATTCATTATTTTGAAAGAAAATATTAAAGTGAGTACAAATCCGAAAGAAAATGTAATTATGCGGAACATCAAAATCTTTAGAATTTAAAATTCAAATAATGTAGACAACATGTGACTGCGACTACGTGGCTCTCAAACCCCGTGACATCCCCCAACAACAAGCAAACATCCATAGAAGTACCTGCTAAGAATCTGCTCCCCATAAATGGATCATAGCAGGTCAAACGAAAGTACAAACCGTCAACTATAAAGTTGAGTAAGAGTAAATCTAGTGTACAAAAGTAAAACCAACTCAAGAAAGGTACTACTAAATTTATGAAGGACCCAACCAATCTATAAAAGTTACGACCGCCCACATATGAGATACCAAACATCACAACTAGCCACCTAAAGGTCCCGAATGCACATCCTCAAAAGGTAAAGCCACAGAGAGGAGGGTCCTAAAGGTCATCCAATGGTACCATACTAGATGGACCATCACGTCTTTGGGGTGCAAGGAAACCTTCCCGGGTTCCCGGCTTCGGGTACTACCCTATCCGGCCCGACCACATCACTGTCTGCAACTCCCCAAACACGTAGGGTCATTGAAGTCGTAAGGAAACCTTCCCGGGTTTACGGCTTTGGGAGCTACCCTATCCGGCCCAACCACTACGGGTCTACGAACTCCTATGCCCAAAATCCAAAACCCAATGTTACCAATACCGTTGTCTCATCCAAACACAACTTACAAAACATGCTCATAAGGTTTATCCATAGCTAACAAAGAAGAGAGAACATTTAAACTGGACGCCCGTCTGAAATGTTGGACGCCCGTTTGGAAGAAGTAGACGCCCGTCCAAGATCTCAGACGCGCGTCCAAGGAAACCTGTTACATCCTGAATCGATTTTTAGCACCTGGACGTCCGTCCATTATACTTGGACGCCCGTCCACCAGAAAACTTTACATCCTGAATCAAAAGTAGCCCTTCAGACGCCCGTCCAGGAATCCGGACGCCCGTCTGAGTTGAGACCAAGACTGGACGCCCGTCCTCTCAAGGCAGACGCCCGTCCAGCCTGGGTTTCAACTAAAACCCTAAAAGCTCTCTACGCGATTTCTGAGCCGTTTCTCCACAACACAGCAGCAAAACAACACTTTAGGCCTAGAAAACTCCATACAAAGGTATCATATCGACTGTAGATTTTAACTAACACAAAAACACACTACTAGGAACGTTTAACACACCAAAACCGTGGCACACAAGCATAGAAGTCTTAAATTAAACTTTTTGACATCAAGTTAAACTTTTGTCAAGATAGAATTATCTTACCGGAATTGCTGCGTTTTTGAAAGCCCTTGCTAAGCTAGAAACGATCCTCAACGAAGCTCGAATCTATAAAAGAAAAAAAGCGATTACCGATTTACTTAATTCCTAAACACCAAGGAGAGATTTTTATCTCCTTCCTCCTCACAAGCAAGTCGGCAAGGGAGGTTTTGAGGTGAAAATTTTTGCTTGGGGAAAATAAGGAGGAAAAGGAGTGAAAACCCTTTTATTCATTAAGTGATTAAAACTCCTTTTAATTACTAATAAATCCTTCATAAAAATTATTAAATCCCATAATTTCCGAATAATTAGATCCTTTATTAAATAATTAGTAAGTCAAAATTTCGGGGTATTACAAGCCTGAATTGAGCTTCTGATTCGTTCAGTTAAAACACCGAATGTACTCTTAAAGGGAGTTGAAGTTCGGATCCGTCGGAAGAGCATGATAGGCTTGTGCTTTGATGAATTAGTATTCATCAATGTCTGTGTAATTTCTAGGTCTTGTTAATGTCTAATGGTCTAGGAAGAGAATAGTTAATGTGAGGGAGGTTAATTGAAAACACTTAGGTGGCTAGTTAATCATCCTAATAATACGTACTTGACTAGTAAAAGATTAAACAACATGTCTCTCTTGATAGGCACCAGTCTATATCGCGATGTATGCCTACCTCTGAAGGTGGAAGAACTCCGTAGGTCAACAAAACCCTAAGTACAGAGGGACTCCGCTGAGATGTGCGTACTATCGGAGTCTACCTTTTCTAGACTTCGTGGATATTGGTGTGATCCACTAATATGTTGCCTAGAATATCCCCAGCTTGGATATGCATGGTGCCCTTGAGTGCGGTTGTAACATAGATAAGTTAAGTAGGAACGTTTAGTCAATTCATGTTGATGGACATGGAGTGAACCCTAGATTGAGTCGGTCACACATAATCAACTAAACTTTTAATTATCTTTACTTTATAAATTATAGTTGTTGTCATAGCTTCTCTTTCTTATTAAGTATGTTGTACTTACCTCAAATGCATGTTTTTATGTGTTTGGGGGTGAGAAGACGAACAGGTTGATATTGTTTACGAGGAGGAGTTCGATGATGACGTTTGAAGACGCCTCATTAAAGAATTTACATTTATTCTTTATTTATTCTTCGTTAGATTGTTTTAGACTGTTGGTCTTTCGAGACTTGTAGCACCGTTACGTTTCTTTTGGAAGAATATCGTACCTTTCGTTTGGATTTCGTATTTTCCCTTGAATGTAATAAGTTACATTTCCATCTTTAGATGTTGTTTCTATTCTTGGATGTTTGGAAATTTTATACCCGAGTCTTTTGCTTCCGTTTGCTTGTTTTTGATACGACGTAGTAGAGGCTTACGTATGAAATGAATTTACTTTTATTTTATACGTGCCGAACGTTCCTTTTACGGATAAGGACTCGGTGTCCGGGAACGGGGCGTTACAGTGATACAATCGGAACTGGAGGACTTGCTGAAATTTGTTCATATTCGGAGATATCGGGTTATGGGTGAAGTTCTCTCTCATCCTCCATAATCATATTATACATTATAATACATGCCAACATGATGTTATTGAGAGTGGCATGGTCAAAATATCGTGCAGGACCACGGACAATTGCGAATCTAGCCTGGAGCACACCAAATGCGCGTTCAACGTCCTTTCTCGCTGATTCTTGAGCCGTGGTAAAGTATTTAGTCTTTCTGTTCATTCGTAAAGGAATTGATTTGACAAAATTTGCCTATAGGGGATATATCCCATCAGCTAGATAATACCCTTATTGTAGTTGTGACCATTAATGGAGTAGTTAACTTGAGGACCCTCACCTCAAGTTATTTCAGAAAATACATGAGACCGTTCTAGCATATTGGTATCATTGTGTGACCCTGGTAACCCAAAAAATGCATGCCAAATCCATAAATCATAAGATGCTATGACTTCTAAGATGAGTGTAGGTTCATGACAATGACTAGTGAACATACTTTTCCAAGCAGTTGGACAATTTTTCCACTTCCAGTGCATACAATCTATACTGCCCAACATTCCTGGAAAGCCACGAGCTTCAACGATTTGAAGTAATTTTGAAATATCCTCTGAGTTTGTTTTGCTAGATACTCAGGACCAAATACATCAATGATTGTTTCAACAAAGTACCTCATGCTTTTAACGGCTTTTCTTTCTTCAATTCGTATATATTCATCCATGAAATCTGTTGTTACCCCCAATGCCAACAATTGCAGTGCTGGTATTGTTTTTTGAAGAGATGACAAACCTAATTTTCCGGCAGCATTTCTTTTTGGTTGAAAGTATGGCTCATGTGCTTCCATTGCATTGTGAATCCGTAGGAATAGCTCACGTCTCATCCGAAATCTCCTACGAAACATGTGAGCTGGAAAAACAGGTTGCATTGCAAAGTAATCTTTAAACAAACGTTCATGCCCTTGTGAAATGTCACGATCAATATATGACCGTGGTCTTCTACAGCTTTCACCTTGTGCCACAATCTTAGCCCTTTCACGTTTTAAAGCTACAATTTGAAGCATTTCATCATCGTCTTCATCGCTTCCATACAAAAAGTCGTCCAAAAAACTATCACAATCGTCGCTTGCACACAAAAAATCGTCATCACTCATTGTGTTGATAAAAGTTCCAAAAAATGAACATAAAATTTTAAATAGGATGAAAGGTAAGGATGAATTGAGTTCTATTTATAAATGTGTGTTGAAATATAGCCGTTGCAATATAGCCGTTGGAGTAAAATTTGAATTTACAAGTTAGTTGAAAAGTTACTTTTGAAAAAATTGTTTATTGATAAAGAATGAATATTTTAATGTTGTAGGGATAGAGATAGGGATGCTGATGTAGAGTATTGTGAATTTAGTTGCTGTAAAGTAAGGATATTTATTTTTTAATAGTATTTATGAGGATATGGATAGAGTAACTGATGGGAATGCTCTTACACCTCGAATCACACTTTAAATACTCTCATACCATTAAATAATGAAATATATAAAATCACTTCATCTTTTATTTTTATATATTTGTCCTTTTGATTCCAGTTTACTTCTAGATAAATGTTAAAGCCATAAAATATGCACAATAAAACGCACAACACACGTTTACGTTATTGTTTTTTTATATATCCCTGTGACTCTATCAATAGGTTTATATCATAATCAATTATTCAAAATTGTGTTGTGAGATTAGTTTTGCATGTTTGGTTTTGACACTATCATTACTATTACTTTTAGGAGGTTCTAAAGGCACCTCCGCTTTTACTTCTGGCATCCGTTATTTGATTATTTTTTCTGGTTAAAAAAACATCAGTGGCACTGATGTTGATATTGAAACACCAACGTCACTGCTATGCAAAAACGAACGTCAGTGAAATGTCAGTGGACTGACGTTTTTAAGGTGTAACACTTTTATAACGTAATCATCGGTGACATTGACTTTCGTTGTTGAACACCACTGACGTTGATTTTCAATAACAACGTCACTACCACTGACAATCCCTTTATAAAAATCATCGTGATGCCAGAATAATATTTTATGGTGCCAAAAATAAAAAAGGGGTTGTCTTTAGAACCCCTACTTTTATTATAGTTTTACAACAAAAACGAGATATTTTTGTTTAGTTTTTATTTCTCGTCTAGAATGTGTCACCCGACCCATTTTATTATGTATTATATATAATAGTGTATACTAATCAATTTCCAATAATATTCAATATCCTGCAATAGAAAAAAATCCACGGCTACCTTAGATATGTGGTTGTGGGCAATTGGATTCCTTCAACTTTACCACCAAGCAAACCTATGGTTCTCGTAGCTTCATGAAAGCCTCATCTTTTAACACCCAACGCCAACAAAACAACAAATTTACAGAAATTCCCAGTTTTTTTTTAATTGAAAAAAAGGCAAAAAGAAAACAAAAAAGAAGAAGAAGAGATCGAATTAGTAAGCTAAAAATCCTTCCTCAATCAGCTGCTAGCAAGAAGCTGATAAATAACGTGTTGGTAATAATATAATCATTTAATGGCAGTATCATCAATTTGTGCAATTGGTTTAAAAGGTGGTTTATCTTCTACTTTCCATGGAAGTTGGGGAAGATCATTAGGTGGTGAAAACATGTTATTCTTAGACAACAAAAGAGTTTCAACAGGAGGACAAGTTCGGGTTGGGAGGCCGATCCGGTCACAGCCGATGATGGGGAATGTCAATGAAGGGAAAGGTATTTTTGCTCCGCTAGTGGTTGTTACAAGGAACATTGTAGGCAAGAAGAGATTCAACCAGCTTAGGGGGAAAGCAATTGCTCTACACTCTCAGGTATTTTCTTCATCCCATTAGACTAGTCAAGTCAACTAACATTGTTTTGACTCTTATAAACACGCTTAAACTGAGAAATACTTACGTGGTCAGAGAATTTTGAGGTGAAATGACGGGTGAAACGATCAGAATCACACAGTTTGATTACAGAATGAAACTGTATGGTTCATATCGAAACACACGGTCTCTTTGGTGTCTCCACACGTGTGAAAAATCCACACAAGTATTTCCCGCTTAAATTAACACATTTACGCATTCCTGTGAAAAGATAAAAAAAAAAAATTTCTTAACGGCCGGTCTCACTTTATTTACTTTGATTTGATTATTATAGTTAACTAATTAGCTAATCGCTAGACCGATATATTAAATAATGATGAGATTATCATAGTTAATTGGCGAGATTTGGTGCAATTATTATTTTATCTTCATGCCATGGTCCGTATGCATCTGAACCGGATACATAAAGGAAAATCAACATTATGCAATGAGTCGATTGGACAAATTATTATGCGATGGTCTTGCTTTACACTTTTATAAGAATTATGTATATTTTGTAAATAAATAAAATTAATACCGATGTAAAAAAGAAAATATTGGTTAAAAAAAGGACTTTACGTTTGATACTTGTGAGTATTGTTTGTATGGAATATTTGTGTAATGAAAAAAAATAGAATGTAGATACAATTAGAAATAATTTTAGCACAACTTAACTGTATATTTTTATTCAATTTATTAGGATCAGTTTATAATCTTCAATAGTGTAAAAAACCGTGTTTTGTCAACTTTCTTTTTTGTGTGACCATAACACCATTCTTATGTTGTAACATAAATGTATTTTATTAATTGTTGTGAGAATAGGCTAGTGTTACATGGAAGTATGATCATGTGACACATCTTAGTCACACAAGAAAAATGCAAGAGTAACTTTCGAAGGGTCTTTTATTTGCGCCATCACGACTCTAACTGTGAACTATACTATCCATGCATCTAAATAGAATCGAACCTATGAAAGTCGTTTATATGCCCAAGATACGACATTCCTAATGTATTTTCTGAGTCGACTATGTTGGTAGTCGATTTTTAGCTGTAAAATCGACTTTCACAGTTTCGATAATGTGAAAATGATGTGACGCATCGATACGTCAGTTGCAGAGGGTAGAACGATTACGGTGCAAATAATAGCCCTTCTAAATAGCTAAACTTTACAAGGTGTGAAGATTCGTATGGTTTGCATTTGGGCAAATGAGGTGTTATTAAGATGTGTAGATGATTTATTTAATTATGGATCCAATATTTTCAGATCATAACAGAATTCTGCAAAACAATAGGAGCAGATCCAAAGCAGAGGCAAGGGCTGATTCGATTGGCGAAAAAGAACGGCGAGAAACTTGGATTCCTTGCTTAATTATGGAGATAATTTGTCATTTTTATCATGAACAAATGTACTAGAAGAAATTGTTTAAATTACTTAATTAGATACGATGTGTAAGTTTTAGAGTTTATACACGCTTCTGTTATTCCAAAAGAAATTATGGTGCAGCAGGTATTTATGAGCTTTACCGAGTTGATGGATGTGATTAATCCATACACGCTCTCTCGGTAAAATCCCACATCGAAATAGTAAAGTCATCTTCACCACCATATAAATGTGAGACATAAAGATTTTTGTAACTCGGGTTAATTTCTTTTCGGCAAGGCAGCGACAACTGATCTCAAGATTGACCAAACCATTTGTGACTATTTAACGCTACTGCGCAGGAGTGCAGGGTGTTCTGAGAATAGTATCGAGTCGACTATCATACGAACTAAGTCTTGCCACATCGTGAGAGGCGGTGAGGGCCACATCTAGAATCCTATGTTAGGGACGAACTGTGACAAGTCCACTGAGACAACTATTGGCCGCCCCTGGCGGCGACACACCGTCCCTCCTTAGGAGAGGGAGGGGGAGAATGTAAAATTCCACTTCGTTAAATAAAGTCTACTCACCCCATATAAATGTGAGACGTAAAGTGCTCATCAACATAAACATTTTAGGCCAGCCGGCGACGAGCGATTGATTAGCTGACCGATTCATTCATGTAGGATAAAAAGAAAATTTTACCGTCATTTCATATAGTCATTTAAATTCTAGAGCGATATCAATTCAGCGGGTAGGAGTTTTGAAAATGAAGCGAGGACGGCGGTCTAAGCAATTCGATCGGGTAGGAATTTTGAAAACCCATTTTCTAGATCTATAAGTGTTTTTGGGTGTTTTCGTAGTTTTAAAGTGTTTTAAAGGTTCTAGTAATCGTAGAACTTCGTTTTTATTTTAGATTCGAAGTGAGTTGCTTAGATTAATGGAGATTTGCTTGTGGATCCAGGATTTCTTCAAGTTTCATGTTGGTTTTGTGGGAGTTTTTTTTGGTGAAATCATAGGTTAAAGGGTGTTCAATCAAATCTAAATGTGTTATTTTGGTGTTTAGATGTATCTTTTCATTTCAAGCATGTTTTAGAATAATTTCATATCACTTTGGCTTTAGTTAATTTTATATTGGCGTTTAGATCTAATATACCGTTACAAGCATATTGTAGAATATTATTCATCTTTTTTATATGGATTTGCTGTAGATTTAGTGTTTAAAATGGTGAAAAAACATGGAATTCAATCCTGGAGTGTTGGCAGATTTTCTAGGCAAAAATGGAACAGAGAGTTGGTGGAATGTTTATCTATTTAAGAATGTACTTAATGTAGAGCTTTATGTGCTTTGTTGTAAAGTAAAGTGTATTTCTAAGCGATGACTGGTGGACGTCGATCCTCATAGCGGAGCCTCCTTGAATATGTTCAAGAAAAACCTAGGTTTTTCTTCTCTCAATGGCTAGGACAAGAAACCAATTTTTATCTTTTTTCTTCTTCTTTTGAGGTGCATATCTTATTTGTATTGTGTATGGGATCTCTCATTATATAGGAAAATAACCGGTCAAAAGAGATATATCCTTTTCACAACTCATTTATCTTTTATTTAAGGAAAAAATATTTCCCATTAAATAAACGATAACCTACATTAAATAAGAGAAAATAATCACTATTAAATGATAAAATCAAGGGACAATTATCCAAAAGGACACATATTGGACTTAATTAAGCAAAAAAGGACACTCAAAACAAACACTTAGTTATAAGGACAAAAATTAAGTAGATAGACCCAAATACCCTTAATGAAGAAAATTAAAAAAAAAATTAAAAAAGGGGAATAGGCGGGGAAGGGGATACTCGTTGAATGTCCATTTATTATTTTACTACACAAACGTTGATGTTGTTGTCTTTTGCTGTTTTTTTTTTTCTGGACGTACGCTGAAAGTGTTTTTTTTCCTGGATGGTGAAATTTCTTTTTTCTTTTTTCATTGAGCACCATGATGTATTGACCATCCCGATGCATTAACCACCGCGATGCAGTGACCTCCGCGATGCATTGACCACTATGATGCAATGACCACCATGATGCATTGACAACCGCGATGCATTGACATCGTCAATCATATATGCAGTGACATTGACAATTATATATGCAGTGACATCGGTGATCATATATGCGTGACATCAACAATTATGCAGTGACATCGGCAATCAAATATGCAGTGACATCAGCAATCATATATGAATGACATCAACAATTTATGTAGTGACATCGGTAATCATATATGCAGAGACATCGCGATGCAGTGGCCACCCCCGATGCAGAGACACCGCGATAAAGTGGCCACCACCGATGCAGAGACCATCGGGATGTAGTGATCACCGGGATGCAGTGACATTTGATGAAGCAACACCGTGATGACATTTGATATTTTTTTGACTTAATTTCATAAAACCGATTTCTTTTCTTCATAAAATCGACTTCAATGGCTATATCTTTGGATATAAAACTACGATCAACATAAATCTTTCACCTTAAATCATATTTTTATGCAGTGACATCGGCAATCATATATGCAGTGATATCAACATTTTATGCAGTGACATCGGTAATCATATATGTGTGACATCAAAAATTTATGCAGTGACGTCTTATCGTATCGATTTATACAGTGACGTTTTATCGTATCGATTTATGCAGTGACATCTTATCGTAGCGATGCATTGACAACCGCGATGCAGTGACCACTCCGATTCATTGAGCACCGTGATGTAGCGACCATCGGGAAGTAGTGACATCTTTATTATAGCGATGCAGTGACCTCCGTGATGCATTGACCACTCTGATGCATTGACCACCGCGATGCACTAACAACCGCGATGCATTGACATCGTCAATCGTATATGCAGTGACATCGACAATGATATATGCAGTGACATCGGTGATCATATATGCTTGGCATCAACAATTTATGCAGTGACATCAACATTTTATGTAGTGACATCAGCTATCATTTATGAATGAAATCAGAAATTTATGTAGTGAGATCGGCAATCATATATGCAGAGACATCACGATGAATTGACACCGCGATGCAGTGGCCACCCCGATGCAGAGACACCGTGATATAGTGGTCACCCCCGATGCAAAGATACCGCGATGCAGAGACCATCGGGATGCAGTGATCACCGGGATGCAGTGATATTTGATGAAGCAACAACGTGATGACATTTGATATTTTTCTGACTTAATTTCATAAAATCGATTTCTTTTCTTCATAAAATTGACTTCAAATGGCTATCTCTTTTGATATAAAAATACGATGAACATAAATCTTTCACCTTAATTCATATTTTTAGGCATTGACATCGACAATCATATATGCAGTGATGTCGACATTTTATGCATTGATATCGGCAATCATATATGCGTGACATCAACAATTTATGCATTAACATCGGCAATCATATATGCATGACATCAATAATTTATGCAGTGACATCGGCAATCAGATATGCAGTGACATCAACATTTTATGCAGTGACAACAACAATCATATATGAATGGCATCAACAATTTATGTAGTGACGTAAGCAATCAAATATGCAGTGACATCAACAATTTTGTTGAACTTTTTGTCCCGAAATTAGGAAGATTTTTCAGGGGAAATCGAGCTTATGAGCCACGTCGAGCTATATCGAGTACTTAGCCAGTCGAGTTCGATGTTGCCTTTTTATGACTCAATCCAGCCCGAAATTTTTTAGTCGATTCGAGCTCGAGCCCTAGGGAGTATCGACTCGACTCGGATCGATTACACCCTAATGTGAATGACATTATACTTATTTTACAAAGTTTCCAATTTTTGTATGAAATTGTATATGCAGTGACATCACACCCAAATTGCAAAAACAATAACTTTGTAAATTGTATATGTAATGACATATGCAGTGACATCGATGTCACTGCATCAAATCTCTAACTAAGTTGATTTTCTGTGAGATTCCTCAACAAGTTGATTGTAAACAAACTAAGTAGTATACAAGTCTATTTTGAACTTTTCCTCCTAATTTTTAAATCCATACAAAATTTAATGCATTTTTTTCATTCCCAATTTCACCCCTATTATGTATCTTAAATCAATTCATTAGGGTTGATATAATTCCATTGTATAAATTATAAAACCAATTTGAAATATTTATTGGTATCAATTATTAAGCGTTTTAAACGGCTTATTAAAGCTAAATTAATTTATATTTTGATATGAAAGGAGTATAAGACAGAGAAATAAACCACAAGATAAATTTAGGAGAGCCCTCGGATAGATCTTTTGTTTCAAGTGGTAGACTAATAGCACACTTTGAAACTTCAAGTCTTTCTTGAGTTCCACAGTTAACTTCGTATTGAAAAACCCTTTATCCATTGTTGTATTTGGCATTTTCAATCTCTCTATAATTAATTAATCAAGCCCACCAAAAATAAAAGGAATTTAAAGCAGAACAGAGCAAGAAGAAGAATAATAAAGCAGTAGAAAGTTGGTGGTGCTGCTCCTTTTTCGTCGGCAACACCCAAAAAAAAATTGCAAGCAACAAACAAAATTAAAAGCTCCTCATTTGTCGTCTTCTTCATTTTTTATAACAAAGCACATACCGCTTTGTATTTACCGAAATCTTAAAGAAAAAGATTTATAAGGACGTGTTTTAAAACTTAATTAGGCACTTAGGACACATTTAGGCTTATCATTACATATAGAGTACCCTCCATAGACTATCCGTAATGAAGCGGGAATGTTTCCGTAAACCTTTTTCATTACATCTTATCCGTATTTACCATTAACCCACTAGTGATCAATTAGTTCAAACCAATATGAACTCGGCCGATCTATCAGTTTCTAGGATTAACAAGCAAGGGGATTGTTTTTCTACTTCCCATAGGAAGAAATGAACTATGTATCTGTGAAACACACACTCGCTACTTGACGATACCGGATTTCACCACTTTACGTGCCAAACACAAGGCACCCAAATAATACCGAGAATGGATCTAATACCTTAACTGTAAGGGCCAGGGGCCCCATCACAGGCCTAAGGGCAGAACTGAATCCCACTTAAAGAGGGCTGTTTAGGTCACCTCCAGATCCACCGTAGGTCGGTCACGGCAGGGGAGGCACAGACCTACACAGCTCTTCAAGCTCGGTTAAATCGACCTCAGTATCTCGCCGTAGGTCGGCTAGAGAGTATAGTACATAATATTACTATGGAAAGAATCTTAAGTCTTTAAGGCTCTGATCTTTATCATTTAACACGAACATCTCAATTATCTCCTCAAATCAAAGGATAATCTCAGGATTATCTCTAACTTGAATAACACGAAAAGAGTCCACATTGGACACGACCCATGCCGGCCTAGGGCACAATATATAAATAATCATAAAGAACTACGGCTAGAGCTGTTAAACGAACAGAGCCGCTCGTGAACAAGCTCGTGTTCGGCTCGTTAGTGTTCGTGATCGTTTGTTCGTTTAGCTTAACGAGCCGAGCTCGAACATAATGGTAGGCTCTTTTGCTTAACGAACGAACACGAGCTCGGTTCGTGAACGTTCGATTATGTTCGTGAACATGCTTATATAATGTTCGCGAACATCTTTCATGAACATGCTTATATAATGTTCGTGAACATGCTTATATAAATATGTCTAAGAAGCCAAAGTCGAGCCAAAAGACAAAAAATATGTCGAACGAGCCGAGCTCGAACACGAGCTCGAACATTTCATCTTTTAAATGAGCCAAGGTCGAACATAATTTTTTGTTCGTTTAACAAACGAGCTCATGAGCTAAACGAGCTCGAGTTCGAACCACCAATACTCAACTCGGCTCGGCTCGTTAACAGCTCTAACTACGGTAGACTTGATTCCAAAATACACATTGGATATGTAGGCACACTTGAGAAATTCTCAGGCTCAGTCCAAATCACCTCCATAGATAACAATGTCACATCTCTCGGAGGAACAAGTACTAGATGCCGATGAAGCCCTGGTCGTTAATAGTGAAAAAGGATGGTCAGAAAACATCGAAAATTCGTCAGGCCCCTATGATTAATACTATCTAGGGAGGCCTCGGGAGGACATCATCAGGACTACCGAGTCATTAAGTAATGTTGAGTATTTTGTGCTACTGATTATGTTGATTAATTTTCAAAAGTAACGCCTCCCGTGATTTAAAGCTTTTATATCAATATTTCAGTCATTTAGATTATATTTAATATCATGATAATATCTGCTTGACTTTGTGATGATTACTTATATTTATGTCACCTTGTTGTAGCCATGAAGTCTTTGACTTACATCATATGGCATTGCTGTTTTGATTTTGCAGGTACCACAATTATTTAATTAAATGCACACACTTACATAATTTGATGACACTTTTATTATGCTGTATAGTTATGTTATATGTGATGGCAACTTAAATGTATCACATATAATACAGCATAGTGCATATCATAATTTAACACTTAAGAATTAAGGTGTATGGCATTTTTTTTGGACCCCAAATAAATATATCCGGCCCTATTTCTCTTTGCCAGACTCGGCCTTTCCTTTTTCATACCCAGGTAAACTTCTTCCCTCTACCCTAATCACTTCATCCATTTGCAAGAAACGGCTATTCCTCTTTCTAGCTTTTCATTTCCCTTTCTATTTATGCGTCAACCTTCGAATTAATGGCTTGAACTTCGAAATCCCAGAAAAGATGGATGCATTCCTTTCTCCTTCCTTATCTGTTGATAATCAAGCATTGATTATTCGATTCCGAGTTGATTTTCAACACGTTTCGAGTCTGAGATGTGAAGGCTTCGATTATGGCTATTTCATTTCATAAACGCTCCGATTATGAAACCAATCTTGATTCTCTGCTCCATCTCTTTTCTCTTCGTGCTAGTTTCATATATGGTAAGAAAAGATGCTGCCTTGAGTCGAATTTGTACAACCATGTGATTGAAATCACATATGGAGGGTGCGTGAATGTAAAGATGCAATCTTTACTCCGATTTGATTCTCACTTCGTCTCTGCAACGTGTTAATTTACATGAAGGCCTGATTCGAAGCACATTTCCTAAACGGGTTTGACCTTTCCTCTGTTTCGTTGCTGATTCGAGTCATCAAAGCACTCGATTTGGAAGATTTCGCAATCAATTTTCTTGACAAGGTGAACTCGTTCTCTGTCTAAATCGTATTTATCAAATAGCTTACTGATTCTAATTAGTTATTGCTTTGATTTTATGCCGGATGCGTTTTGTGAAGGTTAAGTGTGAAAGGTTTAACCTTTCATCTAATATGCTGCTTGATTCGAGCTTTAATGGTTTGATTTAGAGGATTTGCAATCAACGTCTCTTACAAGAATTGTATCACTGAAACACGTTTTCAACGTGAAGTCAGTGTTAAAGATTGAATCTTTTACCCTCATGAAGCTAAAATCCTACAGGGAAGTCTCTGTCCACGTTTTCAAATTTGTTAATATCTGGCTATTAATTCTTATTTGGGCATTTACTGTGCTGATTACTTTGGTATTTCGTTTTGGCAGTCCTTACCTTTAAAGGCGTGGCCAAAATCCTACCTTTAATGCATCAAGATTGATCCTGTGCTGAACTGCTTGGCTGTTCAGACCGTGAAATTGAACCGGTAAATTTGAAATGTTAAATAGGCTGTAACCCAATCTTGACCCGATCCCCTTACTTATTAGACTGAGAGTTCAGTGAACTCCATGAAGTCCTGCCCCTAGGTTGGTTGAATCAGTGATGTCGGTTTGTTGGTTTGTCAGTTTAATTATGTTATATCATTGGTCTTAAAGCTGAGGGTTTACACCCCATGATGCATTGTTCTAATCACGATTTTATATGATGCATTATTAGACTGAGTGGTATCTCCTCTATGATGTGTTGATTAAACCATGTCCTTTTTTGGTTTCAGACTTGAGCTCGTGTTTCTGGTCGAGTCTGAACATAAGTCCTTTTTAAACCACTGATCAAACCTTATGTGTTGCCTGCAAAGCTTTTGTTTGATCAGTTCGGTTTGTTCGGGTCTCTTCTAGTGGTTATGTGTTATAACTAGACATATGACCGTTGCGTAGGTTGATTGTCACATGTCAAAATCGGTTTCGAAAAGTCTTTGATTTAGCCTTAACTGCATTCACATTTACAATTGAGGGTTCTTCACCCCTCAATTGCTATATATACACCTAGCATATTCGAACTTACATCAACTAAGAAATCTAACTGCATTCCCACATTTTCAAAAGTTCAAAAAATCCCTTTTCCCTTTTTTGAAAGTTGTGGTCTTGGTCGAGTAGAGTATTCTGAAGGTTAGAAGACTCTTGTTGGAAATCACAAGAAGCCCCAGTAAGCTTCAGAATCTCCTAGTGGTCAAGGATACTTGTTCTTCACGTGGCATACCGAAGGTACCAAGTATCTTGTCACTTTTGTTCTTAAACTGTGTTAGATTGTCTGTGTCTGTTTTAGTAATTGTTTGCCTGAAACTTTACTGAAACCTGTTTTGTGTAGTGAAAATCTAGCTAGTGTTCATTTGATTTGATCCATGTAAAGAATCGGTCTCAAAAGTACACTTGGTTTGATAAACCTAGGTGACTTGTCTGGAAGAGACTTGAGGTTTAGATTCTTGACATAAAGAGGTTAACACAAAGTGACATTAGGCCAGATTGATTCACTAGTGTGTTTATTCCCCTCACTTGTTACCCTTATTAGAATTTCAGTCTGACTCAATTCATTGAGTCCAGTACTAAAATTCTTCCACTTGCTGTGCTTGGCTTTGTGCTTTCACTAAACCCGAATCTGTCATCTTCTAGCCTGCCATTGCACACGCTAATTTCCTTGTGCTGCACATAAACACTTGACTGAATCTATAATGCACACAAGTTGGCTATAATCAGCTGAACTGTGCTTCACCCTCTGTGCTTTAAACTTGTTAATCCTGCTGTTTGGTAACTGCTGTGCATTGTTCCTTGGTGTATTATACCTGCTACATTGCTGAATAAGGATTACTCTCAACCTGCTGCAATTCTGATTCCTGCTGAGCCTTGTATTTGCTGAACTTGCTACTGCCTGCTAGATCTGAGAGTATAATCTGCTCTACTACACATTTGCTGATCCATATTGCTTGTGAAGTGCTGAATCCGTAAAACATAATTTGTGTAATAGATCTTTGATAACTATCTACTGATCTTTCGTTCTCAGTGTTGATTAACAGCCTAGATAGTCTAAGCCCTTGGCCCTGACCATCACTCTGAAAATCACATGAGTGATCAGCTTATTATGATCAGTTGATTATTTGTACCTTCAGTCTGCTCTGTTTCTGTATAAATTTGCTGCATTATTGTGTGGACTGATTTAGAACTTTGTTTGTATAAGTAGAACCTGATTTCTGTACTTAATCGGTTATATATTCTTTTCTTGTTACATTAGATTTTCCCCTGCTACACTTATATTGGTTTGTAACCAACCTTGCTGTATAATATGAATTTGGACAATATAATCTAAACCCTTAGATTATCAGAGCAATCTGCTTAAATAGAGTGTTTGAATCTCCATTGTCTTCAGGTTGATCTGCGTTTGATAATTGTGTTTGAACTTTTAGCGACTGCTTCTCAAAAGCATCACTATAAGCTATAATTGCACTTATATGTACCTGCAATAGTTGTGATCTATTTTGATCATATTTTTCTAATACTGCTGCAGTGTTTTTTTTTATTTTTTTATTTTTTATCATCCTTTGTTACATTGATAACAAAGCTCATTTTGTTTTATCATCAGTATTGTTAAATTATAGTATTAGCTTCTTTGTTTCTGATAATATTTATTCAAACATATTTGTAACTTGCTTCACTGCTGCTGATCACAATAATAATTAGTTTGATCACATAGGTTTTTATAACACAAGCAAATAGTAGAATCAGTAAGCTTCCGCACTTGTTTTTCTAGTACTTGTGTTAAGTTTGAAAAGAGTTTAAAAATCACCCACACTCTATTCAACCCCCCTTCTAGATTGTGTTTGCGCCTATATCGATCCAACAATTGGTAGCAGAGCTTGGTCACCTAGTGATCAAACATCGGTATTAATCTTTGTGATCATTTTTTTAGAGTTCTTAATTGTCCTATTCACTTATCTTTCACATATTGTGCTTCACATATATATCTTTAAGTATTCTGACTTGACATCTTTTGAATTATAATTAGACCGTCTCCTTTTGCGATATAAATAATTTCTGTGATATAATACACTTGGTCTTTCGAGTTTGATATTTTGCAGAAGTAATACTTTTCAATCATATACACACAAATGAGACGCAAAAAGCGTTTGGCTCGATCTAAAGCCCCTTCTACTAGACCTATCAATGAGTTAGCTCTTGGAGCTAAAATTGATGAACATTTGAGCAATACTGTAAAATCAAATTCTGAGCTTTCTAACAACCAATCACAATATTCTGAATCAAATTCATAATCAAGCTACGACTCAGAATCCAAGGAACACCTTGACATAATTGAAATTTGTGAAGGCTTCAAAAATAGATGTGAGTTTCTATCCAAAACAAATAAAGGTATCAAAAAAGACATAGTTGAGAAAGACAATCTCATATGTTCCTTAACGAGCACCACAAATCAACTTGAATTAAAGGTTAAATCTTTTGAAGTTGATTTGAAACAAAAGACTTCTGATTATGAGACTGAGTTAGAGTCTTTACGATGTGAGAGGGATAAATTAAAGCAAGCTATTCAAGAGCTTGAAAACAATCTTGCTAGATTGGAATCTCTAGCTCATGTCCTAAAGAGTCTTGGTCACATCGAACACATTCTTGATACTTCTAAGGAAGGATCTTTGAATGAGTCTCAGAGTCACCGAACACGAGTCTCATAAGAAAACTTTTGTGCCCCGACCCATTGCACTTACATCACCGGCACAACATTTTGCATCTAAATATACTGAGACAAGTATGCTTCATCTTCAAAAGCACACACATCACAAAGATATCTGCGAACACTAGGAAGCATCACGCATATCAAGATGATAGGAGAGAGTCTAGAACTACACTCCAAAGAACTACTATTATCAATCTGATTATGAATCACCTAGAAATCATGCCTATAGGAATGTGCATACACCATCATATAGATATCATGCTCATAACGACAATTCATATAGATATCATGATCCTAGGATTTATCAAGCACCTAACTACACCTATAGACAAAATATTCACACACCACGATTTGCCGAACCACACTTTTGGCAATCAAATCATGGTCATGCTTTTCATTCTCATCCATGTCATGACCCTTATGCATTTAATGCTTATTACTCATCCTATCCCAACGATGGATTTTATGGTCAGTTTACTAGACCCGTATGGGTTAGAAAAACCGAACATAAGCCCAAAGTTAGGAAAGTTTGGGTTCCTAAGAAACGTCAACCTAACCCCCAAGGACCCAAAATATAAAGGGTACCATAGCCATTTTCTTGCTCTTGTTGGTCCTTTCAGCTTAAATAGAAATTTTCGTCGATACAATCAATAAATGACACGGTGCGAATCTTTTGGTATCAATGAACTAAAACTATCATCGACACAAGCTCAATGTTCAAATGATAATCCTTGGTATCATTGATAGGGAAGTACACTTTTCTCTCATTCCCTTTTCATCGTATAAGAGTATTTTGTGTCAAATTTTAATTTATATGTGTATTTTGTGATATATCTCTCAACCCCGAGTCCTTTAAATCCTTAATTGATTAATTTTCAAACTAAGGTGGAGAGAATAGTATTAAAGCTTTTAAACGAGAATTTATTCTATGTTGAAAAGCTCTAATTGAGGGGGAGCCTATATTTAGGGGGAGTGTAACTCTCCATGGTTTTAAAATGGCCCATAATAAAAGATTTTAAAGTGTTATTTTGAAAATAAATCAAAGTGGGAGATTGTTGAGTATTTTGTGCTACTGATTATGTTGATTAATTTTCAAAAGTAACGCCTCCCGTGATTTAAAGCTTTTATATCAATATTTCAGTCATTTAGATTATATTTAATATCATGATAATATATGCTTGACTTTGTGACGATTACTTATATATTTATGTCACAATGATGTAGCCATGAAGTCTTTGACTTACATCATATGGAATTGTTGTTTTGATTTTGCAGGTACCACAATTATTTAATTAAATGCACACACTTACATTATTTGATGACACTTGTATTATGATGTATAGTTATGTTATATGTGATGGCAACTTAAATGAAACACATATAATACAGCACAGTGCATATCATAATTTAACACTTAAGAATTAAGGTGTATGTCATTTTTTTTTGTACCCCAAATAAATATATCCAGCCCTATTTCTCTTTGCCAGACTCGGCCCTTTCCTTTTTCATACCCAAGGTAAACTTCTTCCCTCTACCCTAATCACTTCAGCTATTTGCAAGAAACGGCTATTCTTCTTTCCGTCTTTTCTTCTCCCTTTCTGTTTATGCGTCAACCTTCGAATTAATGGCTTGACTTCAAAATCCCAGAAAAGATGGATGCATTCCTTTCTCCTTCCTTATCTGTTGATAATCAAGCATTGATTATTCGATTCCGAGTTGATTTTCAACACGTTTCGAGCCTGAGACGTGAAGGCTTCGATTATGGCTATTTCATTTCATAAACGCTCCGATTCTGAAACCAATCTTGATTCTCTGCTCCATCTCTTTTCTCCTCGTGCTAGTTTCATATATGGTAAGAAAAGATGCTGCCTTGAGTCGAATTTGTTCAACCATGTGATTGAAATCACATATGGAGGGTGCGTGAATGTAAAGATGCAATCTTTACTCCGATTTGATTCTCACTTCGTCTCTGCAACGTGTTAATTTACATGAAGGCCTGATTCGAAGCACATTTCCTAAACGGGTTTGACCTTTCCTCTGTTTCGTTGCTGATTCGAATCATCAAAGCACTCGATTTGGAAGATTTCGCTATCAATTTTCTTGACAAGGTGAACTCGTTCTCTATCTAAATCGTATTTATCAAATAGCTTACTGATTCAAATTAGTTATTGCTTTGATTTTATGCCGGATGCATTTTGTGACGCTTAAGTGTGAAAGGTTTAACCTTTCATCTGATATGATGCTTGATTCGAGCTTTAATGGTTTGATTTAGAGGATTTGCAGTCAACGTCTCTTACAAGAATTGTATCACTGAAACACGTTTTCAACGTGAAGTCAGTGTTAAAGATTGAATCTTTTACCCTCATGAAGCTAAAATCCTACAGGGAAGTCTCTGTCCAGTTTTCAAATATGTTAATATCTGGCTATTAATTCTAATTTGGGCATTTACTGTGCTGATTACTTTGGTATTTCGTTTTGGCAGTCCTTACCTTTAAAGGCGTGGCCAAAATCCTACCTTTAATGCATCAAGATTGATCATGTGCTGAACTACTTGGCTGTTCAGACCGTGAAACTGAACCGGTAAATTTGAAATGGTAAATAGGCTGTAACCCAATCTTGACCCGATCCCCTTACTTATTAGACTGAGAGATCAGTGAACTCAATGAAGTCATGCCCCTAGGTTGGTTGAATCAGTGATGTCGGTTTGTTGGTTTGTCAGTTTAATTATGTTATATCATTGGTCTTAAAGCTGAGGGTTTACACCCCATGATGCATTGGTCTAATCACGATTTTATATACTGCATTATTAGACTGAGTGGTATCCCCTCTATGATGTGTTGATTAAACCATGTCCTTTTTTGGTTTCAGACTTGAGCTCGTGTTTCTGGTCGAGTCTGAACATAACTCCTTTTTAAACCACTGATCAAACCCTATGTGTTGCCTGCAAAGCTTTTGTTTGATCAGTTCGGTTTGTTCGGGTCTCTTCTAGTGGTTATGTGTTATAACTAGACATATGACCGTTGCGTAGGATGATTGTCACATGTCAAAATCGGTTTCGAAAAGTCTTTGATTTAGCCTTAACTGCATTCACATTTCTTCACCCCTCAATTGCTATATATATACCTAGCTTATTTGAACTTATATCAACTAAGAAATCTAACTGCATTCCCACATTTTCAAAAGTTCAAAAAATCCCTTTTCCCTTTTTTGAAAGTTGTGGTCTTGGTCGAGTAGAGTATTCTGAAGGTTAGAAGACTCTTGTTGGAAATCACAAGAAGCCCCAGTAAGCTTCAGAATCTTCTAGTGGTCAAGGATACTTGTTCTTCACGTGGCATACCGAAGGTACCAAGTATCTTGTCACTTTTGTTCTTAAAGCGTGTTAGATTGATTGTGGTCTGCTGTTTTAGTAATTGTTTACCGAAACTTTATCTTGAAACCTGTTTTGTGTAGTTAAAATCTAGCTAGTGTTCATTTGATTTTATCCATGTAAAGAATCGGTCTCAAAAGTACACTTGGTTTGATAAACCTAGGTGACTTGTCTGGAAAAGACTTGAGGTTTAGATTCTTGACATAAAGAGGTTAACTCAAAGTGACATTAGGCCAGATTGATTCACTAGTGTGTTTATTCCCCTCACTTGTTACCCTTATTAGAATTTCAGTCTGACTCAATTCATTGAGTCAAGTACTAAAATTCTTACACTTCCTGTGATTGGCTTTGTGCTTTCACTAAACCCGAATCTGTCATCTTCTAGCCTGCCATTGCACACGCTAATTTCCTTGTGTTGCACATAAACACTTGACTGAATCAATAATGCACACAAGTTGGCTATAATCAGCTGAACTGTGCTTTACCCTCTGTGCTTTAAACTTGTTAATCCTGCTGTTTGGTAACTGTTGTGCATTGTTCCTTGGTGTATTATACCTGCTACATTGCTGAATAAGGATTACTCTCAACCTGCTGCAATTCTGATTCCTGCTGAGCCTTATATTTGCTGAACTTGCTACTGCCTGCTAGATCTGAGAGTATAATCTGCTCTACTACACATTTGATGATCCATATTGCTTGTGAAGTGCTGAATCCGTGAAACATAATTTGTGTAATAGATCTTTGCTAACTATCTACTGATCATTTGTTCTCAGTGTTGATTAACAGCCTTGACAGTCTAAGCCCTTGACCCTTACCATCACTCTGAAAATCACATGAGTGATCAGCTTATTATGATCAGTTGATTATTTGTACCTTTCAGTCTGCTCTGTTTCTGTATAAATTTCCTGCATTATTGTTTGGATTGATTTAGAACTTTGTTTGTATAAGTAGAACCTGATTTCTGTACTTAATCGGTTATATATTCTTTTCTTGTTACATCAGATTTTCCCCTGCTACACTTATATTGGTTTGTAAACAACCTTGCTGTATAATATGAATTTGGACAATATAATCTGAACCCTTAGATTATCTGAGCAATCTGCTTAAATAGAGTGTTTGAATCTCCATTGTCTTCAGTCTGATCTGCGTTTGATAATTGTGTTTGAACTTTTAGCGACTGCTTCTCAAAAGCATCACTATAAGCTATAATTGCACTTATATGTACCTGCAATAGTTGTGATCTATTTTGATCATATTTTTCTAATACTGCTACAGTGTTTTTTTTATTTTTATCATCCTTTGTTACAATGATAACAAAGCTCATTGTGTTTTATCATCAGTATTGTTAAATTATAGTATTAGCTTCTTTGTTTCTGATAATATTTATTCAAACATATTTGTAACTTGCTTCACTACTGCTGATCACAATATTAATTAGTTTCATCACATAGGTTTTTATAACACAAGCAAATAGTAGAATTCTGTACTTGTTTTACTAGTACTTGTGTTAAGTTTGAAAAAAGTTTAAAAATCACCCACACTCTATTCCACCCCCCCCCCCCCCCCCCTTCTAGAGTGTGTTTGCGCCTATATCGATCCAACAATTGGTAGCAGAGCTTGGTCACCTAGTGATCGAACATCGGTATTAATCTTTGTGATCATTTTTTTTAGAGTGCTTAATTGTCCTATTCACTTATCTTTCACATATTGTGCTTCACATATATATCTTTAAGTATTGTGACTTGACATCTTTTGAATTATAATTAGACCGTCTCCTTTTGCGATATAAATAATTTCTGTGATATAATACACTTGGTCTTTCGAGTTTGAAATTTTGCAGAAGTAATACTCTTCAATCATATACACAGAAATGGGACGCAAAAAGCGTTTGGCTCGATCTAAAGCCCCTTCTACTAGACCTATGAATGAGTTAGCTCTTGGAGCTAAAATTGATAAACATTCGCGCAATACAGTAAAATCAAATTCTGAGCTTTCTAACAACCAATCACAATATTCTGAATCAAATTCAGAATCAAGCTACGACTCAGAATCCAAGGAACACCTTGACATAATTGAAATTTGTGAAGGCTTCAAAAATAGATGTGAGTTTCTATCCAAAACAAATAAAGGTCTCAAAAAGGACATAGTTGAGAAAGACAATCTCATATGTTCCTTAACGAGCACCACAAATCAACTTGAATTAAAGGTTAAATCTTTTGAAGTTGATTTGAAACAAAAGACTTCTGATTATGAGACTGAGTTAGAGTCTTTACGATGTGAGAGGGATAAATTAAAACAAGCTATTCAAGAGCTTGAAAACAATCTTGCTAGATTGGAATCTCCTAGCTCATGTCCTAAAGAGTCTTCGGGTCACACTGAACACATTCTTGATACTTCTAAGGAAGGATCTTTGAATGAGTCTGTAGTCACTGAACCTGAGTCTCACAAGAAAACTTTTGTGCCCCGACCCATTGCACTTACATCACCGGCACAACATTTTGCATCTAAAAATACAGACAAGTATGCTTCATCTTCAAAAGCACACACATCACAACATACTGCGAACACTAGGAAGCATCACGCATATCAGTATGATAGGAGAGGTTCTAGGAACTACACTCCAAAGAACTACTCTTATCAATCTGATTATGAATCACCTAGAAATCATGCCTATAGGAATGTGCATACACCATCATATAGATATCATGCTCATAATGACAATTCATATAGATATCATGATCCTAGGATTTATCAAGCACCTAACTACACCTATAGACAAAATATTCACACACCACGATTTGTGATCCTAGGATTTATCAAGCACCTAACTACACCTATAGACAAAATATTCACACACCACGATTTGCCGAACAACACTTTTGGCACTCAAATCATGGTCATGCATTTCATTCTCATCCACATCATGACCCTTATGCATTTAATGCTTATTACTCATCCTATCCCGACGATGGATTTTATGGTCAGTTTACTAGACCCGTATGGGATAGAAAAACCTAAAATAAGCCCAAAGTTAAGAAAGTTTGGGTTCCTAAGAAACGTCAACCTAACCCCCAAGGACCCAAAATATAAAGGGTACCATAGCCATTTTCTTGCTCTTTTGGTATCAATGAACTAAAACTATCATCGACACAAGCTCAATGTTCAAATGATAATCCTTGGTATCATTGATAGGGAAGTACACTTTTCTCTCATTCCCTTTTCATCGTATAAGAGTATTTTGTGTCAAATTTTAATTTATATGTGTATTTTGTGATATATCTCTCAACCCCGAGTCCTTTAAATCCTTAATTGATTAATTTTCAAACTAAAAGGGAGAGAATAGTATTAAAGCTTTTAAACGAGAATTTATTCTATGTTGAAAAGCTCTAATTGAGGGGGAGCCTATATTTAGGGGGAGTGTAACTCTCCATGGTTTTAAAATGTCCCTTAATAAAAGATTTTAAAGTGTTATTTTGAAAATAAATCAAAGGGGGAGATTGTTGAGTATTTTATGCTACTGATTATGTTGATTAATTTTCAAAAGTAACGCCTCCCGTGATTTAAAGCTTCTATATCAATATTTCAGTCATTTAGATTATATTTAATATCATGATAATATCTGCTTGACTTTGTGACGATTACTTATATATATATGTCACAATGATGTAGCCATGAAGTCTTTGACTTACATCATATGGAATTGTTGTTTTGATTTTGCAGGTACCACAATTATTTAATTAAATGCACACACTTACATTATTTGATGACACTTTTATTATGGTGTATAGTTTTGTTATATGTGATGGCAACTTAAATGTAACACATATAATACAGCATAGTGCATATCAAAATTTAACACTTAAGAATTAAGGTGTATGGCATTTTTTTTTTGGACCCCAAATAAATATATCCGGCCCTATTTCTCTTTTCCAGACTCGGCCCTTTCCTTTTTCATACCCAAGGTAAACTTCTTCCCTCAACCCAAATCACTTCAGCTATTTGCAAGAAACGGCTATTCCTCTTTCCGTCTTTTCTTCTCCCTTTCTGTTTATGCATCAACCTTCGAATTAATGTCTTGAACTTCGAAATCCCAGAAAAGATGGATGCATTCCTTTCTCCTTCCTTATCCGTTGATAATCAAGCATTGATTATTCGATTCCGAGTTGATTTTCAACACGTTTCGAGTCTGAGATGTGAAGGCTTCGATTATGGCTATTTCATTTCATAAACGCTCCGATTCTGAAACCAATATTGATTCTCTACTCCATCTTTTTTCTCCTCGTGCTAGTTTCATATATGGTAAGAAAAGATGCTGCATTGAGTCGAATTCGTACAACCATGTGATTGAAATCACTTATGAAAGGTGCGTGAATGTAAAGATGCAATCTTTACTCCGATTTGATTCTCACTTCGTCTCTGCAACGTGTTAATTTACATGAAGGCCTGATTCGAAGCACATTTCCTAAACGGGTTTGACCTTTCTTCTGTTTCGTTGCTGATTCGAGTCATCAAAGCACTCGATTTGGAAGATTTCGCAATCAATTTTCTTGACAAGGTGAACTCGTTCTCTGTATAAATCGTATTTATCAAATAGCTTACTGATTCGAATTAGTTATTGCTCTGATTTTATGCCGGATGTGTTTTGTGAAGGTTAAGTGTGAAAGGTTTAACCTTTCATCGGATACGATGCTTGATTCGAGCTTTAATGGTTTGATTTAGAGGATTTGCGGTCAACGTCTTCTACAAGAATTGTATCACTGAAACACGTTTTCAACGTGAAGTCAGTGTTAAAGATTGAATCTTTTACTCTCATGAAGCAAAAATCCTACAGGGAAGTGTCTGTCCACGTTTTCAAATTTGTTAATATCTGGCTATTAATTCTGATTTGGGCATTTACTGTGCTGATTACTTTGGTATTTCGTTTTGGCAGTTTTTACCTTTAAAGGCGTGGCCAAAATCCTACCTTTAATGCATCAAGATTGATCCTGTGCTGAACGGCTTGGCTGTTCAGACCGCGAAATTGAACCGGTAAATTTGAAATGGTAAATAGGCTGTAACCCAATCTTGACCCGATCCCCTTACATATTAAACTGAGAGTTCAGTGAGCTCAATGAAGTCCTGCCCCTAGGTTGGTTGAACCAGTGATGTCGGTTTGTTGGTTTGTCATTTTAATTATGTTATATCATTGGTCTTAAAGCTGAGGGTTTACACCCCATGATGCATTGGTCTAATCACGATTTTATATGCTGCATTATTAGACTGAGAGGTATCTCCTCTATGATGTGTTGATTAAACCATGTCCTTTTCGGTTTCAGACTTGAGCTCCTGTTTATGGTCGAGTCTGAACATAAGTCCTTTTTAAACCACTGATCAAACCCTATGTGTTGCCTGCAAAGATTTTGTTTGATCAGTTCGGTTTGTTCGGGTCTCTTCTAGTGGTTATGTGTTAAAACTAGACATATGACCATTGCGTAGGTTGATTCTTTGTCACATGTGAAAATCGGTTTCGTAATGTCTTTGATTTAGCCTTAACTGCATTCACATTTACAATTTTGGGTTCTTCACCCCTCAATTGCTATATATATACCTAGCATATTCGAACTTGCATCAACTAAGAAATCTAACTGCAGTCCCACATCTTCAAAAGTTCAAAAAATCCCTTTTCCCTTTTTTGAAAGTTTTGGTCTTGGTCGAGTAGAGTATTCTGAAGGTTAGAAGACTCTTGTGGGAAATCACAAGAAGCCCCAGTAAGCTTCAAAATCTCATAGTGGTCAAGGATACTTGTTCTTCACGTGGCATACCGAAGGTACCATGTATCTTGTCACTTTTGTTTTTAAACTGTGTTAGATTGTCTGTGTCTGTTTAGTAATTGTTTCCCTGAAACTTTACTGAAACCTGTCTTGTGTAGTGAAAATCTAGCTAGTGTTCATTTGATTGCTCTAACGATGTTATGTTTATTTGTTGAGAAGCAAAGACTAGACCCTTGAAGTTGAGAACTAACTTGGAAAACGAATTAAAACAATTCATAGTGATCAAGGTGGGGAGTAATTTGCATAGTTTAATGGGTTATGTTCTGGTACCAACATCATTCATTAAACCATTGCACGATACACACCTTAATCGAGTGGTGGTGTTGCTTAAAGGCAAGAACACTGAAAGAAATGACTAGTGTCAGGTTGATTTATTCGCATTTATCCATAATTGTGGGGTAGACAATTCTCTCAACAATTGTTATTCTCAACGGAATGCCACCACGGAATAGTGGAAAGGCTACTAGCCCACCAATAAATTCCTGGAAGTGTTGAGGTGCTTAGAAAGGGTTGAAATACCTAAGGAAAAGTAAGTCAAGATGAAGGAATGAAACAAAAGATTGCACATTCTTTGGATGTGTAATAAGTAGTGTCTTTTGGTTTCTGGTTCACAAGTCAGACATTCCTGATGTATACTAAAATGTGATCACTGATTAAAGGAATGTTGTATTTACTGTGGAGATATTTCCTTGTAAAGACAAGGAGAAACAAGGTTCAAGTTCAATATATAGCCCTTGACCGGATGTTAAGGTATTTGAAGATTACAATGAACCTCGGACTACAGTTTACAAGATATCAGGCAGTATTGTAAGAATACTAGGATTCAATTAGATATCTGACTGTAAAGACTCAAAATCCAATGGTGGATATATACTCACTATTGGTGGTGGTGCAATGTCCTGGAAATCCTCAAAGAAAAATGCATACTCAATCTACTACGGAATCTGAGTTTATTGCATTGGACAAAGCTGGAGAAGAAGCAGAGTAGCTTCAGAATTTCTTAGATGATCTTCCGTGTTGGCCAAAGCCAATTCCTTCTATAAACATACATTGTGATAGTATGTCGTCTATAGGACACGCACAAAGTTGTATGTATAATGGTAAGTCTAGAAATATTCATCGTAGACACAATACCCTTAAAATTGATCTATAATGGTTTGATTTCCTCAATTATATATAGAGTCGAAGGAGAATCTTGCGGATCTGCTTCTAAAAGGTTTAGCTAGAGATCGGGTGTCAATTTTTTGACAAACGGGATGGGACTTAAGCCTGTTACGCATGTTCCCTTATAATGCCAACCCAACTATAGTGACTGGAGATCCCAAGATCATGGTTCAAAAGGGACAACTAAGTTAAGAGGGACAGTTAGCACTTACCCATTCTGTTAAAAACAAAAGTGCTTTCTGTATTTTGTTAGGTTAAGCATTAAGCTTTTAATGAATCCTATATCTTGGTCAAGCCATGTGGGGTATTGCAGAGTACTCTTTATAGGAGGTCACCTATGTAAGTGGAAGTGGGGCCGCTTCTGTGAGAATTTGAGGGCTGAATTCTCTAACACACTTTCTGAAACCAAGGTGTTCCAGGACCAAAATAGACACAACCATGAGAACTTCGAGAAGGCCAGGGGGTCTATTGTGTTGATATCAATGTCTAGGCATGCACCAAAGCCTGAGCAGTTCAAGACCTAGTTCACTGCCTAGCCGAGTATGTCCGATGGTATTCTACTAGGGAAGGTTCAAGGCAGCAAACCACCTCGCCCGATGCAATAGAGCTCCGTTTGATATCTCTTCAGAGTCTGGACTGCATTTGCATTAATTTTCATTCATAAGGGTGATTGTTGGAGTAATTTGAATTAAAATTAATTCTAAAATTACGGAGGGTCGCATCGGTTCAATGAAAGGTTATGACTACGTAAGTGGTTGTATCCTTTCGGTTAAAGGTTGCACCTGTTCGGTTGAATCATTTTGAAAGGATGCAACCGTTAGTGAATGGCTTCTTCCCTCTATTTCTGAATGAGAAGACACAGATTTTCCTGCACTTTCATACCGAAATTCTGTCAAAAGAAAAAGACATTTTTTAGCATTTCACAAGTCTTAGATATCAAGGCCGGATCAGTTCGTTACTTGTTCACATCTAAGTGCAAGACTAGAACAAGGAGAATGTTGTATCTTGGGAGACATCTTGCCATATCCGTGTGCACACAGTCGGGGCAATAATTCTTAAGGACAACGTTCTACGCGCCTCAGTCTAACAAATAAGTTTTCGTTTTTTACTCTTTCTTTCTGCATTTTATTTCGAATGTGTTGCAGTAATTTTCTATGAATGAAATGTTCTTTCTTCTTATGTGTTCATCATGCTTGCAATATGTTTCTACAAGTTTATGTTATTCGATTTTCAGAAAAATTAGTAAACCTGTACTACACTACACTACTAATTTTCCCAACACAACACACTTTGAATCACCCAAATCGGAGTTACGTAGGCCAAAATATGGTCCAAATACCGAAACTGGGCCTAGGATATTCCAAGTCGGTAGAAAGAAAAAGACAAAAATACCCTCAGTAAATCGAGAGTTACCCACGATTTACCGAGCACTAGAATCTTCCAGAAACACATTTTCTTGTCCTCCAAGGATTGGGTTTACTCCTAAATCGGTTTATACACCTATATAAGGCCATTCAGAGCAGCAAAATTGTATTCATTCATCATATTATTCTTTCTTCCATCATCTAGATACAATGTAGTCTTTTGGTGAATAAATTCTTCTTTTATTTTCTTCTTTTCTTTCTTGCAAATAAATCATGAGTCTTTCATTATTGAATTGTTCTTGTTTTACACGCTTCATGCATCGTCTTGAGTCGCCGGAGGGAGAGAGAATAGAAGAGTAGATATGTTCTTCGTTATGGGTAGGATCTATTCCAATGTTTTATTTTTTTCTTCAATTCATGATTGTTCTTGTGTTAGATCTAGATTTTGCTTGCATATAATCATCTATGCATTAATTAAACGAACTTTAATCTTCATTCAATTCATTCATATTATACACAAAATTATGGGTTGCGCTATTCAGATCTACGATGGTCTTTATCGCTAGATCTGAATACTTAGTAAATCCTAATTCTGTTGTTCGGCGTCAGCTACGTTGATCTACAGGAATAATTAAAATGAGTAATAGGTCTGGCCAATCTAGTATTCGTAATTTATAAATTAACATGAAGGACTGTTAGTGAAGTGTTAATTAGGACATTGTCTTGATGGACCCTAGGAACGTGCTAGTCAATGTTTATAGCTGCCTATGCGGGTTAGCAGTATGGGTTAACGCTCAATAAAGGAAATTCTAGTTGTTCATGGGTATGGGTTATTACGGACCAATTAAGGTGGGTAGCTTGCGTATAGATTGCCTACTACCATGGTCGGAGTAGATAGGGTTTGGAGTTGCACCCGTAGCTAAATTACGTACACGAGTCGAACACGGATTAATGGGAGGTTAGTTAGGAATAATGTGGTAAGTACCTTTTCGATATTTGATTGATGATTGGTTTATTTGCATCTATTTTATTTACCTTCCTATTATGTTGGTCAATGACCACCCTATCCGATTGACCTATGAATTGTGGATGTGTTTAGCATTATTAAATAATAGTCTCTGTGGGATCGACCTTGAGTCGCCCTTGCTATACTACAATTGACCTAGTATTCTTGCAAGTATATCGTGTGTATTAGTGAATTGCACACGCGATCAAGTTTTTGGTGCCGTTGCCGGGGACTATTTATTTAATTGTTAGGCATAGCCATTAATTTATAGTTAACCTTTTTTGTTATTATTTTTTTTCTTTTCTTTTTGATGATCGCTCGATTAAGCAGTTTCAACTAACCTTTCTTTGTCTAATAGTTTCATAGTCAGGAGAGGAACCAATTTATTTAGTTAATAAAGGAAAGGTGCGAAGCCACTTGAACGTATGTGAAAGGAAATATCCCCCTGCATTGGAGGGAGTTTCCTCTCCTGTAAGTCGTGTGGCTATTGTACCTCTCACGAGTGGAATAAAAATGAGAAGGTTTTTTTTCATCGCCATGTTCCTAAGGCTTTTGAGCAAAGAAAGTGCGGGAGTTTTTTTACTTCGCATGATTATTCGGTTATTATTTTGATTCTTAAGTCTTTTATTTTTATTTGGAGTCTTATAACAGTTTTGTTGTGTTTAAATAATAAAGTTGTTATGTATTGGCTTAAATTATTTATTGCACTTATTCTTTTTAGTTGAGCAATTTACTGCCACATGACATAACAATATTGTTACTTATTCGCGTCTCGCGGTATTAATGGCCTTTGTGCAAGAATTATTTGTTTTAGCAGACCTAGTGTAGATTAGTCATTTGGAGAAGACAACTTTGGTTCCAGTTCAGTGATATGACTTGCTTCAGAGAGTTAGCCGAGTTCTTCTATTTTCAAAAGCTAAGTGTTCTTCTTCTACCTACTATTTTTTGCTTTACTTTTCACATTCACTACAAGAAAATTGAGTATTGGCAGCGCAATATTGGCAGCGCGCATCTATAGCACGCTGCGAATTTGCCTTTTCGCAGCATGCCCACTATATTACGCCACCGATATGAACAAATGGCAGCGTGTGCAAGTGGTAAGCTGTTGATAAACTTTTTGCGACTTGTTTTAACGCGCTGTGAAAAATGTTTTCAATTGGCAGCGTGAAGATGCAAGCCTCCAATGTTTCAACCTATTTCGACTCAATTTTTCATCTTCCTCCTTTTTCGAAATTCCCGAGATAAAATAAAATTTTAGCGCACTAAATAGTCTTTGAGGATTGGAGAACATTCCCCCTCTCTCTAAAATTTCCCCCTTTTATCTGCATCCAAACTGGGCAGAACCCTAATTAGTACTGATGTCGTCATCTGAAAAATAAAAGTGACGCATGTACGAGGTCCTCTAGCCTGAACCGTGAATGCTCAACCGACGAGAGTCGATCGGCGTACCGGAAAATTGCTCCTCAGCACCAACTGAACAAGCTGATCAAATCCTTCTTATCAGAAGTCGAAGCTACTACTCAATTATGGAGCTTGTAAAAGCGAACTACTCTGCGAAAAACGTGAGCAGGCATGGTACGACTCGCTCCATTCTCAAATCTTATTTCGGCTCTACTACGGCAACTCTTTCAATTGCTGTTTCGTCCACGCTTCTTTGGTATATTTTATTGCTCTTTGGGAGTACTATGTGGAATTGGAAGATATTTTCATTGATGCATATGATGATAATATATTCTTTATGGAATTATGATAGCTTTGTTAATTTTTTTTTCATACCCTGCTCCTTTGTTTTGTGTTGTTATGATACATACTTACTTTTTTGGCAAATTTTATGAGGTTTTTAAGTTCCAATACTTCTTGTTTGTACCGATTATCGGCAAATGATGTGATTTTGTTGTGGTAAAAGATCTAATCAAATAATTGTAGTTGTTTTTAATCGATTTTTCACTTCACGTTCATTTGAAATGTATCTTTATGTCCATTGACCTTTGTTCCATTTATATGCAGTAGTGACTTTTTACAATTGTTGGGTTGGGTTTGTGAAAGTGATGTATTTTTGTTGGGTTGATCAGTATTACTTGATGATGGGGCCAAATAGGAAATCGAGGAGGGTGATGGAAGAGGAAAAGGAAAAGTTGAGGAAGGAAGATGAGAGAAAGATGAAGGAGGAGTTAGCACGATTGTGGCCTGAGAAAGAGCCAAATTATGAGGAGCATGAGTGGACAAAGATTGATGAAGTTGAGGATGTGGAAATAGAAGAGGACACGGAGAAGAATTGAAAGATGGGAAACAGGGACAATTGAATTTTGTTGCCTGTGGGAAGAAGTTTAAGAGTGAAAACAATGGAAGAGGACATAAGAAATCAAAGAAACACAAGGAAAAAGTAATAGAGTTATGAGAAGCTTTTGACGATGAAGATTGACAATTTGGAAAGGAAGACACAAATGGAAGTGAGGTAGCAGAAGAGCAACAGGAAGATAAAGTATCTTTTATCAAATTTAGTTTGAATATGAAAAATAATGAACTGTCTCATGCTAACAATTTTCTCTGCAAAGCCTCCTATGATTCCATTGTGAGTATCTCTTCAAGGTTATTTTCAAATCAACCATTATTTTAGTTGTGTAAATGAGACGTACTTCTTTGAGATTCAGCATCATAAGTGCATACACTGTTGGAACCCTAAGGTTATATTTAAATGATACCACATCATTAATCTTCAACTATTTCTAAATATCTTTATGTATTGTTAGTTCATTAGAGCATTTCAAATTTTATGAATGCGATTGTAATTTCTATCTCAAATTTACAGGTCTAAGCAACGCAAGGAGCTTGAACCCAAGGTTATCATCGAGGCTTTGGATTCCAGACCTTTTGATCTCAAGAATCTTTGCAAAGTGGGAGTAAATGAGTTATTCCGAGAGAGCATGATATCCAGATTATAAGATACGATCGTCAATGTATTGACACTCGAGATACGATCATATGGATATTATTACAAATGATAGGATTGTAAGTTACACGAAGAATCGCTTCACATGAAAGGTAGTAGTCATTGCTTTTGACTCTTCCGATAATTGGGAAGTCACAAAGTGTGTTGCTAGACGCTATCCCGTGATCGTTAGGTATGAAGGGCATTTTAGTAAATTGCACTTTGTGTCTACGGCCAACATATTCGGAAGCCTATCAGGTCACACACATATGAACATCGAGTCGGATTAAAATGCGGTTATAGTTGATAACCAAATAAGGAAATTTTATCTCTAGACTATAAAGGTTATAGTGGTAAATTAATATGGTGGTATTTATTTATTATGAATAAATAAAATACAAGATATTAATTATATACAAATTATATTAATTAAAGAATATTCCGGAAGTCAATTTGTTGACTAATGGGGCGCCATTTTAAGTGTGTAAGATACACTTGGATTGTGCACTTTAATTAATAAGATTGTCATAATATTAATATGAGATATTAATTGATTTTTGAAAAATAGATTTATGGTAATACGATAATTATAATGAATATAAGATATTGGCAAAATAAATCATAATTAAAGAGATAAATCAATCTAGTTGATTTTTCTTATTTTATTGGGAAAATGTTTTCTTCTCCTCCAGACCATATGGGGTGCCCCAACCACTATATATAGGAGGTGGGTGTCAAGCTCTTTTGTACATCACAATTGCAAGAGTTCATAATTCTTGTGTAAAAAAAGAGAGCTATCCATAGTGAGTTTGTGAGGGAAGAAAAGGTCCGGTCTAGCAGCCGGAGTTTTTCCGATAGCTATCCAATGAGGATTCCGGCAAGGGGTTCGTGTGGATTAGCGATAGAGGCCGGACGTGTGGACGGCTTGCGCATTGAACTACTCTCCGTTGATGGTCAAAGCGACGATCTTGTAGATCATCAAGGTATAACCGTCAAACTACTTAACGTGTTTATTGCATTAAACGAAGAACGATCTAGTTAAGGAAATCAAATTTTAAATTCCGTTGCGTTAAACTAGTGATTTCCTAACACATTTTACTTGGCCGACCATGGCAGTATGATAAACGTGTCACTTATGATGGTTATTGCAATAAATATTATGTGGCACATCAAGGCAAGCGCATCACTTTGTCTCCCTTAACTCCACAAGAGGATCACTCCGATCAAGTTAAATTTGCTACGAAACGTGAGTCGGAACTTAAAATGCCACCTGCGCCCAGTAGTGCCACTCCCACATCACACACTGGACCTACGGTCAATTCTAATCTTTCTAAAGTGGACACACACATTCGTGATAAAAATGGGAGTTATATGACTGCTAGGGTTTCTTTCTTATTCATGTATAAGGAGTCTTCCCCCATACTTCCCTATTATGGTTCTACAGAGCATGTATCTCCCCCATTCCATTGTTTCATGCTTCTTTCTGATCTCATAGGGACTATCCTTAGTGTTGTCCTAGTGCTTTTGCAGGAATTTGAGGACGTATTTCCACAGGAAGAACCAAGTGGTCTGCCACCACTTAGGGGAGTTGAACACCAGATTGATTTTATTCCGGGGGCGGTGCTGCCAAATCGTCCAGCGTACCAGGCAAATCCTGAGGAAACAAAGGAAATTCAACGTCAAGTGCAAGAGTTGTTGGAAAAAGGTAAAATCCAAGAATCTATGAGTCCATGTGTTGTTCTCGTGATTATTGTGCCAAAGAAGAATAATGAATGGCGAATGTGTGTTGAATGCCGTGCCATCTACCAAAGCACAGTAAAGTATCGGTATCCCATTCCCCGTCTTGATGATATGCTTGATGAACTACATGGCGCCATCGTATTCATTAAAATTGATTTAAAAAGTGGTTATCACCAAGTCCGAATTCAAGAGGGAGATGAATGGAAAACAACTTTTAAAACAATGTGTGGCTTGTATGAATGGCTTGTCATGCCTTTTGGGCTTACTAATGCCCCAAGTACATTTATGAGGGTGATGAATGAGATCCTTCGGGAGATTATCGGTAGATTCGTTGTGGTCTATTTTTTTGACATTTTAATCTATAGCCATGATTTGAACTCACACTTGTTGCACTTAAGATCTGTTTTGGAAACACATAGAAACGCTCAACTTGTTGCTAATCTTAAAAAGTGTTCATTTTGCTTGGATAGTGTTGTGTTTCTTGGCTATGTTGTGAGTGGACAGGGAATTGAAGTTGACCATGAGAAATAAAAGTTGTGGCTGAGTGGCCTATCCCTACAAATGTCTCTGAGGTCCGAAGTTTTCTTGGTCTTGTAAGTTTTTATCGGAGGTTTGTACCACAATTTAGTACCAAGGCTGCCCTACTACACGAGTTGACCAAAAAGATTGTACTATTCCATTGGGGTCCCAAACAATAGGAAGCATTCGATTCTCTTAAAACTCTTTCAATCTCTGCACCTATACTTGTTTTGCCTGATTTTTAAAAAATGTTTGAGATTGAATGTGACGCATCGGGACTGGGAATAGGTGGTGTTTTAATACAAGAGGGGCGCCCTATTGTTTATTTTAGTGAAAAATTAAAATGTGCAACTCTGAATTATGCCACGTATGACAAAGGATTGTAAGTTCTTGTTCAATGCTTGCGTGTCTGTCAACATTACTTGTGTCCTAGAGAATTTGTTATTCATTCTGATCATGAATCATTGAAGGACTTGAAAGGGAAATCTAAGTTACATTTGTGTCACATTAGATGGATGGAATTTATTGAGTCGTTCCCATATGTGATTAAATATAAAAATGTGTTACTGATGCATTGTCTAGACGCTACACTCTCATCACACACATGCAAACTAAGCTTCTCGGTTTTGAACGCATTAAAGAATTGTATGAAGATGATCTTGTTTTTCTAACTTGTATAAAGCTACTAAATTTGCTGCTCATGAGAAGTTCTATAGACATGAGGGTTTTCTTTTCAAAGAAAATAAATTGTGTATTCCCCGTGGTTCTATGCGTGAATATTTGGTTAGAGAGGCGCATGGTGGTGGCCTAATGGGTCATTTTGGTATCACCAAGTCATTGGGTATGACTCAGTCTCATTTTTATTGGCCTAACATGATTTGTGATGTTCGTCGTATTTGTGAGTCTTGTGTCACTTGTTTTCACGCTAAATGAAAGTCTCACCCTCACGGTTTGTATACTCCCTTGCCTATTCCCTCCTTTCCCTGGGTTAATCTTTCTATGGATTTTGTGTTGGGTTTACCGCGTTCTCAGATGGGTAAGAATTCAGTTTTTGTGATCGTTGATCGTTTCTCAAAGATGGCTCATTTTAATGCATGTCACAAAACAAATGATGCATCTCATATTGCTGAATTATTTTTTAAAGAAATTGTGCGTTTGCATGGTGTTCCTAATTCTATTGTAAGTGATCGTGATGTGAAATTTGTGAGGCATTTCTGGCGTGTACTTTGGATGCGTTTAGGTACAAGTTTGTTGTATTCTACTGCCTACCATCCACAAACCGATGGCCAAACAGAAGTTGTGAACAGAACATTGGGACAATTATTGCGCATTGTTGTGCACAAGAATTTAAAGAATTGGGAATCTTGTTTACCATATGTTGAGTTTGCTTACAATCGTGCTACTCATTCTGCTACTAAACACTCTCCATTTGAACTTGTGTATGGATTTAATCCTACCACTCCTTTTGATCTAGTTCCACTTCCTCCAGGAATGCGAACGAGTCTTGACGGTTAACAGAAAGTACAGATGGTTCGTGAGTTGCATGCTAAAGCAAGGAAAATTGTGGAAGCTCAAACTCTTCTCTATGAAAAACATGCCAACAAAGGAAGAAAAGAATTAATCTTTGAACCAGGAGATTGGGTGTGGTTGCACTTTCACAAGGAAATATTTCCTCACAAGCATAAATCAAATTTGCATCCCCGTGGTGATGGTCCATTTCATATTTTGGAGAAAATCAACAACAATTCCTACAAGGTTGACATTCCACCTGATTGGGGTGTTTCAAACTCGTTCAATGTGGCTGAAATGTATCCGTTTGATAAGCCGCATGATCTGAGGACAGATCCTTCACATCTGGAAGGGTCTGATGTGAATCAGAATCCATTAACATCACATGATCCTTTGACATTCAAGGCTGGTCCCGAAACAAGGCTGCAACGTAGAAAGCGACTTAAGGCTTTGGATAAATTAGTCCACTTATTTACTGAAGAGTCCAAGCCCAAAGTTGAAGATGGTGAAATTACTAAGTCCATAATATATGCTGGTGGGCTGATGGAGTAAAAGAACAAACATTGGACATCTTTTATTACATTTTATTATATATCTTTAATGTATTATTAAATAAATAAGTTGCAAAAACAGTGGCTGAATTTTGAGGGGAGCCACTTTTTGAAGATTTCAAGCTTGGAAAAGTCAAAGAATCATGCATGCAACTTGGAAGATACAAGCATTGGATAAAGAAAATACATCGCACTTAGAAGAAAACATTAAACTTGGATGAGCTCTTTCATGCGCCACTTTTTGGGATGAATTTCAAGAAGACTTTTGATTTATTTTAGGAAGACTTTTTACCTTACTTTTATGGATACATGTACCTTATTTTGTCCTTGTTCTCGGTGAATTTTATGATTTATATTGCAATATTTCGTAACAATAATCCCCGTGTTTTAGTAATTTTTATAGAAAATTACGTATTGAATGAATAAATTGAAGAAATGGGTTTAAAGTTATAAAAAGTGTAAAACGTGTCAATTACGCGCTTAAAATGATGATTTTATGTTGGTTTGAGTTGTGTTACACTTTGGTATGCTTTCAATGACTTGCAGGTGTTAAATGCGACTGGAAAAAGATGATTTGGAGATTTCCAGCAATCTGGCGGACGTTTGCAAAGCTGGACGTGCGTTTGTTGCCCAGGCAAGCTGGACGAACGTCTGAATCACCAGACGAGCGTCCAGGAGGATATTTTAGATTCAGAGTGTTTGGACGTTGCATGGCCGAGCGTCTGAACTGGCGTCCAAAGCAGCTGGACGGGCGTCCGGAATGTTGAACTGACGTCCAGAGGGGTAATTCGGATTCAGGATTGACAGATCGTTTCCTGGACGGGCGTCCAGGAAGACCAGACGGGCGTCCAGGAAGACCAGACGGGCGTCCGGGTGCCGACTTAACCCTAGCCGCCTCAGTTTCCTATAATACATGCGACATCCAAACCCTAAAAAGGCATATAACTCACAGCAGCCGCATATAATTCACAGCAGCCGCATATAATTCAGAGCAGCCGGACCAAACCCTAGAAGATCATGAGTTTCTTCCTTTCAACCATGTCTTGGATCATCGCAAAGATGCAAGGCTATGCAATTCGCAGTAGAACAGCTGGAGGATATCACATCAACATCACCACAACCACGGATTGTTAGGTTATCTTTATTTATGATTCGAATATTGTGTTTTATTTATCGATTGGTATTTGGATTGATTGTTAAGTGTTTTGTTAGATAGGAATATCAATGAAACCATATGTTAATTTGAATTTGTATGGAAATATGATTCAACAATAGAACTTTTTCGATCGATACAATTAATAATATCTTGAGGAATCATTTGTTGTTAATTGGGTAATATAATTTGGGGAACAAATTGATGATCTTGTGATGAATGTTAGATTGTTTTACTTGGAAAAGAAAAAAATATCCTAGAAATTGAGTTAAAGGAATTTAATCGATTTTGAGATAGATCATACCAATAAAATCGTATTTTGATCATAAAGTGGTTGTGTGATTGTTGTGTGGTTGATTCTAGTTGTTCTACTTTTCTTTTAATTATTTGATAAACCAAAATCATTCGTATCAATTGTGATTGCTACGTTTAGTTGTTTTAAAAACCCTAGTTTACCTGCTGTCTTTTTCGGCATATTTCTGTTTTTGAGATCGTAACCGGATGCCCGTCCGCTGTTAGTGGACGCCCGTCCATTATTGAAGTTTTTCTGCTTTCTGTTTATTTTAGTCATTGTTCTTCGTTTCTGTTTTATAATTAATATAAAATTTAGGTTTAGATAGTAAATTGTGACATATTTGATAGAATAACTGCCCTTAATCCGATAAACATTCGATTCCCTTAGGACGACTCGGCAACACCCTGTACTACGAACCTTATACTTGGGGTGTTCCGATAAAATAAATTTAAAACTAGTTTTATCGAACAGTCCTAAAAATGGGCATGTATTTGTACTTGGAAAATCAGATTTTAAACATAAAAATATATCTTCACTTGCAAAGTGTTGTTAAGTTTTGCTCTGGAAAGAGAATACTTATTTCTGGATTTATCAAGGACATAGAAATTCCTTGTGGATATCCCATATACTGATGTGCTTAGGTGCATTGTTACCTAAGTGTCAAAGTCTATTCCAATGTGCTTTCTCACGGGTTGAGTCTGTGTCAAGGAGCTATCGTTGATTCCAAGGTGGAGGTGTGTCAAGGACCGTCTACAAATACCTCAAATCCATGATCCCAAGTTTTAAATCAAGTCAACCTTTCCCGGTTAACTTCAGTTGGTATCAGAGACTAGCGGATTGATGGTATTATATCCTTCTTCTTCTTTTTTTCAAAAAAAAAAGTCGACGATTTGAATCCAAAATAAGGAAAAGAAAAATACAATCGTCGTGTTGCACAAGTAAATCGTATGTATATAGAAGAACGTTGAGTAGTACTATGTTCCATACGAGCAACACTTAGAAAAAATCCCATAAATTTTTTTCCTCCATGTATTTGTACTTGGAAAATCAGATTTTAAACATAAAAATATATCTTCACTTGCAAAGTGTTGTTAAGTTTTGCTCTGGGAAGAGAATACTTGTTTCTGGATTTATCAAGGACCAAGCAATTCCTTGTGGATAACGCATGTACTGATGTGCTTAGGTGCATTGTTACCTAAGTGTCAAAGTCTATTCCAAGGTGCTTTCTCCCAGGTTGAGTTTTGGTCAAGGAGCTATCATTGATTCCAAGGTGTTACCTCACAAGTTGGGGGTGTGTCAAGGACCGTCTGCAAATACCTCAAATCCACGATCCTAAGTTTTAAATCAAGTCAACCTTTCCTGGTTCACTTCAATAATGATGCTTCGACTCCATGTATGTTTATGATTGAGATCAATGTAGCTTCTTCTAAGTCAAACAACTGAGTATTAGGTACTGGATGTGGTACTCATATTTGTATGGATATGCAGGGACTAAGAAGGACTAGAGATCTGAGGAAATGAGAAGTGGACCTGCGCGTTGGGAATGGAGCAAACGTTGCTGGCCGAGCCGTAGGAGTTTATTTTATTTCGTTGCCCAGTAGGCTAGTACTTGAATTAAATAACTGTTATTTCGTTCCTGCTCTTACGAAGAGCATTATTTCAATTTCTGCATTGCATGTTGAAGGATTTTCTTTTACGTTTAAACATAAATGTTGTTCTTTTTCACATGATAGAATGTTTTATGGTACTGGAAAACATGGAAATGGTCTCTACACATTAGATGTGAATGTTGATATACTTAATATAAACAATGAGAAAGAAAGAACAAGTGACTTGAATAAATCCTACTTGTGGCATTGTAGACTTGTCCATATACATAAGAATCGCATTTCCAAACTCAATAAAAATTAAGTGTTGGATCATTTCGATTATGAATCATTTGATACATGCAAAGCTTGTTTACTTGGCAAGATGATAAAGTCACCATTTAGTGCCAATGGGATAAGATCCAACGAATTGCTTGAGCTCATACATACTGATGTCTGCGGTCTAATGTCAGTTCAAGCCAAATGAGGATACTCTTATTTCATCACATTCACTGATGACCATTCTCGATATGGTTATGTATACTTAATGAAGTATAAGTCTGAAGCCTTTGAAAAGTTCAAGGAATTCAGAAGTGAAGTGGAGAAACAACTAGGTAAGGAAATCAAAACACTTCGATCCGATTGAGGTGGAGAATACCTAGATGGAGAGTTTCAAGGTTACTTGAAAGAGAATGGGATTCTACCTGAATGGACTCCACCTGGAATGCCTCAAATGAACGGCGTATCTGAGAGGAGAAATCGCACTTTGCTAGACATGGTACGATCCATGATGAGCTACATAATTCTTCCAAAATCATTTTGGGGGGTATGATCTAGAAACAACATCATATACACTTAACTGAGTTCCATCAAAGACGGCTGACTCTACTCCATGTGAAGTATGGCATAAGAGGAAACAGAGTCTGGCATATCTGAAACCTTGGGGTTGTCTGGCTTATATGAAGCGGATGATGCCCGATAAATTAGAAGCCAGATCTGACAAATGTCTATTCGTGGGTTATCCTAGAGAAACTAGCGGATACCAATTTTACCATCCATGAGAGCAAAATGTGTTTCTCTCCATGACTGGCCACTTTCTGGAAAAGGAGTTTATTCTTGATAGCGTCAGTGGGAGTAAAATTGATCTTGAGGAAATTCAAAAACCACTTATGGACAACAATCAGTTGATGAAAGTAGAGCAGACACCACATATAGATGAGGTGCAAACAGATGCTCTAGGAACACAGACACCTCGAAGATCCACTAGGGAACGTCGTGAACCCGGAAGGTACAAAGGCATAAATCTCATGGAATATGAGGACCCTAAACCTTATGAGGAGGTGTTGATGGGGCATGACAAAGAGAAATGGCTAGAAGCCATGCATTCTGAAATTGAATCCATGAAAGACAACCAAGTTTGGAACTTACTTGATCCACCTGAAGGAATAGTTCCTATAGGGTGTAAATGGGTCTTTAAGAGAAAGATCGACATGGATGTTAATGTGACAACCTCCAAGGCAAGGTTAGTGGCAAAATGTTATAAGAAAAGAAAAGGAGTTGACTATGACGAAACCTTTTCGCTAGTAGACATGTTGAAGTCCATTAGAATTCTGCTTGCTATTGCAGCATACCATGATTATGAAATCTGGCAGATGGGTGTGAAAACAGCTTTCCTTAACGGGAATCTATCTAAGGAAGTGTATATGACACTAATCGCGTGTGCAATTCACTAATACACACGACGTACTAGCATGAGTACTAGGTCAATCGTAGTATAGCAAGGGCGAGTCAAGGTCGATCCCACAGAGACTATTATTTAATAATGGTAAACACAACCACAATTCATAAGTCAACCGGATAGGGTGGTCGTAGACCAACATAATAGAAAATTAAATAACATAGATGCAAATAAACCAATCATCAATCATATATCGAAAAGGTACTAACTGCACTATTTTTAACGAACCTCCCCTTAATCCGTGTTCGCCTCATGTGCATAATTTAGCTACGGGTGAAACTCCTAACCCTATCTACTCCAACCATGGTAGTATACAATCTATACGCAAGATACCCTTATTAATTGGTCCGTAATAGCCCATTCGCATGAAGAACTAAAATTGCCAGTATTGAGTGTTAACCCATACCGCTAACCCGCCTAGGCAGCTATCGACATTAACTAGCACGTTCCTAGGGTCCATCAAGACAATGCCGTAATTAACACTTTACTAACATCCTTCATGTTAAATTACGAATTACGAATACTAGATTGGCCAGACCAATTACTCATTTTAATTATTCCCTTCGATCAAGTCGCTGACGCTGAGCCACAGAATTAAGATTTACTAGGTATTCAGATCTAGCGATAAAGACCTCACATATCTGCAGAGCGCAACCCATAATTTTGCGTATAGTATGAAAGAATCGAATGAAGATTAAGCTTCGTTTAATTAATGCATAGATGATTAGATGCAAGCATAATCTAGATCTAACACAAGAAAAAATCATGAATCTAAGAAAGAAATAAAACATTGGAATAGATCTTACCCAAAACGAAGAACATATCTACTCTTCTATTCTCTCTCCCTCTGGCGACTCAAGACGATCCATGAAGATCGTAAACCAATCACAATTAAATAATGAAAGACTCATGATTTATTTGTAAGAAAGAAAAGAATAAAATAAAAGAAGAATTTATTCACCAAAAGACTACATTTTATCTAGTTGATGGAAGAAAGAATAATATGATGAATGAATACAATTCGCAACTCTGAATGGCTTTATATAGGTGTATAAACCGACTTAGGAGTAAACTCAATCCTTGGAGGACAGGAAAATGCATTTCTGCAAGATTATGAGATTCGGTAAATCACGGGTAACTACCGATTTACCGAGAGTATTTTTGTCTTTTTCTTTTTGCCGACTTAACTTGGAATACCCTAGGCCCAGCTTTGGTATTTGGACCATAACTTGGCCTACGTAACTCCGATTTAGGTGATTCAAAATGTGTAGGAATCCTTTTTTATAGCCCTAAAACTTTTATGTAGATGAAACATCCCAAGTCGTCTTGTAAAGCTTCGGAAACTGCATTGCAAGATCACCAATAAGATTCTCGGGTCCAATCTCCGCTCGAAACACTTCAACCTTCAGCTCCGTTCAGTTCTTTATCGATTATCTCTCTCCTTCATCCCAAATGATGCTTCGAACACTCGTCCATATCTCAATAAAACCATAGCACACATAGTAGCTTCTATTTCTAGCAAATAACGCATAAAATACAAGGTTAATACGCATAATACCAATTTAGTCACCCCGGACGTGGCTTAATCGCATTTAGCTAATTAACCTATGATTTCATACATTTTATCACCATAAAGAGCACAAATCCAGAGTATATTGATGTTAAAATATGATACCAAGTTGACCATCGTCAACTACCCCCCACTTAGCTTTTGATCGTCCCGAGCAAAAACCAAATCCAACAAACCCCATAAACAATTACAAACTAATTAAGAACAGACTCATTCAAGAATGATAAATAAGATGAGGGTCAACACATTTCGATCAGTAATCCATTAAGCACTATCTCGTAGTAGAACCGACATGTGTGAATAACTCTCAAACAACAATGACGCAGACAGAATCACATTATATCAATAAGGATTTTAGGCAAAACATGTATCATGCATAAATCCATAAGCTCCCGATTAATCATCACTTACCAATACATCAATGTGTCGTGTGATAAATCTTTTGTGATAGTGCATTCAAGAAAAGAATGAAGTTATAAAGACCTCACAATCCTTACTTATCAATGTGCACACTCGCTCCTCTTGCCTTCAGACTCAGGCAAAAAACATGAAACCTTACTTGGGCCGGGCGGACTTGGGGTCTGAGCATTACTCTTAGGTCCTCGTTTGTTTTATTTTTATGCGAGGTCATGCCTTTTTCACTACTTTCTGAGTTCGCTTCCCTCACTTCCTTTATTTTATATATATATATTTATATTTATATATTATTTTTTTTCTCTCTTTTTTTAATCTTTTTTTTCCTTTATTTTTGGGAAGATTTCTCACTCTTTTTTCTCTCTCACTCGCAAGCCCATTGTATCATGTTTACCTTGTTTGGCATCAAAGTTGCTACCATCCTCCTACAACAATTGGTTAAAGTATATCCACCGACAAATATCGATTCCCGGTCTAAGATAACTCTTCATCTTATCTAAATACTTCTCACTCAGATTGCATGCTCAAAAATAGAATGCAATAGTAAAATAATAATTAATAAGTCACTACTTCATGCAACATAACACATGCTCATTCTTCCTTACTAAATTGAATAATGCGTCATCTATACTACATACTGAAGAAGTGAGTTATACGTGCTTAAAAAAGGTTGATTCCACAACAAGATAGATGATTAATAATCCACTACTTCAAATAGTTGATAAACTCCTTATTCATCATTAATGAATTAAGTATGTAATTAAGAAATTTCAATGAGTTAGGGTTTTCATATCATTCAATTCAATAAATCAAAATTCACAAAAGTAAGTGTAAGTGTGTCCCAATTTTTCAAACTAAGTGTTATGCCTACCCCCCACTTTAAAAGTCAACATTGTCCCCAATCACTACAACAAAAATGGCTTTTCGCGGCGTGCAAAATGTCTATTGGCAAATAAGACATTCTTGTGTTGCACATTTCAAAGCCGCTTAAAAGTACAAGGCTTTCGCGGCATTTAATTGCACGCTGCTAATGGTTTTATTAGCGACTACACCTACTGTACGCCCTTGCTATTATTTGCATCTTACTTTGCATCTTTGCCGAAACAATTGTTATATTCAAAGCGACATGTCGCCAATTCGATATATTTATTAATAGCAGCTTACTAATGTGTGTTGCGGAAAAGCTTTTATTTAAAAAAAAATGCTATATTTATCCGATTTACGGACTACTGCTCACATATACACAAAATATTTTCAATAATACACGACTCAATACTATACCGAGTACCATAACAATAGAAATACTAAATCAAACATTCAAACACGTTGGAAGTAGTAGGAAAATCCATTAAACTCCACATATCATGTTTCTATGACAATACACTAAAATAACAAATTGCCTCCACTTTGTCCCGATGAAGCATATCTTTTCTGTTTACAGGAGGAGGCCATACATAAATAGTACATAAAAACAAGAACAAACATTGTACTGTCTAGAAATTCTTTGGGTCTAAATTCGACTTTTATAAGCTAACATACATCACAGTAAAGTATATGTGGGACTTCTCTTCACAACAATGGTAGTAATATTGGTACCTCCTTGTGTAAATTTGCAGTGTGATCCACACCAATAGTATAGCCAAACCTTCTCTACCGGACCAGCCCTGGAACACCACAACTTTCACATCCTCTCTTGCATTTAGCCCAATACCCATTCCCATAAGAGTAACTCTCAAGCTCCTTCCCGAGTTCATCCACCTACTGATAAGATTATTAATTAGGACAATTCATTAGCTATTATTCCCATAACCTCATTGTATGAAAAACTCAGCTAATATATCTAAAACCTTGGTATTGAAAAAGTAACGGATGCAGAAGAATTGCACTAAGGACATGCGATATGCAGCTAAAGGAAAGTACATATTTTGATTTTCAAATGATCAAGCATACTCTACCAAATCAGAAAGAGTATCAAATCTTCATAAGTGACTGGAATATATCCGTAAAATCACTGGGATATATCCTTTTAGTAGAAGCGAACTTGGTTAACTCTGCAACGGCTTATTATTTCACTTCAATCACTTGGAAGCTTTATGAAATTAGATGAAACAAGTACTATGGAAATAAAAACAATAGACCCAAATGTGTCTAAGATAAAACAATGATGGGAAAAAACATTTGCAAATTGTAAAGTGAAAACTAACCACTCCTTCCTAAAGCCCATATTTCTCCAAAGGTGTCAATGTATCAACAGGATCAACAAGTTCGTATCCATCAATCTCCTGAAGAACCGGCAGGACATAAAGGTCATATGTAGCAAAAATGTCAGCAAGAATGATCAAGCATTGCTTGTGAAAAAATCAATAACTAGAAAGCCTGAATAATCTAGAACTAACAAGAACTTTTGCTTGTAAAGGTTTCAATTACGTTCCATGATAGTTCTAGGAAAATTTCAACATGAAGAATTGATATTGCCTTCAGTTTTAGATTCTTCAAAACTGAGAGCTAGACATTCCTTATAAGAAGGCCATTTCGGATATTCGATCCCAATCATAGGATACGCGATTCCCGGACGACCAATCATGTATACTCCGCATGCTTCAATATCATACCCAATCACTACCGCATGATCGCCCCGGGGTTAGGAGAAATCTCAATAGTGTCAAAGCATGACAATCCACACCGTGATGCCATGAAGACTCCGGTCAAAAGGATAATTACACAACCGCCACATAGTGTGACACTTAATGTAAGTGGGTCAGTCTAACGTACGCATTCTCTAATACACGTCCATGTACTGTCCAAGTGTCCCTACACTTCGATAGACGAGATCTATCCCTACCTTCTAAAAGATAGAATACATCCAATACGTGCTAGTCTGATTATACTATGAATGTCCCATTTGATAATACATAAGACTAGAGACATTTAAGTACCAACCTTGTTATGGTGATTAGAGATCTCATCAACCATAATCACTATCATGGTTTCTCTATCACAGATTGATACTAGGGACGTTACTATATATATACAACAAATAATATAAAGATAAACAATATATAATAACATAAATGCTTTTATTAATCATAACAAAGTTATTACATGAACTAAATAGACTGTAAATGACCCGACCCAGTCGGATCCGGTCCAACCTGATTGGGTTTAGGACACATTTCCAACAATCTCCCACTTGGCCTAAAGCCAATCACCCATATGCCTAAGCCCGTGCAAGTGAACATGTTTCTCATGCTTTGCTTGAGACAATGCTTTGGTCAACAGATCAGCTATGTTATCATCCGTGTGGACCTTCTCTATCTTTATATCTCCTCTATCTACTATCTCTCTAATCAAGTGATAGCGCCATAGCACATGTTTGGACTTCTGATGAGACCTTGGTTCCTTTGACTGAGATATCGCTCCATTATTATCACAAAGATCTGAGGCTTTCGACCTTCAATGGAGGAACCACACCAAGTTCGATGAATGAACTTCTTCATCCAAATCGCTTCCTTTGCCGCCTCCGAGGCTGCTATGTATTCGGCTTCCATTGTAGAGTCTGCAGTAGTCTTCTGCTTGGAACTCTTCCAGCTCACTGCTCCGCCGTTAAGCGTGAAAACAAATCCAGATTGTGACTTAAAGTCATCCTTGTCAGTTTGGAAACTGGCATCTGTGTAACATCGTAATACTAAATCATCATTCCTGAAAACCAAGAACATATCCCTAGTACATCTCAAGTACTTGAGGATATTCTTGACAGCAATTCAATGACCATCACCTGGATTGGACTGGTACCTACTAGTCATACTAAGAGGGTACGAGACATCTGGTCTTGTGCATAACATGGCATACATGATAGACCGATTGCCGAAGCATAAGGGACTTTAATCATTTTTGCCCTTTCCTCCTCTGTCTTAGGACTCATTCCCTTCGACAGGTAGACCCCAAGTGACATGGGCAGCATTCCTCTCTTGGACTGCTCCATGCTGAATCTCTTGAGCATCTTGTCTATGTAGGTGGATTGCGACAGACCAAGCAACCTTTTAGATCTAACTCTATAGATCTTTATTCCTAGAATATAAGCTGCATCACCCAAGTCCTTCATTGAGAAGTTCTTGGATAGCCAAGCTTTGACCGATTGTAACATAGGCACATCATTCCCTATGAGCAATATGTCATCTACATAAAGCACTAAGAACACAATGGCACTCCCACTAACCTTCTTGTAAACACAGGGCTCATCTTCGTTCTTGATGAAATCAAACTGTTTCATTATCTCATCAAAGCGAAGATTCCAACTCCGAGAAGCTTGCTTTAACCCATAAATGGATCTTTGCAGTTTACACACCATCATGGCGTCATTGGTTGTGAAACCCTCAGCCGTGTCATATACACTTCCTCAGCATGAGTTCCCGTTAAGGAAAGCTGTTTTCACATCCATCTGCCAGATTTCGTAATCATGGTATGCTACAATAGCGAGCATAATTCTAATGGATTTTAACATGGCAACAGGCGAAAAGGTTTCGTCATAGTGAACTCCTTGTATTTGCTTATAACCTTTTGCCACTAGCCTAGCCTTGTAGGTAGTCACGTTACCGTCCATGTCGGTCTTTCTCTTAATGACCCATTTACACCCTATGGGAACAATTCCTTTAGGTGGATCAACTAAGTTCCAAACTTGGTTGTCTTTCATGGATTCCATTTCAGAATTCATGGCTTCCAGCCATTTCTCTTTGTCATGCCTTAATAGCACTTCCTCATAAGTTCTAAGGTCCTCATCTTCCATGAGATACACGCCAGTATACCTTTCAGGTTCACGGCGTTCCCTGGTGGATCTTCAGAGGTGCTAATGCGTCCAAGGTAGAGGATGGTGTCACATCTGTATGTGGCAAGTCCTCTACTTCCATCAATCGATCATCATTATCCGTAAGCGGTTCTCAAATTTCTTCAAGATCAATTTTACTCCCACCGACCCTATCCGAATAAACTCTTTTTCTAGAAAGTGGCGACCCCTGAAACAAACACCTTTGTTCCTCGGGATGGTAAAATTGGTATCCTCTAGTTTCTCTAGGATAACCCACAAATGCAGACATTTGTCGATCTAGCTTTAATTTGTCGGGATCATCCGCTTCATGTAAGTCGGACAACCCCAAGGTTTAAGATATGCTAGACTCGGTTTCCTCTTATGCCATACCTCGTATGGTGTGGATTCAACCGTCTTTGATGGAACTCGGTTCAGTGTATAGGATGCGGTTTCTAGAGCATACCCCCAAAATGATTTTGGGAGAACTGCATAGCTCATCATGGATCGCACCATGTCTAACAAGGTGCGGTTCCTCCTCTTAGACACGCCATTCATTTGTGGCGTCCCGGGAGGGGTCCATTTAGGTAGAATCCCATTCTCCTTCAAATAGTCTTGAAACTCTCCATCTAGGTATTCTCCACCTCGATCGGATCGAAGTGTTTTGATTTCTCTGCCTAGTTGTTTCTCCACTTCACTTCTGAATTCCTTGAACTTTTCAAAGGCTTCAGACTTATACTTCATCAAGTATATGTAACCATAGCGAGAATGGTCATCAGTGAAAGTGATAAAATAAGAGTATCCTCTTTTGGCTTGAATTGACATTGGGCCACACACATCAGTATGTATGAGCTCAAGCAATTCATTGGATCTTATCCCTTTGCCACTAAAAGGTGACTTTGTCATCTTGCCAAGTAAACAAGCTTCGCATGTTTCAAACGATTTGTAATCGAATTGATCCAACATTCCATCTTTATGAAGTTTGGAAATGCGATTCTTATTTATATGGCCAAGTCTACAATGCCATAAGTAGGATTCATTCAAGTCATTTGTTTTGGCTTTCTTGTTATTTATATTAAGTACGTCAACATTCATATCTAATATGTAGAGACCATTGCTAAGTATGCCAGTACCATAAAAGATTCCATCACGTGAAAAAGAACAACATTTATTCTCAAACGTAAATGAAAAACCATCAACATCTAATGCGGAAATGGAAATAATGCTCTTCGTAAGAGCAGGAACAAAATAACAGTTATTGAGTTCTAGTACTAGCCCACTGGGCAATGAAAGAAAATAAACTCCTACGGCTAGTGCAGCAACACTTGCTCCATTCCCAACGCGTAGGTCCACCTCTTATTTCTTCAGATATCTAGTTCTTCTTAGTGCCTGCATATTCGTACAAATATGAGAACCACAACCAGTATCTAATACCCAGTGGTTAGACTTAGAAGAAGTAATGTTGATCTCAATCATAAATATACCTGAAGTCGAAGAATCAGAATGCTTCTTCTTGGTACTCAAGAAGCCCTTGCAGTTTCTCCTCCAATGTCCGGTCTCACCGCAATGGAAGCAAGCATCCTTGGATTTGTCTTTCGCTATCTTAGGCGTTGGCTTAGGTGCAACCTTCGCCTTCTTGGACTTTTTCTGGGCTTTTTCCTTGCCCTTGCTTGAAGTGACCAGCAACACTTGCTTTCCCTTCCCCACAGTGCCCTCAGCAGTCTTGAACATGTTCAACAACTCTGCAAGGGAGCAATCTATCTTCTTCATGTGATAGTTCATCACGAACTGCGAGAATGAATCAGGTAGAGAATGCAGAATCAAGTCAATACTCAACTCTCGTTCCAACTTGTGGCCCAGCTTCCCAAGCCTCTCTATATACCCGATCATTTTAAGCATGTGTGACCCCACAGCAGTCCCAGATGCCATCTTAAAACTAAACAGGGCCTTCAAGACCTCATACCTCTCAGTGCGAGACTGAGAAGCATAGAGTTCCTTCAGGTGGACCATGATTGTGTAGGCGTCCATAGACTCATGCTGTTTCTGCAATTCAGGTGTCATAGAAGCAAGCATGATACATGTAGCATCAGTACTGTCAGAACAGTACTTGTTATACCTCTCGACAGCATCCGCAGCTGAACCCTCAGCGGGCTTTTCCGGTAGGGCCCCGTCCAAGACATAGCCAATCTTCTCGTGCCTCAAAACGATTTTGAGGTTCCTTTCCCAATCGAGAAAATTCGTCTCGTCAAGCTTGTTTTCGATGATAAAACGAAGGTTCAATTTGTTTGACATTTTCTACAACAATAAATAAAGATAGAATAAGTAAAAGCTCATGTATGAAAACCCTAAATTTGCACTTAAAATTTTATAAGGTCTTACTCCCACTAGCCAACTATTCCCTATTGGCTTTCAAGAATTTAATTAATTCTTCAGTGGCTAGGATCCCATCTAGTTACCTTGATTCCCGACGAGGGCCGATCAACCGAGATAATTTCGACAGGTAGGTACTCTTACGATCATGATCGCATCGCGACTCAGTGGTCGACTAGTCACCTCTTTGACGCTTCACATCTCTATGTGATAGTCAACCCCTTGTCTCTAAGATCAGGCGGTCCTGCCGAGGGACTCTCACCGCAAGATTCTTCGATTCTGTAACCCCAATATTCATGAGATCTCATAACGATCATATCTCAATAATAACGATATACCCGTGGTAGGTCAACTCCCGACGAGGGCCGATCAGTTGGATCCGAACAAGGGCTCTTCACCGTCATTATAATATTAGGAGACAATTTTGGCTCGATTTTTGGCGTGGGAATAATTTTAAATTAATTCACTTAATTAATTTGGTTTAATTATGGTCTCATCTACTATGTGCATATTACTACGATATCATATAAAGTAAAACATACACAACATTCCGCGCACAAAATAACCGATATGATCATGGACTTTTCCTAGGTGCGGTTTCGAATACAAACTGACGAAACCGCGGGTCACAAACTAAGTGTATCTACAACCACCAATAGGATCTTTATTGCTGTACGCCAATGGGTTCTTTATCTCTCCTTGGTCTTCAACTTCTTGTTCCATTCTTGTTACATAGTAATTTATCTAATAATTACACCCGCCGCACACGGGGGAGCTAACGGAATGGGATAAATGCAAAAAAGTAAACTAGGTCACGTTCTTCATAACGGCTCAGGACAATTTTTCAAAACCAACATAAAGAAAACATTCCCATCTATCCTATTGGTCGAGTCCATGATCAATCTGGTCCATATAATCACATTATATCTACACATCTAATGCATACAATTTTATCTTATGAAAAAGATTAAATTCTAATTTTAACTACTCATGCGTCTTTATTTTATCACGTCAAATAATTAAATAACTTTTAAATAAATATATGAATTAATCGAAAATTAAAATTAACATTTAATTTTAAATCGATTTTAATTTCAATTAAATTTGAACTATTCAAAGTAAAATTAAAATTATAAAGTCTCCTATTTGTTTCCTTTCCAAAACTAAATTTAACTTAGGCCCGGCCACTTTCCAAAATCAAAATTTTGGAAGTGGCCTAGGCCTAGGCCTTTTACAAATCAAATATTTGAAAAGGGCCTAGGCCTATTCCAAATCAAATATTTGGAAAGACCAAATTATTTTAGTCTAGGTCTGGCCACTTTCCAAAATCAAAATTTTGGAAGTGGCCTAGGCCTAAGCCTTTTACAAATCAAATATTTGGAAAGGGCCTAGGCCTATTCCAAATCAAATATTTGGAAAGGCCAAATAATTTTGGTTTAGGCCTGGCCACTTTCCAAAATCAAAATTTTGGAAGTGGCCTAGGCCTAGGCCTTTTACAAATCAAATATTTGAAAAGCGCCTAGGCCTATTCCAAATCAAAATTAGGAAAGACCAATATGCCAAATGGTTTGCCAATGGCTCACACTACTTGAATCATTGGTTGGCCATGTGACACAACTAAACAAACGAGATATCTATGAACAATAAGTATCACAAAACGAAAAAGGGTCGATCTCCGCATCGGAAGAAGACAGACGACGGACGGCAGCCCCTAGGGCCACCGCCGCCTCCGCCGCATCTATCGATTAAATACTACGCAATTAATTTATGCTTATTGCTTAAGCTCGAAGTCTGGCTCCGATACCACTGCTAGGAAATCATTAGTTTAACACAGCGGAATTTAAAATTTGATTTCCTTTTCTAGATCGTTCTTTGTTTAATGCAATAAACACGTTAAGTAGTTTGACGGTTATACCTTGATGATCTACTAGATCGTCGCTTTGACCGTCAATGGAGAGTAGTTCAATGCGCAAGCCTTCCATGCGTCCGGCCTCTATCGCTAATCCACACGAACCCCTTGCCGGAATCCTCCTTGGATTGCTATCGGAAAAACTCCGGCTGCTAGACCGGACCTTTTCTTCCCTCACAAACTCACTATGGATAGCTCTCTTTTTTTACACAAGAATTATGAACTCTTGCAATTGTGATGTACAAAAGAGCTTGACACCCACCTCCTATATATAGTGGTTGGGGCGCCCCATATGGTGTGGAGGAGGAGAAAACCTTTTAACAATAAAATAAGGAAAATCAACTAGATTGATTTATCTCTTTAATTATGATTTATTTTGCCAATATCTTATATTCATTATAATTATCTTATTACCATAAATCTATTTTTCAAAAATCAATTAATATCTCATATTAATATTATGGCAATCTTATTAATTAAAGTGGACAATCCAAGTGTATCTTACACACATAAAATGGCGCCCCATTAGTCAACAAATTGACTTCCGGAATATTCTTTAATTAATATAATTTGTATATAATTAATATCTTGTATTTTATTTATTCATAATAAATAAATACCACCATATTAATTTACCACTATAACCTTTATAGTCTAGAGATAAACTTTCCTTATTTGGTTATCAACTATAACCGCATTTTAATCCGACTCGATGTTCATATGTGTGACCCGATAGGCTTCGAATATGTTGGCCGTAGACACAAAGTGCAATTTACTAAAATGCCCTTCATACCTAACGATCACGGGATAGCGTCAGCAGCAACACACCGTAACCCCAATTATCGGAAGAGTCAAAAGCAATGACTACTACCTTTCATGTGAAGCGATTACCGTGTAACTTACAATCTATCATCGTAATAATATCCATAATTGTCAGATCTCGAGTGTCAATACATTGACGATCGTATCTTATAATCTGGATATCATGCTCTCTCAGAATAACTCATTTACTCCCACTTTGCAAAGATTCTCGAGAGCTATAAGAAGGCCATTTCGGATATTCGATCCCAATCATAGGATACGAGATTCCCGGACGACCAATCATGTATACTCCACATGCTTTAATATCATACCCAATCACTACCGCAAGATCGCCCCGTGGTTAGGAGAAATCTCAATAGTGTCAAAGCATGACAATCCACACCGTGATGCCATGAAGACTCCGGTCAAAAGGATTATTACACAACCGCCACATAGTGTGACACTTAATGTAAGTGGGTCAGTCTAACGTACGCATTCTCTAATACACGTCCACGTACAGTCCAAATGTCCCTACACTTCGATAGACGAGATCTATCCCTACCTTCTAAAAGATAGAAGACATCCAATACGTGCTAGTCTGATTATACTATCAATGTCCCATTTGATAATACATAAGACTAGAGACATTTACGTACCAACCTTGTTATGGTGATTAGAGATCTCATCAACCATAATCACTATCATGGTTTCTCTATCACAGATTGATACTAGGGACGTTACTATATATATACAACAAATAATATGAAGATAAACAATATATAATAACAAAAGTGCATTTATTAATCATAACAAATTTATTACATGAACTAAATAGACTGTAAATGACCTGACCCGGTCCGATCCGGTCCAACCCGATTGGGTTTAGGACACCTTTCCAAAAACATGTGGGTGACATGCATAGGGACGACATCACATAACACGGTGTCCTCATATTTAGACAAAATAAATGAAATATGTGCCTGGTTAGTAACTTTAACAGAACCACTATCATTCAACCATTGCAATTTATTGGGAGCGGGATGCTTAGTAGTGGGAATGTGCAATTTTTCAACAACCTCTGCACTAATGGCATTTGTACAGCTACCAGAATCAATAATCATCATGCATAACTTACCTTTAATAAGGCAACGAGTCTGAAAAACTTTCTCACATTGTACCTCATTGTTATCAACTTGGGCCATGGTACTAAGTGCTTTCTTTGCCAGAATCATTGCCCGATCATCAAATTGGATACCTTGATCATCATCCTCATCATTTTCAACTAGTACTTTGACATGTGGATACTCAATTTCTTCCTATGAAGCCGAATGGTACATGCCATTGCCGCTTGATACATAAGTCCTCTTGTTCACATAGTTCATAGCTTTATGACCAAAACCTGGCACTTGTAACATCGCATTGTGTTACTAGATGATGTCACAATTTTTTCTCTGTCAAATTCCTTAGGTCTTGAAACGGAGTAAGAATGATCATTGAAGGATTGGGGAGGGGTATATTTAATATCAGAATGTTTAGAAGGAAACTTACTTGAGTCACCCTTGGATTGGAAGGATGTAGACTTATATGTGGTGGTAACTGAGTTGCTCCTGGAGTACTGAGCCTTATTTTTCTTGAGATGTTTTTCAGTGGTTAAATCCGCATATACCATTTCATAATAGGTCCGATAGTGCATCATTTCAACGGGTTCGGCAATCTCAGGCCTTAGTCCTCCCAAAAATCTATGCATGGTATGTGCATCATACTCCTCCGTATTTGTCCGGATCAGTGCTTTTTCAAGGTCATCTTGATATTCTTGCACAAAATTTTCACCTTGCTGGAGGGTTTGGAAATGCCTTACTTGATCACTCATGTATGTCTCGGGCACTCACTTACGGTACATTTCATATTTAAGATGCTCCCAAGACGAGATCACACATTGCCTCGATTTCTTGCGCTTTTCATTAATTTTGTGGAACCAAAGAATAGGGCGTTCTTCAAATTCACTAGTAGTGAACTTAACTTTGTCACAGTCAAAATAATTATGACAATTAAAAATTTGCTCTAGACAACCCAGGAAAAATATTCATCAGGATTACAGTTACCTTTAAACACCGGAATTTCCTGTTTGATACCTTGATGATTGTTCTGTGGTGCATGGGCAGCCTTTTCTTCATCATCAGCGGTGGTATCTTCATGGCCGGAATGTACACTTCCATCCCTATCACGTCGGTTTCCGTGACTACCATGGTCATCTCGTAGCTCAAGTCGGATTTGCTCAAATTGATCCGCTATGAGTTGCTTCATGTTCTAAAGTTGTTGGTGATATTGTTCCTTGATAGCAGTTGCTTGAGTTTGAACGTTGATTCAATTCATCACCCATTGTATACTTGCCAAGAGTGTGTCTTAATTGCTCAAGTTGGAGAATAGTAGTTGGAAATAAATCAAGTACCCAAAGAGTTACAAATGGAATCCAATAGACCAAGATGTAGGGAGAGAAACCCAAGAATCTCAGAATATTAAAAAAAAAGGCACAATTCACAAGGAGAACGTGTGGCGAGGATGAAAAAAAATTTATGGGATTTTTTTTAAGTGTTGCTCGTATGGAACAGAGTACTACTCAACGTTCTTCTATATACATACGATTTGCTTGTGCAACACGACGATTGTCTTTTTCTTTTCCTTATTTTGGATTCAAATCGTCGACTTTTTTTTTTAAAAAGAAGAAGAAGAAGGATATAATACCATCAATCCGCTAGTCTCTGATACCAACTGAAGTTAACCGGGAAAGGTTGACTTGATTTAAAACTTGGGATCGTGGATTTGAGGTATTTGTAGACAGTCCTTGACACACCCCCATCTTGGAATCAACGATAGCTCCTTGACACAGACTCAACCCGTGAGAAAGCACCTTGGAATAGACTTTGACACTAAGGTAACAATGCACCTAAGCACATCAGTATATGGGATATCCACAAGGAATTGCTATGTCCTTGATAAATCCAGAAATAAGTATTCTCTTTCCAGAGCAAAACTTAGCAACACTTTGCAAGTGAAGATATATTTTTATGTTTAAAATCTGATTTTCCAAGTACAAATACAAGCCTATTTATAGGACAAAATAAGGTACATATATCCATAAAAGTAAGGTAAAATGTCTTCCTAAAATAAATCAAAAGTCTTCTTGAAAATCATCCCCAAAAAGTTGCGCATGAAAGAGCTCATCCAAGTTCAATGTTTTCATCTAAGTGCAATGTATTTTATTTATCCAATGCTTGTATCTTCCAAGTTGCATGCATGACTCTTTGACTTTTCCAAACTAGAAATCTTCAAAAAGTGGCGCCATTATACCCTCAAAATTCAGCCACTATTTTTGCAACTTATTTATTTAATAATGCATTAAAAGATATATAATAAAATGTAATAAAAGATGTCCAATGTTTGTTCTTTTACTCCAGCAGCCCACCAGCATATATTATGGATTTAGTAATTTCACCATCTTCAACTTTGGGCTTGGACTCTTCAATAGATAAGTGGACTAATTTAGCCAAAGCCTTAAGTGACTTTTTACGTTGCTGCCTTGTTTCAGGACTAGCCTTGAATGTCAAAGGATCATGTGATGTTAATGGATCCTGATTCACATCGATTATGCTTAGTCTTGTGGGTGCTTATGAAAGCATTGCAGTTTCTTCTCCAATGACCTGTTTGGCCACAATGGAAGCAAGCATCCTTTTATTTGTCTTTGCCTCTCTTAGGTTGTGGCTTATGTGCCTCCTTCGCCTTCTTGGTCTTCTTTTGGGCCTTTTTATTTCCCTTGGAAAATGTCACGAGCAACACTAGCTTACCCTTGCCAACAGTGCCATCAGCAGTTTTGAGCATGTTCAATAACTCCGTGAGGGAGCAATCAATCTTGTTCATGTGATAGTTCATCACAAACTATGAGTAAGAGTCCGGTAGCGATTGTAGAATCAAGTCAATAATCAACTCACACTCCATCTTATGGCCAAGCTTCTGATGCCTCTCTATATAACCGATCATCTTAAGCACATGCGACACAACCGGAGAACCCGGAGCCATCTTGCAACAAAACATTGCCTTCGAGACCTCGTACCACTCAGTGCGAGACTGAGAAGCATAGAGCTCCTTCAAGTGGGCCATAATGGTATGAGAATCCATGGACTCATGCTGTTTCTGAAGTTCCGGTGTCATAGAAGCAAGCATGATACAAGTAGCCTAATTACTGTCAGAACAGTTCTTAGCATGCTTCTTAACTGATTCCTCATTTGTAGCATCTTCGGGATCCTTAGTTAGGGGTGAATCCAAAACATTTCTAATGCCTTCATGTCTCAAAACGATTTTGAGGTTCCTTTCCCAGTCGAGAAAGTTTGATTCATCATGTTTGTTTTCAATGATAAAACGAAGGTTCAATTTGTTCGACATTTTTACAACAATAAAATAAGATAGTATAAGTAAAAGTTCATGCATACAAAACCATAAAATTGAATTTTAAAATTTTAATTAGGTTTTGCTCCACTAGTCAACTATTCCCAATTGGCTTTCAAGAATTTAATTAATTCCTTAGTGGCTGTGATCCAATCAAGTTGTCTCGATTCCTGACGAGGGCCGATCAATCGAGACAATTTCGTAAGGTAGGTACTCCTACCAGGCGCATCATATGCGGCTCCCAGTGGTTTACCAGTCAACTCTTTGACAATTCACATCTCTATGTGATAGTCAACCACTTGTCTCTAAAATCAAACGCTCCTGACGAGGGCCAATCACCGCAAGATTCCAGTTGAGTCGTAACCCAAATATTCATGAGATCTCATATCTCGATAATAATGATATATCCAAGGTAGGTCAACTCCCGACGAAAGCCGATCTGTTGGATCCGAACAAGGGATCATCACAGTCATTATAATATTGGGAGCCAATTTAAACTCGAATTTTATCGTGGGAATAATTTTGAATTAATTCACTTAATTAATTTTAATTAAATCATGGTCTCATCTAAACGTGCATATTTCTATGATATCAATATAAAGTAAAACATGCACTAGTCCATGCATAAAAATAACCGGTATGATCATTGACTTTTCCTAGGTGCGGTTTCGAATACAAACTGACGAAACCACGGGTCACAATCTAAGGGTAGCTGCAACCGCTAATAGGATCTTTAATGCTCCATCGCCAATGCGATCTTTATCTTTCTTTGGTCTTCAACTTCTTGCTCCATTCTTGTTACATAATAATCTATCTAATAAATAATTACACCCGCCGCACACGGGGAGGGGGGGCTAACGGGAATGAGATAAATGCATAAAGTAAACTAGGTCACGTTCAACATAAAGTAAATCACTCCCATCTATCATATTAGTCGAGTGCATGAGCAATCAGGGTCTATATAATCATATTAAATGTACACATCTAATCCATACATTAATATCTTATGAAAAAGATAAATTAAAAATTTCACAACTTGTATCTTATATTGTCAAATCAATTAACATTTAATTAATTAAATGATTCTAATCTAAATAAAAATTGACTATTAATTTAAATCGATTTCAATTTTAATTTAAATTAATAAGAACTATTAAAAATTAAATAAAATTAAAATTATGTCTTTTTGAGTTTCTTTCCTTTTAATTCTTAATCAAAAGGGTTGCCTTTGGTTTCCAAAACCAAAAGGCATCTCCATTGGCCCTTTCCAAAATCAAAATTTTGAAAAGGGCTTAAGCCTAGGTCTATTCCAAAATCAAATATTTTGAAAAGGGCTTAGGCCTATTTCAATCAAAGTTTGGAAATGGCCTAGGCATCCCAATGGCCCAAACTATTTGAACCATTAGTTAGCCAAATGACATAACTAAACAAAGTAGATATCAATGCACTATAAACATCACAAAACGAAAAATCAAATCGATCTCCCCCGTTATAAACTAGGCGACGCCGGCAGCGACTACCGCGGTAGAGCCGCCGCTTCGGCCGAGCCCCCAATCGACGTGTTTTATTTTATCATTTTGCTCATCTAGATCTTGCATCTATCGATTAATTACTACGCAATTTAATTAGTGCTTATTGCTTAAATTCGAAGCTCGCTCCGATACCACTGTTTGGAAATCAACTAGCCTACGCAGGGGAATTTAAAAAATTCATTTCCGATCCTAAGATTGACTTCATTTAATACAATAAACACGTTAAGTAGTTGACGGTGATTACCTTGGTTGATCTAATATATCAATGCTTTGACCGTCAAGGAGAGTAGTACTGTGCGCGAGCCGTCCATGAGTCCAGCCTCTATCGATATCCATACGAACCCCTTGCCAGAATCCTCCTTGGATTGATACTAGAAAAATCCAGTTGCTAGACTAGCGTTTTTCTTCTTTTTAAAAATCTCTACAAGTAGCTCTTTAATTTTCACAAGAATAATTAGCTCTTGGAATTGTGATATACAAAAGAGCTAGCCAACCCTTTCATTTATAGATGAAAGTGGAGCCCCATTGTGCTCCTAATCTGATTAGGAGAAGCTTTCTAGTAGATTAATGAGCGAAAAATATTTTCCTAATAAAATAAGAAAAATCACTTTGATTGATTATCTCTTTTATATTAATATCTTAAAAAAATAAATCTAAGATATTGTCAATATCTAATATTTAATATCTTTATCTTATTACCATAATTCTATTTTTTGAAAATCAATTAATATCCAATATTAATATATGGTAATCTTATTAATTAAATTGCACAATCCAAGTGTATCAAAATACACTATGTTCTGCGCCCCCTAAGCCAAATATTGGCATCTGGAATATTCTTTAATTAATCAATATAATTATTATCTTGGATTTAATTTATTCATAATAAGTAAATACTGTCATATTAATTTAATCACTATAACACGTTATAGTCGAGATAAACTTTCCTTATTTGGTTATCACTATAACCGCATTTTAATCCGGCTAGATGTCCATATGTGTGTGACCCAATAGGTTTCCGAATATGTTGGCCGTAGAGATAAAGTACAAATTACAAAAATGCCCTTCATACCTAATGATCATGGGATAGGGTCTAGCGACATACCGTGACCCCCAATCATCGGAAGAGTCAAAATAAATGACTACTACCTATTGTGTGAAACAGTCACCGTGCAAATAGAATCCTATCGCTGTAATAATATTCATACGATCGTATCTCGAGTGTCGATACATCAACGATCATATCTTATAATCTGGATGTCATGCTCTCTCAGAATAACTCATTTACTCTCACTTTGCAATGATTCACGAGAGCTAGACATTCTTTATAAGAAGGCCATTTCGGATATTCACTCCTAATCATAGGATTTGCAATTCCCGGACAAACAAACATGTATCCTACCCATGCTTCAATATCACACCCAAGCATTACCGCATGATCGCCCCATAGCCAGGGGAAACCTCAATAGTGTCAAAGCATGACCATCCACACTGTGATGCCATGAAGACTCCGGTCTTAGGCTAATTACACAACTTCCACATACTGCGAAACTTAATGTATGTGGGTGACTCTAACGTGCGCATTCTCTAATACACGTCCACGTACAGTCCAAGTGTCTCGGCACTTTGATAGATAAGATCTAACCCTATCTTCAATAAGATAGAAGACATCCAATACATGCTAGTCTAATCATACCATCAGTGTCCCGTTTGATAGTACATACGACTAAAGACATTTAAGTACCAAACTTATCAAGGTGAATAGAGATATGATCAACCATAATCAGTATCATGGTTTCTCTATCACATTTTAATACTAAGCATGTTACTATATATATATACATATTCAATAACATGAAGATAAACAAGATATATAGTAATAAAAGTGTTTTTATTAATCATAATAAATTTATTGCATGAACTAAAATAGACTGTAAACGACCCGACCAGGTCGGATCCGGTCCAACCCGATTGGGTTTATGATACCATTTCAACAGTTTCTTCACCTTCCAAGATATGGGATCATCTCCTAGAAATAATCTAATAAAGTGTCACATGAATATTCTACCGTAGTGGGTATTTAAGAATCAGTACATGAAATTTTAATGAATTTAAAAGTCGTTACCGGTAGGTATAAGGGAACTAGTGACAACTCACACTTTCTATTCTGTACCATCATAAAGTACTACTCTTCTATGTAGATACTGCAGTTACGTTTCTCCTTTTTCCCATTGGGCATATCTCATTTAATTTCACCTTTTCTCTTCATTCACTGAGTACGAAAGATGAATCTATGAATGACAAATATGAAAAATAAGAGCTTTTGTCCGTAAAATTTATGAAAAGTGTTTACGACGAAACCTAGAAATCGATCACTGATTCAATTTGAGTCCCTCTACAGGATAGACCTCAACAGAAAACTGAAGAGCAATGGCAGCAAGTGATTGAGTTCAGTAGTTCCTCATATCAAAAAATTGACTCTAGAAATATAGTAATATGGAGAAGACCTCGCCTGATACTGATTTTCTTATTTCAGGGCAACCAACCCAATCACTGTCTATGAAACCTTTCAGGACAAGGATATTTTCTGTGGGGAAGAAAATTTCTTGACCTAGATTGGCCTTCAGGTATCTCATTAGTCTATGTTCTGCTTTCATGTGGTTTTCAGTAGAAGTGTCTAGATATTGACTCAGCTGCTGAACTGCAAAAGCAATATCGGGTCTGGTAAAGGTGAGGTAGATGAGTTTACCCACCAGTGATCTGTATGCAGTATTGTTTACCAGGAGTGGTGAATCGCCATGCTATAAAGTTTGTTGGACTCCATAGGTGCCTTAGCAGGCTTGGCTCCAAAAAATTTCATATTCTTCTAGGACGTTAAGTGTGAATTTTCATTGAGAAATAGAGGTTCTGGCAGCTTCAATACCTAGGAAATATCTCAATTCGCCAAGATCTTTGATAGTGAACTGCTGATTCAGGGCATCCTTGACTTGCTAAATTAATTTTTCACTAAGGCATATTGATATTATGTCATCTGCATATGCCAGCAAAGCAATAAATGATTGTCTTGACCCTTTTGTGAATAAACTGTGGTCATTTTTGGACTGAATAAATCTTATTGCTTTCAAGGATTCATATAACTTTCATTTCCATTGTCTGATGGCATGCTTGAGGCCATACAATGATTCGGTTGTCTGAAAACTTAATTTGGTTTGGTTGCTGTACAACCTGAGGACAACTGCATGTATACTTCTTCATGTAGATCTCCATGTAGGAAAGCTGTTAGGAACATTTTATTATGTTTTGATGATGGCCATACTAGCTGTTAAAGCAAGCCTGAAAATAAGTAAGAATTCTCTGTATAAGTCTTTACTTAGAGTCTGACATGTTGTATAAGTTGAGTCAGACAAGTATTGTACTAGTTGGTAGGACGGCAAAGTAAAAACAGATTTTTGGCAGAGTATAACCAGCCAAGCACCAGTAGAGAAGAAATGAAGACATTATGGTCTGACTTATATCCAAGGAAGTCTGTGATTACCTAGGATAAGTCTAAGTTATGTTTTAAGTTATGAAACTTAATGTTTAAATATGGTGTACATTGATATCACACAAATCAAGGATCAGTGAAGTACAAAGATTTCTCCTGAACTTAAAAGAGTGAAGGAAATAGTGAATCGGTAACTAAACTAACGATCGGCTTAGTAAAAACAAAGCAGTGAAGGAAGATCTAAGCGGCAAAGTCAGAAAGATCACTTGACCATTCAGAGAACAGCTAAGTAAACCTTACTTAATCAGATTTTGAAATATGATGAAGATTCAGAGGATCAAGCATTAAATGCACAATCAACAGAGGATCAATCAAGGACGGATTTTATGATCAACGAATAAAGAAAAATCAAATCACTGAAATCAAGGAGAATACAATTAAGGGGGAATCAAAAATAAAATCAAGGATTATTCCCCTCATAAATATAGCCAACGGACAGAAATTCAAATCAAGGATTATCAAGGCTTTAAATAGAAGGCATTGACAGACAAAGAAAAACAACAAGAAAAACGATCAATAAGCAGAAACTCTATCAAATCAAAAAGGCCTTCATCTGTACTTACAAAGAGACATCTAGTGATCAACTCAAAACTGAGAGCTGCAATATCAATATCAAGCATTGAGATTGGTCAACAAGTTCTGTGAATTCAATTCAGATTTAATCAAGCAATCGAATCGAGCCATCGAGAAGGAGTTGTGTTTGTGATAATCGCCAAGGATTTGATCCCAAGGAGCGATGAAAGAAACTAAGTCTTTGAAGGCACATTGCGATCGGGGGGAGTGATAGTCTTGAAGATTGTGAAGCTTGTGTAGTCAAGGACAATCAGGCTATTGTATCTGTAAAAACAATAGTGAATTCCTCCAATCATCACAGGAGAAGAGTGGATTAAGGGATTACACCACCCTGAACCACTATAAGCCTTGTGTCAATTTACTTTCAGCAATTTACCTTACTGCATTTATTTAATTGCCTAAATTATATCATATTCTGTGATTGAACAAACTATTTTGAAACAACATTTTAAGAAGGGACTTATCAGCTGCCCAAAAGCTTTTAAACACAAGAAAATTGTTTGAAACTCCACTATAGTCATTCTCCCCCCTCTAACTATATTTTTACCCTTCTCTAGGACCAACAATTGGTATCGGAGTAGTGTTCCTAGTATTAGAATCTGTTCAGATCTAATTTCTGGTAACAAGGATATCACCTATTTTCAAAGTAGTTTTCAAATTTGTGCTTTCTAAATATACATACATCTTATTTGTACTGATGGATTCCTCAAATTTTATGTCAAAGGTACCTGTTTTCAATGTCAACAATTTGGATGAATACAAAATAAGAATGTTGTCTCATCTTGCAGAACTCATGAGGAGATGTTGGATGTAATCAATGATGGCCCAATCGAGATCACAACTGTGATAGCCATAGGAGCATATCAAGGAAAAGTAATAGACAAACACAAGAAAGATTGGACCAAGGATGACAGGAGAAGAGTGAATCTCGACTTTGTTGCGAAAGACATGATTTTGAAGACTCTGGACAGTAACATGTTCTTGAGATCAAAGATTGTAAAACATCAAAGGAAATGTGGGACAAATTGGCACTGATCAATGAAGGATCAGAAGCAGTCAAGGAAAATAAACTGTCTGTTGCAAAACAGAAATTTGAGAACATCAAAATGAAGGCTGGAGAAACAATTGATCATTAGTGAACTACAACAACTTGGACACACATATCCACAGAAAGAAGTGTGCCTGAAAATCTTGAGAGGCTTACCTGAAAGATGGAAGATTATTACATCAGTAATCAGAGGGACAACAATTCTTGCAAACACTGACACCTTGACTCTGATGTCTCAACTAAAGGCTCATGAATTTGAGTTAAATGGCGAAGACAGTGCACCAGTAGAGGCACATAAGACCAGTGCACTGGTTGCACCCCAGCAAAGTCAAATAGCTGATGCAAACAACAAAGAGACACAGGAGCTGAAAGAACAGGTAGCTTTACTGGTTAATTGTTTTGACAGGTTTACCAAGAAGAAGCAATTCAAAGGAGGATCATCATCAGAAAAAAATTCAAGCTCAAACAAAGACACCAAGAGAAAAGATGATGAATACAGATGCTTCAACTGTAATAAGAAAGGCCACTTCAAGGCTGATTGCCCTGAAGATAAAGACAAAGCTGAGGATAAGAAGAAGTACAAGACAACTGTAAAGAAGAAAAGCAAGAAGGCACTCAAAGCTGAATCTAGTAGTGAAAATAATGAAGAATCATCTGAAAATGATTCTGACGGTGATGAGGATGACAACTCAGACAATGAAAAAGCCTATCTATGTCTTATGGCTAAAAAGTCAAATGAAACTGAGGTAACATCTAGTTCATACTCATCATCAAGAGAATCCACATCTGACACTGCACAATCTTCTATTCTCCCCTTAGACTCTGCAAACCTAATCCAAAATGTCATGAGTAAATTTGAACAAATTGAGATAAATCATGAAATTATGGAACATGAGTGTGAGAATCTAAGAAAGGAAAATAAAAGACTAAAGAAAGAACTGGATAAAGTAAAAGCTGAACTAACTAGTAAGGAGATTTACTCAAATGATCAACAGGCAGCAGATGGTCATACATTTGGTGTTGACAGACCAGTTGAGAAAATCTCCCCACCAGTTAGGACCGCCACTGCACCTTTAAATGCACGAGCTTACAAACCCTCAAAAAGGTTTGGATCCAGATCTGGTCTTGGCTACAACAGTCAGGATGAGAATAGAAACAATGGACAACACAATTCTGAAGCTAGGACCAACAATGGACCAAAGTTTAGAAAAGGACAGACTATAGTTTGAACCACTCATCTTGCACGGGTGAAGTCAAAATCCAGAGCAGTGAAGCAGCAGATCAAACCAACAATCTAGTCAACCATAAGCAAAATCTTTCTGAAAGGTAAATGGAGACTTTATCCTTCAAAGGATGATTGGAATGTAGCACCTTCAAAATACAGAAAGAAACCATTCCATAACATGCAACATATGTTTAAGAAAATCCAACCTAGGCATATTCCAAGATATATGAAGCAACATGAACACAGGTTTCCCACTGAATATTGGAAAGTGAAAAAGGATGCAATTGCACAAAAAAGTAGAGAAAAGTATCAGAATACCTCTAGCAGAAACATTAGAAGGTATTCTTCCATACCTTATACATATGAAGTTGATGACTTCAATGATCCAAAAAGAATATCCTTTGGATAAACATTAGGAGTAGGAGGCATGACAGCTAACAGGTATGGACCCAAACAATGTTGGGTACCTAAACAAAATTAATTTGTTTTGTAGGATGTCTGGTACATAGACAGTGGATGTTCCAGACACATGATAGGAAACAAGGGATGGATCACTGACTTTAAAGCTTTTGAAGGACCCAAAGTCACCTTTTGAGGCAAATAAAACCCTGGAAAAATTAAGGGGGGAAGGCACAATATTAAAAAACAGCCTGAAGATTCAAAATGTGGCTTATGTTAAAGGACTGAACTTCAATCTGTTGAGCATCAGTCAATTCTGTGACATAGGCTACTATGTGCACTTCAACAAGGAAGGATGCAAGGTGATTCACAGTCAAACCAACACGGTAGTACATGCAGGAAGAAGAGAAGACAACATGTATGTGGTGGATTGAAGAACAACTAAAGCAGAAACATGCTTGCTTGCCAAGAATAAACAATCAACCAGTTGGATTTGGCATAGAAGATTAAATCACCTAAATTTCAAGACCATCAACAAATTATCAATGAATAAGTTAGTTGAAGGTTTACCAGAGATCACATTCAAGAAGGAAAGTCTCTGTGATGCATGTCAAAAAGGGAAGCAAATCAAAAGCTCATTCAAGTCAAAGCCCTATCAATCAACATCAAGGATTTTACATCTATTGCACATGGATCTTTTTGGACCAGTCACACCAGTCAGTGTAAGTGGAAAGAAATACACTCTAGTAGTGGTGGATGACTTCTCCAAATATACCTGGACTATATTCATGAACAAGAAGAAAGAGACTCTCGAAAAGATACCAGATTTGCTGAGAAGAATTCAAAATAAGAAAGAACTGAAGATCACAAAGATCAGATCAGATAGAGGCACAGAGTTTTTAATTGAAATAATCAGAACCTACTGTGAAGAAAATGGAGTACTGCATCAACTATCAGCAGCAGGGACTCCACAACAAAATGGTGTAGCAGAAAGAAGAAACAGGACACTCAAGGAAGTAGTCATAACAATGATTGCAGAAGCATGCTTACCAAAGAGATTTTGGGCTGAAGCAGCAAATACAGCATGCTATACTCAAAATAGATCAATCATCAACAAATGTCATGGAAAGACTCCATATGAAATATGGAATGGAAGAAAACCTAATATCTCATATTTGCATATGTTTGGATCAAAATGTTTTGTTTTGAACAGGAATCAGCTGCATACCTTTGATGAAAAGGCTGATGAAGCAATCTTTATGGGATACTCAAACACCAGCAAAGCATTCAGAGTACTCAACAAAAGAACCTTGGTAATTGAAGAATCCATTCATGTAATCTTTGATGAGCCAAACACAAATGGTGAAAACTTTCAAAAACTTGAAGAAGCAGGATCAAGACAAGTTTATATGAATACAACAATACCAACTACTATTCTAAATCACAATTTTGGAAATCAAGATGAACCTCCAGTCAATATAACAGAAGAAGTTCCAGTACAAGAGCATGAAGGTTATACACAAGCTGAAGCTGTGGAAGCACCAAGTGAAGAACAACTTCAACCTGATCTCAACTAGTTGCGAGATCACCTTGAAAATCAATTCATTGGAGACATTCACACAGGGGTCAGAACCAGAAGACAACTGGAGCACATGCTAACATGTTTTCTATCTCAAGTAGAGCCCAAAACAATAGAAGATGCAATCCAAGATACTGATTGGATTACAGCCATGCAAGAAGAACTAAATGAATTTGAAAGAAATGAAGTCTGGGAACTTGTTGATACCACACATGGCCAACATCATTGGAACAAAATGGGTATTCAGAAATAAGATGGATGAACAAGGAACAGTTGTCAGAAATAAAGCAAGGCTAGTTGCAAAAGGCTACTCTCAAGCAGAAGGAATAGATTATGATGAGACATTTGCAGCACACAAAGACTTCAATGTCTACCAAATGGATGTGAAGAGTGCATTTATGAATGGACTCTTGGAAGAAGAAGTATATGTGGAACAACCTCCTGGTTTTCAACTCAAAGGAAAAGAAGATAAAGTATACAAGCTCAAGAAGGCTCTTTATGGACTCAACAAGCACCCAGAGCCTGGTATGAAACCTTATCACAATTCTTAATCAATAATGGATTCAACAAGGGAACTATAGACAAGACTCTTTTCAAATTAGAGGAAGGAACAGGTACATTGCTAGTACAAATATATGTTGATGATAATATCTTTGGATCAGAGGATGAAAAGTTGTGTGAGAAATTTGCAAACCTAACGAAGAGCAAATTTCAGATGAGTATGATGGGAGAATTAAATTATTTTCTTGGCCTAGAAGTGAAGCAAATGAAGGAAGGTATTTTCATTAGTCAAGCCAAGTACACAAAAGACTTAATACACAAATATGGTATGGACACAAGTGGCACAGCATATACACCGATGTGTGCAAGAGTTATTCTTGGAAAAGATGAAGCTGGAAAAGATGTTGATCAGAAAATGTATAGAGGAATCATTGGATCCCTACTTTACTTAACTGCAAGCAGACCTGACATAGCATTTCTAGTAGGAGTATGTGCAAGATTTCAAGCTCAACCAAAAGAATCACATCTTCTAGCAGCTAAAAGAATAATCAAATACCGGAAGAACACCATCAATGTTGGAATTTGGTATCCAAAGGATGGAGGGTTCAAGCTGATATCATATTCAGACTTTGACTATGCTTGATGCAAAATAGATAGAAAAAGAACCTATGGAACACGCCAAATGCTAGGCACCAGACTAGTTTCATGGTTTAACAAAAAGCAAAACTCCATATCTACATCAACAGCTGAGGCAGAATATATAGCAGCAGGCAGTTGTTGTTCACAACTACTGTGGATTAGACAACAGCTAAGAGATTATGGAATGGAGGAGAAGACAATTCCAATCACGTGTGACAACACAAGTGCAATATCCATTACTAAAAATCTAGTGTTGCACTCAAGAACAAAGCATATTGATGTAAGACATCATTTTATCAGGGATAATGTTGAAAAAGAGGATGTTATTCTAAGTTACATACCCACTGAAGATCAATTGGCCGACATCTTCAATAAACCACTCAGTCATGAAAGAAATAGCATGTTGAGAACTGAGTTGGGAATGATTGAAATTGACTAAGTACTTAAAAGCAGCTAACTGGAGTAATCAGCTAAGTGACTTCACCAGCTGAATAAACCTTTTGCCTTCTCCGGAGATGTAGTAGGTGAGGCACTGGTACTCAACGAAGTTAACTTCACTGATTGTTAGGAATAGTTAAATACAACGGCTCAGTGAAAAAGGTACTCCACCGGCTAAATGACCAACCAAGGCACTCCACTGAAATGAAGATTGGAGTCACCAGCAAACTAGAGTGTGAACCAAATCATTTTCATGGAAAATCAAGAAGTTATGGAGGATTATACTATGGGAGATTACACACGGGGAGTGACTTACAATCATAGAGATAACCATATTATTTCTCTAATTACAACCGCCACGATTCTAGGGATTTTATCATTACTTGCCTCAATCCACTCTCCCACTTCACTCGAATATCGGGATTTATATACACAAAATCATGCCATTACATCACAAATCCTTCCATATTCAACCACGTTCACACCATACCCAAATCATCCTATATAAACAACACTTAGAGGTTTTTCAGAAATCCTTACGCACTCTAGCAAATCATAAACCCTATTTTTTCACTGCAAAATCAAAGCTTTCTTTAAAATTTCAAACAATGGCTTCATCCTCCTCAAACGCTCAATCTGGATATGAGAAATCGATTGCTACTGGGTCGTTCTTTCAAGAAGAACACTACTTAAAACTGTGTGGAAATGACGTTGAAGCAAAACGATTGGCAGTTGGATGCAAACACCTAAAATTATCAACTTTTTTAAATCCACCAATCACCAAAATTTGCTATGATAGTCTAATATCCTTCTCGAAGACTGCAAAATACGTCTCTGGGCTTCCTGCAGAAGAAGGTGACGAGTGGGAGGAAGAAAAGATTGTTGCATCTGTCAACGGCGCAGAAGTGGTCATTACATGAAAGGTAATTTGCACACACCTTAAAACTTCCAAATAAGGGTCAAGCAAAAATGACCTTGGTACCACAAAACTTGGATGATTTCTGGACAACAATCGCCAAAATAGCAAACCCAGGATCTAAGAAGGTCAATTGTCTTAGATCCGCTTTAAAGAAACCATTCAGTGAGTTCAGTGCCCTAACTAGAATGAGAATTGAAGGAAAGCTAGGGAAAATAATGTCATGACAGAGGCCAGAATGCGACTAATGGAAATCATCTACAATAATCTGGAGTTTAATTAGGCAACTTACTTCTTCCAAAGAATCAAAGAACAAATCCAGGAAGAAGAAACTGCATCTAAAAAGGGATTAACAGAAGGAACGAATAAAAATGGGATCTTCTGGGTGAAGAAATCCTATGGGATTCAACTACACTACCTTTGCAATTCTTGAAAGTACCTGTTGTACACCTACATAAGTTGCATGAATCCAAAACCTTGTTTACCAATGTCAAACAGCAAATGCAAACAGGAGGAGGAAAGATAAAGCAAACCACATAACACACTTCTGGCCAAAGAAAGAAGCAAAAGGTTCAAAGAAACTTGGACAAAGAAAATTTTGGAAAAAATTGATTGATGAAGAAGAAGAAGAGGATTATAAAGCAGAAGAAGAACAACCAGCAGAGGAAAATAAAAGTGAGGATGAAAAACCAAAAAATGAGGAGGTTGAGGCAGGCACTGGAGATGATGAAGAAAATCATGAAGAACCGGCACAGCTATCTGCAAATGATATTGATGATCGAATTGCAGCATATCTTGAATGGAAGGAAGGTGATTCCAGAATTCAGCTTCAAGACTCCGAAATCATGCTTTCTGAGGAGGCCTAGCTCTTTAATTTTCTGGGTTCACAACCTTGGTTGGTGTACTTGATGAATCTCCACTCCGGGACCTGGTCGATGCAGCAAAGGCAAAACTGTCACAAATCTCTTACCAAAATAGTGATGACTCGGAAGATGGTGGAGATGATCATGATAATACTGATCAGGATGATGGTGATGATCATGATGACAATGATGGTCATGATCCTCATGCTGATGATAGTGATAAACAAGGAAAAGAGGATAATCCTACACCAGATGCAATTGATGATAACATTCTCCTAAGTTCGTTTCTACAACCACAAGGTCCAGCAAGGTCAAACCCATCTGAGGCAACCTCGTCAACCCCACAAACTGCCCAGCAAACAATGCTAGTTAACAACCCTGATCCGATTCCACAAACTCCTGTGGATACTACAGCTCAGCCGATAGTAGTATTAGACACTGGCTCAGCTGCTGCCACTCCAGTCCAGAAAACCCCTAGCACAGAGCAAGGAGGAATAGCAGCCCAAGCTACACCAGCATACACATCCACCCAAATACTTGAAGATTTGGAAGCCAATGTAGATATCACTCAACATCAATCCAGAGGACAGCAGCCAAATACTGACCACACTCATATTCGTGCTCATGCACCTGATCCCCATACGGGTGTATCACAAGAAGCCTTTGAAAAAGCTACAGACTTATTGTTGGTCTCTTGGAAAGGATAACACAAGTTTAGAGGGGGGGGGTGAATAAACTTGTCACCAAAAACTTTCCAAAAACTAAAGTCTCCAGGAACTGAGTTTCTCCGAAACTCAAACTGACGCTCAGTTCAGTTTTGTTCATGTCACTTAACTTGTGCGGAGGTCAGCTAACTCAACTGAGTATAAGTGAAGACTGACTTATTCTTAGTCTAGTTAACTGGCAGTGGATAGAACTAGCCTTTATATTAACAAACAGATAAATATAACAGTTACAAAATAAATGAATGCGTAAAATTATGGAGGTTCTAGGTGGTGTAATCATGTACGTCCTCTCTTCCCCTGTGATGTGGAGGAAAATTCCACTAAAACTTCTTTGAGATGGCCTGGTTACAAAGAGTCCTAAACTGATAGTCCTTGACGAATCCCTAGCTTCACTATCTAAACACTTGTAGAATAGGTAGAATTGCTGCTCTTCAATTGTTTGACACTGGTCCTTGGAGAGTTGAATTGCCTCTTCAACAGCTCATCACAAACACAGTCTTCCTGACTGTACTCAACTGTCCTTAACACCTTCTTGGTGTTTCACAAACTAAACTTTTGATGAAATCAAAGTTGAGACTTGAATCAATAACTATGATTCAATTGTGATCTGAGCTTTTCTTCTCGATAAGTAAGTTATGCATGGCTCTGTGTTTCTTCAAATAATAGATCTTGATTCTGTTTGAAGGCTCTTAAACTCTTGAAGAAACTTCTTGATATTGCAATTAAGCACTTGGCAGGAATTCTTTTGAAGTTGGCTTTCCCCCTTAATTTGATCTTTCTTGACTAGATAGATTCTTGTTATTTTTCCTGCACTTATTGTTTGTTGTAAGAGTAGTCTATTTATATGGGTTTGTCTAACATTTATCCTGCTTGCATCTCGTAACGGATATATTTTGTGACCGTTCTGCTGTGTCAGTATTTTATCCAATAGAATTGCTTCCTTTATAACGTTCGATTGTACTATCAGATTATCGGATGATTGACATGTAAAACTGAGTTACCTTGTCATTTTTACACTAAGTTTATCAAGTGTCAATTTCTTAATTGAATTGGAGCATTAACTGAGATTTTACTCTCCTTCAAATATCAGTACTCCAATTTTTCATCTGATTATAATTGACTTAATCAGAGTACACCATAACAAATTATCTTCCAAGAATTCATTATCCTTATGATTCTTGGGTCTTCATACAAGATCCATAAAGTCAATTCAGTCACTGAGAATCTTGCTCGAAGTCTAACTTCTGATCTCGACTTGTAATCTTCATAGCGAGTTTGAACCTCGGCTCTTCAATCTTCTATAATCGAGTGTGACCCTCGGTTCTTGATCTTCAATATAAGCCAAGCCGAGTCTGTGTTCCTCGGTGAACTTATCTTCTCCAGTTTTACGTTGAATTCTCAGTTTAACTAAATCTCAGTTTCATACATTCTCAGTTCCCGGCCTAGAACTATTACAGTGCTTGTCTGATTTAACCTATACAAATATCAGACTCTATAAAATCCTATACATTAATATCTAGACATCTTTTTGCTTTGCACTATAACAGCTAGTTATGACACTTCATCAATGGGTTTTAGAATCAAGACTAAATAAGTGATGAATCATCATCAAAACATAAATTTTATTTCCAACAATTTCCCCCTTTTTGATGATGTCAATACCTCCTTAAAAGTAATGCAAAAGATAAAAAAGATATAGTAATTAACATGATGAATCGAGAAAGCGAGAATTTATTTGATAAGCGAGTTACAATCTTCGAGTAATAAAATACAATACAATAAAAGGAACTAAAAGACAGTTTCTTTTTACTTGATAGTTAGCCTAAATTGATTATCATAGGCTTCCGCAACTGTTCTCATAGCATTATTTGTTGCTGTGCTTTCAATTCCATGAATGCTTGCCCAAATGTTCCATGATTCCGATAAGTTGTGCTTGTTGAAAATTTTGCTTTTGAAAAAAAGAAGCGTGAAAGTGAAGACAGTTGTCCTTAGTCTTTCATTGGTGGTCATTTTTGATGATTCTCGAATAAATTCGAGTTGACCTTTTCAACTTTATCTGATGCTTTATCTAGAGTACCATTCTTTTCCCATTTCTTGAGTTTGTTAAAGTAGTGCATAAGCATCTTACGCATGTGTAGAAATATTTCAAGAGATTCTTCTTTTGATACTCCTTCTCTTCTCAGTAAATTTTTGAATAGATCGCAGAGACAAGAATCCAAACCAACTCTTTTCTCGATGGTTCTCGAGTATTTAACAATCGATTCCATCTCCTCATCGGTGAATTCTCCTCTAGCTTTCTTCAGTTCATTCAGTTTATCATCAGCGTCCGCAAGGACTTATGGAATCTCAGTTGCAAGTACTTTTAGCATATCCAAACTTTCCCCATATTGACATCATCTTTATGAATCAAAGCTTACGATATAAGTGTTGATTTTCTTTGAGTTGATGCCAATATGGTTTGAGCTACAATCGAGTCCTTCATGCCTTGTTCCCTTAAAATCATTCTATCAACCAGATTATTGAGAATACTTTCCCATCTGTCTTGAGTTTCATCTCTTCTTGCGTCATTCTCAATGGTTGTCTTTCGAAGCTCAATTAGAGTATTTTGACAGTTATCAGTGATGGTATCAATCTTCTTTTCAAGTTTGGTTCTTTCATCCTGACTAGCTTCTAAGGACTTTAGGACTTTTCCAAATAAGCTGTTATCGTCCTTTTGAATTCTGATTATCTCATTGTGATAAAACTTAATGAGATCAACCTGAGTAGGAACATCTTGTGAGCTTCCAGCTTGTTGGACACTGTTTTTCTTTGTATCAACTCCAGTTGATTTAGCTTATGTGAGTGGTGAGACAACTTGCTTCAGTTTTTCTCTATATTCTGCCGATCTTCTTCTTTCTTCGGATTGTTTCCTAACTTCTTCCAAGTTTGATTGACCAACATCTCTTGTGGGTGATAACTGAACATTAAATTCTTCATCTGATTCTTCTCCAGCCATGTTTGCCACTGTTCTTGCTATTTCTAGCAAAGACTTTTCTGTAGGGGATTTATAACCTTCTTTTTCTTCTTGTTGTGCCTCAGACATAGTTTCAGAACTGGAACTTCCACTACTTTCTTCAGAATCATCATCAGTATTCTGTTCTATTGCAGTTTCTTTTTCTGTAGAGAGGCAAGAATCCCTTTTTGCAAGTTGGGATCTTCCTGAGAATCATCATCATCATTCTTTTTGGAACTTCCACCAGCTGTGGCTTTCTTCCGATAACTATTTCTGATCAGTGCATATCCTTGATTCAGGAATTCATCAGTATTGATTATCTCCGATAGATTTGTAATGTTGTATAGATCAAATACCCATTTTTCGACAACTTCCATTTCTGCTTGTTGACTTCTTTGATTGGCAATGGAACTAAATTTCCAAGTTCGATATTTGCGCAGTCGCTCATAATCAGCTATCAAAAGTTCTCCATGATCAGTTGATGATTGTGTGACAATTTCCTCTAATTCTCTTGTGATCTCATGTTCTTCAGCAACTGGTTTTTCAGCAGGCTCAGGTTCCAATTCAGTAACTGGAATTTCTTTCACTGATTGTTCAATGAGATCTTCTTCATTGACTTGCTCATCCAAGTTAATGACTTTTGTTGATCTTGAATCTACTTCGGCTCCTTTTTTCACAGATTGAGAAGCTGAAAGTCCTTTGACCGATTCTTCAAATTCCAATCTGGAAAAGGATCTTTGAGGGGTGGATTTGGATTTTGAAAGTAACGAAAGCATGTCCAATGTTGTTTTATCAACCAATCTTTCATCACAGTCAGATTCTTTGTCATCATGTTCAATTCTCAGGTCTGTTCCCCCTGAGTCACAGCTTCTTTCCGTAATTCGGTTTCAACATTCTGTTCTTTGTTGACAACTTTAGTTTCCTTTGTCATTTCAACTTCTTGTGAATGTGAAACTGGTTCTTGAGTAGGTAAAGCTTCAGTTACCGAAACTGAAATAGATTCGGTGGGAGTAACTTCAGTTCTTACTACTTAGTGTGACCGCCCTTCAAGCAATTTGATCCCGATTACTTGTGTTGGTGACACTTCTACTGATTTTTCAGTAACTTGATCAGATTTGCCTTTTTCTGAGTCTTCCAACTGTTTCCTTCTTTTACTCAGTTCTTCAACTTGTTCTAAGGCTTCATCTCCAGTTATAACTTTCTTCATCTTTCTGCTTTTTTTCTTTTTGGGTTCTCTTACAGAACCTTCAGCTTTTCTTTTTCCAGCTTTTTCTTCCTTTGTAACAATCTTTCCATCGGCAACAGGTGTTTCTTTCCACTTTGCAATTCCAAAATGATCGAGTATTCTTTGGATTGTTAATGCAAGAGTCTTTTTGTGATAAAATTGACCTTTCTTGACATCAGTTTTCTTCTTGGGTGTGTCAATTGACTGTGCCACTATTTGATCAAATAGATATCTTTCCCAATTAAAAATTTCTTCAAACCAAATCTCATATAGCAAATCCAATTTTGCTCCAGACAGATTGCTAAAGTTTCCTACATTTCCAATTATGCAATTTGCTAACATCTTGGTGAGAAAATTGAATTCTGGTTTGAGTTAACTTGTGCTCCCAGTCTATGAAACTGCGGATTCTACATCAATTTCTATATCTTTCCATAGTTTTTCCTTTTGTTCTTTGGTAAACTTGATGGCTGATGTTCCTCCAGATTTGTCAAACCCAAAAATTTCTGCAATTAGGTTTTCAGTAACCTTGATCTGCTTACCAATGACAGTAGTGGTAAAAGTGTGTGTGCTCTCTCCTTCTATAGCTGTACTTCCAAATTCATAGAAGTCTCCAATGCTTTCCAGACATACACTTTTCAGATCGATGTTGAAACAGCATCCAATCCTTTGATTTTCTGAATTTTTGCTGTAATTGTTTTGGCCAGAGTTTGATCAGTATATTATGCAATAAACTGGTCAAGAGATATGATCATTCCGGGTTCAACATGAGTGAAAGCCATTGCTTTCTAGATTTTATTTAGAATATTTAAAAATTGAAGATTCAGAGAGTAATTCAAAATGTGAGTGTAAAGAATTATAAAAGAATATTGTGGGTTATTTATAATTTGTAGGAAAGGTAGTTAAGAATAGGGTGGGATTCAAAACGTCTTGTCATAAATGTTTTGAGATTGCGAAAGGATGGATGTGTGGAAAATATGGACGATTTAGATTGAGAAGGACCACGTCTTTTCTTGACATCTGTAGCTAAACTATAGTAAGTAGGGTAGATGAGGTGTATCTACAGCTGTATACATTCAGTCTTGTCTTTATGCTGAATTCAAAAACTAAGTTGTGAACAAAACTCAGTTTTTCGGTTTTCAATCACCAATAATTTCCTGCAAAATAAATTAAGAGATTTTTGGTACCCATATCTGTTTGGGTCCTAACTGATTAGTTTTTGATGATGTAATTTTATTTTTAACTTTATACCTCTCTAGATATTTTGATTGAGTAAAGTCATTTTTCACAAACTTTTCTTGTTTTGTCCAGATAGTTTTTTGTTCGTTCAGTTTGTGAAACTGATGTGAAGGTTTATTCCAATCTTCATCAGTGGGAAATAATCTTCCTTTCCTTCTGAGTTTATCATTCCATGAATGATCTTCATTCTTGGATGGATATGATTTGAAGATTTTTCTTACTGATCACTGATCAGTTTTGCCTTTTTCAACCTTCTGAGTCTTCCTATAAGAACTGTTGTCTTGGTGCATTTTACCAACTGATTTTTCAGTTCTCTCAGTTTGTGCATTGGGCTGCGCTGAGTTTGTATCAGTTCTAATAACTTTATCAGTTTTCTGAGATCCTGACCGCTGTGTAGTCACAAATTTTAATGCTACTGAACTTGGTCTGAACTTAGAATTATTCTGATTATCAAACCCTAAACCAGATCTGTCTACAAACGGTTTTCCAGGTTTGAACTGAATACCAGGAATTGGACCAACTGATGATTCTGTGATATTTATTACTTTTGTCAATTCATCAGTTGGTTGAATTTCCTTAATTCCATTATTAGTTTTAATTAAATTGATCTCAGCATTCAATCTCAAAATTTCGGTTTTCAATAACTTTTTCTCCTTTTTGACATTCTCATAATTCTTTTGAATTACCTCTAATTCCTTTATGGGTATGTTCAAGGTTTCATTGAAATCTTCATTTTTCTGATTGTTTATTGCAGTGTGAGTTTTGGATGTAGATGCAATTACCTCTGGATTTTTGATAGATAAATTTTCTGTCGAGGAATCATCATCAATTAAAATTTGCTTTCCTTTTTCATTAACTTTTGCCTGTGCTGCTCCTAGAAGTATGATTTCCTCATCACTTTCACCTCCATAACTTATGGGTAAAACATCATCTTTGGCCCTTACGTTGGGTGGATCTTTAGTCAGTGTTTCTTCTATATAATCAGTTACTCGTAGCAACTCTTTTTCTGCTTCTTCTGAAAGATCACTTAGGGATGGAAATCCTCTTGATTCATCTTTATATGTGTTAAAGTCAATATCTTCATCATAACTAAAATGAGGTTCTGGATTTGTGTGAAAACTTGTAGTACTGAATCTTTCAAACACTTGATCCTGAAAATCATAAACAACATTTTGCAAATAGTCAGTCAGGGGGTTGTTCAGCCAGCTTCTAATTCTAGATGTATCCATTTAATCTCAATAAGGTACTTCTAAGACTGATATAATAAGGGGTCTTTAACAATTGGTTGTTCCGATATCAATTGTAGGCATCAGAAATAGCTGATGGTCAGTTACTTTAAGCAAATGGACTGATACTGGATCACCTCCAAAAGGAGAAACCTCTCTGCTACCAATTATTGGTCCCTTGGAAAGGCTAACACAAGTTTAGAGGGGGGTGAATAAACTTGTCACCAAAAACTTTCCCAAAACTGAAAGTACTCCAGAACCGAAGTTTCTCGAAACTCAAAGCGACGCTTCGATTCGTTTTGTTCCTGTCCCTTAATATGTGCGGAGTTCAGCTAAATCAACTGAGTATAAGTTAAGACTGACTTATTCTTAGTCTAGTTAACTGGCAGCGGATAGAACTAGCCTTTATATTAACAAACAGATAATTATAACAGTTACGAAATAAATGAATGCGTAAAATAAATAAGCAAGAGTTATAGAGGTTCTAGGTGGTGTAATCCTGTACGTCCTCTCTTCCCCTGTGATGCGGAGGAAAATTCCACTAGAACTTCTTTGAGATGGCCCGGTTACAAAGAGTCCAAAACTGATAGTCCTTGACTAATCCCTAGCTTCACTATCTAAACACTTGTAGAATAGGTAGAATTCTTTGCTCTTCAATTGTTTGAAACTTGGTCCTTGGAGGTTGAAGCCGCCTCTTCACCACTCATCGTAAACACTGTCTTTCCCCGATTGTACTCAACTATCCTTCACACCTTCTTGGTGTTTCACAGTCTAAACCTTTGATGAAATCAAAGTTGAGACTTGAATCAATAACTATGATTCAATTGTGATATGAGCTTTTCTTCTCGATAAGTAAGTTATGCACGGCTCTGTGTTTCTTCAAATAATAGATCTTGATTCTGTTTGAAGGCTCTTAAACTCTTGAAGAAAATTCTTGATATTGCAATTAAGCACTTGGCAGGAATTCTTTTGAAGTTGGCTTTCCCCCTTAATTTGATCTTTCTTGACTAGATAGATTCTTGTTATTTTTCCTGCACTTATTGTTTGTTGTAAGAGTAGTCTATTTATATGGGTTTGTCTAACATTTATCCTGCTTGCATCTCGTAACGGATATATTTTGTGACCGTTCTGCTGTGTCAGTATTTTATCCAATAGAATTGCTTCCTTTATAACGTTCGATTGTACTATCAGTTTATCGGATGATTGACATGTAAAACTGAGTTACCTTCAATAAACTATAACTGAGTCTGTGACCCTCAGTTCTTCGATCTTCAATATAAGCCAACTGAGTCTGTGTTCCTCAGCGAACTTATCTTCTCCAGTTTTACATTGAATTCTCAGTTTAACTAAATCTCAGTTTCTTACATTCTAAGTTCCCGGCCTAGAACTATTATAGTGCTTGTCTGATTTAACCTATACAAATATCAGACTCTATAAAATACTATACATTAATATCTAGACATCTTTTTGCTTTGCACTATAACAGCTAGTTATGACACTTCATCAATGGGGTTTAGAATCAAGACTAAATAAGTGATGAATCATCATCAAAACATAAATTTTATTTCCAACACTTATTGGCCAAAGAATTGGAGCAGCAAGCCATGTACCTCAGATCCATGACTTTTGCATTTAATGACAAAAGTTACTCCATTGTGAGAAAATTCCAGGCTGTTGTTGAATATATTGATGCACAAAACATTGTTGTGAAACGACAAGGAAACTTGATGAGACAGCTCAACATAAATATCACCAACAATCTTGCAGGACTCAGACAACACATCTCTCAGGAAAATGATTCGACGGCATTGGCATTTGGCACCAGATTCCGAAGTGTAACCCAAAAACTGACTCATCATGACTCAAGGTTTACCTCTATTGAGTCCAAATTGGACACTCTGATTGGTAAATCTGAAGCAACAAACAATATCTTACTTCAGCAAAGAGATGATACTGTCAAAAAAGAGGAAATGAGTGATAAGCCAGAAGGATCAACAGTTAGACAGCCAGAAGGATCAACAGTTAGACCTCCAAATTTTACAGAGGAACAGCTGAGAGCAAGGGACAGAGAAATGAGAATCGGAAATGAGGCTGAAGAGCAGCAAAGGAAGCGCAGAGAAGAAAGAGAAAAGGCCTCAAATGAACCCTGCATAGGATTTCCTCATCCTATCCAAAGAAGAGATAATGATAGAGATAGACCAGGTGGACAGCAAATACCTGGATCAAGCCAGCAAAGGAGATCAGCATGAGAACATAGAACCAGTACAAGCGGAGAGAAAAGAAGCTTTCCAACTCACAGAAACAGGCAAGAATATGAGTCTAAGATTCTAGATCATGTAAGAGAATTTTTCAGAGCTCAAGAAGGGTTGTATCCAAATCAAACACAAGATGAAGCATGGGAAGACTGGCTAAGCTATCAGGATGAAAAGAAGAGAGTTGATATGGCCAAAATATACAATGATATTAAAAGACAACATGCATCTCTCCAGCAAAGTGTTGGAACGAGCAGACCAAGTACAGCCATACCACTTTCTGCAAATGGACCAGAAGATCTACCAACTAAGCAACAAGAGGACTTCAACTATATAGGGAGAATTAACAAACAAGACCAATGGAGTCTGTACAAAAATCTAAAGTTTGCTGACTCACACATTGTAGAAGCTAGGGATAGACTTGAGAAGTATTTTTAAGAACCCAAGGCAAATGAGACTATGCCTGATTTCAACAAACTTGTTGCCAATAGAGTATTTCATGGAGTCTCTGAGTACACTACTATGGCATACTAGAATTGGAAGTTTCATGAGATCGACCAGAAAGATATTAGAGATGGCAAAACCACAAAGTTCAAAAGGTACAAGGCTGAATTAAGCAAAATGTAGTTGTAACACCCTGAACAATTTTGAACTTGCTTATCTTATTGCCCCTTAATGGATGAATAAAATTGTTGAGTTTTATTCCAATGTTAAATATGAAAAATTTGATACACTTATGTTCAGGCTTATGAGGGTTATGGTATCATCAAAAAAGGGGAAATTGTTTTGAACATTTTATTATGTTTTGATGATGGCCATACTAGCTGTTATAGCAAGCCTGAAAATAAGTTAGAATTCTCTGTATAAGTCTTTACTTAGAGTCTGACATGTTGCATAAGTTGAGTCACACAAGTATTGTACTAGTCGGTAGGACGGCAAAGTAAAAACAGATTTTCGGCAGAGTAAAACCAACCAAGTACCAACAGAGAAGAAATGAAGACGTATGGTTTGACTTATAACCAAGGAAGTCTATGATGACCGTGAATAAGTATAAGTTATGTTTTAAGTTATGAAACTTAATGTTTAAATATGGTGTACACCAGTCTCACACAAATCAAGGATCAGTGAAGTACAAAGATTTCTCCTGAACTTGAAAGAATGAAGGAAACAGTGAATCGGTAAAGTAAACTGACGATCAGCTGAGTGAAAACAAAGCAGTGAAGCAAGATCTAAGCGGCAAAGTCAGAAGGATCACTTGACCGTTCAGAGAACAGCTAAGTAAACCTTACTTAATCAGATTTTGAAATATGAAGAAGATTCAGAGGATCACGCATTAAATGCACAAACAACAGAGGATCAATCATGGACGGATTTTTTGATCAACGAATAAAGAAAAATCTAATCACTGAAATCTAGGAGAATACAATTAAGGGGGAATCAAAAATAAAATCAAGGATTATTCCCCTCATTAATATAGCCAACGGATGGAAATTCAAATCAAGGATTATCAAGGCAATAAATAGAAGGCATTGACAGACAAAGAAAAACAACAAGAAAAGCGATCAATAAGCAGAAACTCTGTCAAATCAAAAAGGCCTTCATATGTGCTTACAAAGAGACATCTAGTGATCAACTCAAAACTGAGAGCTACAATATCAATATCAAGCATTGAGATTGGTCAACAAGTTCTGTGAATTCAATTCACTTCAATCAAGCAACTGAATCAGAGCCATCTGAGAAGGAGTTGTGTTTGTGATAACTGTTGAAGGATTTGATCCCAAGCAGCAGTGAAAGAGACTGAGTCACTGAAGCTGTTCCAGTCAGGGTGTCATAGTCTTGAAGATTGTGAAGCTTGTGTAGTCAAGGACAATCAGGCTATTGTATATGTAAAAACAATAGTGAATTCCTCCAATCATCATAGGAGAAGAGTGGATTAAGGGATTACACCACCCTGAACCACTATATGCCTTGTGTCAATTTACTTTCAGCAATTTACCTTACTGTATTAATTGCCTAAATTATATCATAGATCTGTGATTGAACAAACTATTTTGAAACAACATATTAAGAAGGGACTTATCCGCTGCCCAAAAGCTTTGAAACACAAGAAAAGTTTTTGAAACTCCACTATAGTCATTCACCCCCCCCCCCCCCCTCCCTCTGACTATAGTTTTACCCTTCTCTGGGACCAACAAAAGCAGTGTTAACATCCATCTGATGTAGATGCCAATTATTGGCTGCTTCTTCTGCAATTAAAGCCCTGACTGTAGTAATGTTGACAACAAGGGAAACAGTTTCTTGAAAATCATTTCCATACGTCTGAGTGTAGCCTTTTGCCTTTCTCTACTAGTCTTGAAATGTATCTCTGTTGGACATATTTTAAGTTTTAATGATGAGTGCCAGACTAGATTTTATAGAGCAAAGGCAAAAAGATGTCTAGATTAAATGTATAGGTTTACTAGAGTTTGATCTTTGTATAGGTTTGATCAAACAAGCACTGTAAAGTGATCAGCTGACTTTATCAGCGGACCTATCTAGGTCAGTAGGGTATCTAGGTCAGTAGAGTGTCTAGGAACCTACTGGTGGATGAAGACTAAGGTCTCAAACTCAGTTATTGAAGGCTAAAGGATCAAACTTAGTATTTATCAAGGATATGGAATCAGAATTTAAGGATGTCTGTGATGACCTAAACTGATTACATATACCTTGTGTACAAGGTCTATGTTCTATATGTTAAGTGGTGATTGGAACTTAGTTATAATCAAAATGGTGTACTCTAACTTCAAAATAAAATGTTAGATGAGAAGCAGTTGGCTGAAGTGTTAATAAAACACAACAGACTAAAATCAGCTGACCGATATGTACATCAGTAGACTGATATAATCCAGAAGTCTGCTGAATGGAAATCTCGACTTAATCAAAAGTTACATTGAAAGATTAAAAGGATAATGATGCATTACAAGCCTTGATTTAATCAACAAATCAATGGTCAAGTTAAAAGGAACGTTGGAAAGATTCAGAGAATTATCCAATGGTTATAAGTCAATGGGGGACAGTCTGAAAACTGATAAAAAGCTGACTGAAAATGTCCGTACTATAACAGTGATAAAAAGCAAGTCAAGATGAAGACAAGTTTGAAACGGCCCTATTTGAATTTCAAACACAAGTCACAAGATTCACACCTATAAATAGGGGACTCCTGACTCAGTTTGAAAATGATGAACAACATTATAATCCATACGAAGCTATCAAGTTTTTAATCACGAAAAACACCATGTGGACATATACTGAGCTTAATCTTACTGATCAAGATTTATCTTCAATTGTAACCTGCTATCAACTTACATCAAGTATACACACTTGAAGACCTAAAGCTGTTGATCATTTCATCCTGATCAAAAGCTGCTGCAAGTTGAATCACTTACTTGATTCAACTCTTCTTTTACAAGATGTTCGCTGAATATCGAGAAGCATCCTTTGGGTGTCAAGATCTGTTGTTTGTGGTGGAGCTAGTGAAGAGGAAATCCTACCCTTGAAGGACCAGTGGAATACTTTGGAGCAGCAATCCTAACTGTTTCAAGTGTTTAGTTTGTGAAGCCATAGTGATTGGTAAAGGACAAATAGTTTAGGGATTTTTGTAACAGCAACCTAAAGAATCTCTAGTGAATTACCTCCAACATCACAGGAGAAGAGTGGACTGACAGGATTACACCACCTGGAACCACTATAAATCTTGCCTACTTTACTTTACTGCATATTATTTTATCAGCATACTGATCACATCAACCTACTGAAACTAGCAACTGAATCACACACATACACTACTGAGTATCCAATACTTAGTATCATATTTTTAACAACAAGTAATAACGCTTAAATTAAATATAATCCACTGCAACAAATTTATTAACTTTAATAGTCCGCAAACTATGAGTGGTCAGCAGACTACTGATTCTCACAAGACTACTGACCTTGCTGAGTTTGCTAAACTCCGAAAAGTTTTTAAGTGTTAAATTTATTCACCCCCCCCCCTCTAAACTTAACCAAAGCCTTTTAAAGGGACCAACTATTGGTATCAGAGCAGAGCTTTTGTTCTGAAGTAATCCTACTTGTTGCGCTTGTGAAAATTCTTTAGTAACTTTTTCAAGTTTCTGTTTTTCAAAGCTTTGCATCATGGATAACATCCAGTATGCTATAACTGTGTTGATGTGTTGTCTAGATCATTTTGGTTGGAAATAAAATTTATGTTTTGATGATAATTCATCATATTGATTCAAAGTATTATCTTAACCCCACTGATGAAGTGCTGAAGCCAGCTGTTATAGTGAAAAGCTAAAAGATGTCTAGAACTGAATGTATAGGTTTTACTAGAGTCTGATATTTATATAAGTTACATCAGACAAGCACTGTAACAGTTAGTGTGTCGTAAAACTGAAAAACTGGAAATCATTCAGAAAACTGGAAATCATCAAGATAAACAAACTGACTCAGAATACACTTACAAAGGAACTGAAGAAGATAAGTTCATTGAGGGACACAGAATCAATTTGCTTATCTATGAAGACTGAAGAACTGAGGGTCACAGACTCAGTTATTGAAGATTGAAAAAATGAGGGTTCAAACACAGTTATGAAGACTACGTCGAGATTGTAAAGTTAGACTTCAGGCAAGATTGTGGTGACCTGAACTGAATTTATGGATCTTGTATGAAGACCTAAGAATCATAAGGACAATGAGTTCTTAGATGATAATGAGTCATGGTGTACTCTGATTAAGTCAACTATAATCAGATGAAAACTAGAGTACTGATATTTGAAGAAGAATAAAATCTCAGTTAATGCTCCAAGTCAGTCAAGAAACTGACAAGTAAAATTCTCAATATAAAACTGATAAGGAAACTCAGTTTTATATGTCAGTCATCCAAAAACTGATCGTACAGTCGAACGTTGTAAAGGAAGTGATTTTGTTGGATGAAATACTGACACAGCAGAACGGTCAGAAAATATAGCAGTTACAAGAGAGACGTTGATACAATTCGAATTGAAGTCAGATGAACGTTGGACCTTACACTATAAATAGAGGACTTTGCACAAAGGATTACAAACACAAGAATACATAGATTTAACAAGAATTAACGTGTGCATTAATCATTCGAATTGTTATCATCTTTGCGCTATAACAAGATCATATCTAGAATTCTTCAAGTGTTCAAGCTACACAGATTTTATCAAGAATCAGACACTTTGAAGAACCACAAACAAGAATCAATTTATAGATTCTCAGCCCAACTTTGATTTTACATCAAAGGTTTTAGACTGTGAAGCGAACCAGGAAGGTTTAGCCAAGGACAGTTGTGACAAGCAGTCGGGTAGACTGTGTTTGTGGTGGTAGCTGGTGAAGAGGCAATTCAACCCTCTAAGGACCAGTGTTCAAGCAATTGAAGAACAGCAATTCTACCTGTTCTTCAACTGTTTAGATAGCGACGCTAGGGATTAGCCAAGGACTATTGTTTAGGACTTTTTGTAAAAGTTCACCTCAAGAAGTTCTAATGGAATTTTCCTCCGCACCACAGGGGAAGAGAGGACGTACATGATTACACCACCTAGAACCTCTATAATATTTGCCTTATTTACTTTACGCACTTACTTATTTATTCAGCATTTATTTACAGCATTTTGATAATTGATTGTTATACACTCACAGATTCACAAACCGACATTCATCGTAATTCGATTTTTACTACACTCGATGGCCACGAGAGAATAACAAGATCAAGAAAAAGGCTAAAACTTAATCCGCTGCCGGTTGACTCAGTTTTAAGCTTAAGTCAGTTTGACTTAAACTCAACTTAGTCAGCTTAACTCCACACAAGTTTAACTGAACCTTAATTTGTTTTAAATCCAGTTTTAGGGACAAGTTTATTCACCCCCCCCCTCTAAACTTGTGTTAGCCTTTCTAAGGGACCAACAATTTTGATTAGTATAAACGCCATATTCAGGCTTATTTAGCATCAACACCTGATGACATGATGGATGTGCTGACTGATGGACCACTGGAAATCACCAAATCCATAACTGTGGATGGTCAAAATTAGATTGTACCAAAGCCAAAGAGAGAGTGGGGTGCTGAAGATACAAAAAGTGCAAATATTGCTATTGATATCATTTACAGAACCTTGGATAGCAATATGTACATGAAAGTGAAGGATTGCAAGACTGCTAAGGAACTTTGGGAAAGATTGCAACTAATCTTTGAAGGCACTGATGCTATTAAGAAAAAAAATCAGAGTAGCCAAATGAAAGTTCCAAGACTTCAAAATGAAATCAAATGAAACCATTGAACAAATGGAATTGATGAACTCACCCTGCTGAATGTAGTGTATACAAAGGAAGAGATCAATACAAGAATTTTAGAAGCCCTACCAACAAACAAAGTTTGGGAAGAAGGTTACTGCCGTGGAAGAGTCCAGGAGACTACATGAAGTGGACACCTTCAAATTTTTTTCATATCTCAAGGCCTATGAATTCAGTAAGGATCTTGTTCCTAATACTGAAAAAGAAGAACCAAAAACTATTGCATTGGCTGCTACACATAAAGAAGAATCATCATTGTTCAAAATTATTTGTTGGATGAAATGCAAGAGCAAATAGCCCTGCTGAGTAAGAAAATTAGAATGATGAAACCTGGAAAAAGAGCTTTAAGAATTTTCACCAAGAAATCAAGTAAAAAGAAAAAGGAAGAGTCCAAGAAAGATCATGACTTCTTATGTTTTAATTGCAAGAAATCAGGACACTTCTAACCTGATTGTCCTGATTTGAAACAAAAGAAGGAACCTGATTATTTGTGCTTCAACTGCAAGAAACCGTGACTTTCAGACCTGATTGTCCGGACCTACTGAAGAATAAGGGTCAGCAAAGAAGATCTGCCAAGAAAGCCCTGGTTGCTGATGATGAATCATGATATGAAGTTGAATCAGAAAAAGGAAATGAATCTGATGGTACTGCACTTATTGCACACATGGATGATTATGCTTTAATGGCCAATATGGATGAAACTTAGGAGGTTTACAATTCTATTTCTGTAAGCACTCCTGTTGAAAGTGATTGTGAATCTACTTGTGGTTCAAATCCTAAAATTTCTGACAGTGAAGAAACTTTGGATGCCATCCTTAATAAACTGAGGAAAATACAATCTGGTTATGAGATTGTGAAGGCTGAAAAAGAGGCTCTTCAAGTAGAAATTCAAAGATTTAATGCTGAATTAAGAATTCTCAAAGGTAAGGAAAAGGATTATGAACATATTCAACATAAGCCTATTGTACCTTCAGCAGCTGCTGAATCTGCTCCACAATCTAGTTCCACCACTGCATTCAAATCTGAAAAGCCTTATGGTGATAACAGGCCTTGGATTTGAAACTCAACAATCTACTAAGGGTGGATCCAGCAAGGGTACTGAACCTAGTACCAGAATTGGTCCTAAGTTTGTGCCTGCACAAGATTCAACTCCCAAAAAGGTTGTTGAGGCTGTTAAGTCTACTTAGAATGCTTCAAAGAAGCAAAATCAGAAGTCCAAAAGGATAACAGTACCCAACAAAAAGGGTAAATCCAAGGGTAGGACTGTTGGACCTTCTAGACCTACTGATAGCAGACCAGCTAGAAAGTCTGCTGGACCACAAACGGGCAATAACCAGAAATATTCCAAAGATAAGAATCCTGAACCCAAAAAATGTTAATCATTCAAGGGATACTTATCTCAGGGGGAAAGGTAGATTGTTCCCTACTGATGAAGATTGGAATGTTCTTGCCCCTACTGCTAGAAACAATAGACATAACCATAATGCTAGGGTAAAGCCTCAACAGTGGAATCAGCAGAGGACTTATTTGAGACCTTAGCAAGGACCTCACCAGACTCCATATTACAGGACTGCTCCTAACAGACATCAACCTTATTCTTATGTCAGTGCTTCTTACAATAGAAATCACTTCAAACAGCACTATGTACCAAATGCCAGAAACCATATGTGAATCCTACACAACCAAATGTTAGATTTTTTGGAAATGTGGGATACATATATGAACAAAAGTGAAACACTTTCCAAAGAAGACCATATGGAAACTTGCCAACGGTTTTGCTAACCACAGACCACTATGGACCCAAACAGTTTTGGGTACCTAAAACATACTAAATCTGTTTTGTAGGTGATCACGTGCAAAGCACTTACTAGCAATAGGACTAGGTCTATCGTAGTAGAGTACTGGCGAGTCAAGGTCGAATCCCACTGAGACTCATAAGAACGTCTAATTATCAAGGTTGAATTGTCACAATAACGGTCTATGACCAAGTATAATATATAGACAGTAGTATTGTTGCCTCAAACTAACAAGAATATGCAAGTTCAACTAAGCAACAAGAGTTTCAAGGTATTAGTACAATTATGAGTAATTAGTTATTCCCCCCACACATGCAACAATCCTCCCCATTGGTGAATTTATTCATTGTTCAGCTATGGGTACAACTCCTAACCCTATCTACTCCGGCAGTGGCGATAGACAATCTATACATAAGCTACCCTCCTTAATTGGTCCGTAATAGCCCATACGCATAAAGAACTAGTGATTGCCGATATTGAGAGTTACCTCATACCGCAAACCCGCCTAGGCAAATTTATCGACATTGACCAAAGACGTTCCAGGGTCCATTCTAGATAATGTCCTAATTAACACTTCACTTGTGGTCCTTCATGTTAATTTACAATAACATGCAAATAATTGATCAAGCTACTAACATGTAAATTAAATCTATCGACCAACATAGCTGGCACCGATTATCATGAATTAGTAATTTACTAGGTATTCAGATCTTGCGATATAGACCGTCATAGATCTGAAGAGCGCAACTACTATTCAATGATTTCTTCACCAACGAATCAGATCTATAACACATGGGGTAAAATAAACTAACTACTACATAATTAAACTAAATAAACAATTAAACCATACTAGTCGAATAGAACAACGATAGATCTACATCTTGGAAAAGATAGAAAATCATACCCTCAAAGACGGGCGTAGATCTCCTTCGGATCTCTCCCAAGGCGGCGACTCCGTCGTCTCTCCGACCAGAACTCATAAAATAAATAAAATAAAGAACAAAGAACTTTTATTGCATAATTTCCTTGAATAATTTGAGTACATTTTGTTCTGAGGCGAAGCCTCTTATTTATAGCTATCTAAACTGACTTAGAATCATCTAGTTTGACCCTTCGTCCAAGAAAATGCATTTCGGAAGATTCTGGACCCTCGGTAAGTCGGTACCACCCCTCGGTTACCGAGGGTATGTTTGTCCTTTTTCTTCAACCGACTTAACTTGGATGCTTCTAGAATACCCTAGGCCCATTCCTCTCGTTCAGTCCTCTCCAGATTTGTCCATCATGCATAGCCCAATATTTCGTATCCTGAAAATCATCAAATAATGCATGAAATAATATCGAAACAGGGAAAATAAACGCGAAGTGTAGATTTCTTGACTCACGAACCTGACATATGATATTCAACATAAATGGTTCATATTTATAGGTCGAAACAACTAATTTTAGCTCATAATGTATAGAACATTGATGCCGTAGGATAGACTATTTTAACCATCATCAACTACCCCCCACAAGCCTTTTGCTCGTCCGCGAGCAGAGTCGCAAGGCGGAATGTACCTCCAAGAACAATCCTCATCAACTACCACATATTCAATAAAGATTTCCGGCAAAAACATACATCAAGACACAATCCATAAGCTCCCCATTAATCACTACTTACCATGCATCAATGTGTCGTGTGATGAATCAGTCGTGATAGTGCGTTCGTGAGAAGAATCAAGTTGTATTAACCACACAATCTCAACTTTCTTGCATATACACTCGCTCATCTTGCTTTCAGACTTGGTTACACAACATGGTACCGATATTGGGTCTGGCGGACTCGGGGACTGAGCATCGCTCTTAAGTCCTCATTTGTTTCTTTTGATGCGAGGGTCGTGCCCTTTTTACACGAGTTCGCTTCCCTCACTGCCTTTATTGCATATAGTAGTAAATATTTTCTTTTTTCATTTTTTTTGGCAGATTTCCTCACTTTTTTCTCTCTCACTCACAAGTCCGTTTGTCCCGTCACCTTTCGTCATCCAAGTTTCTTCCCTTGTCTTACAACAATTTGTTAAAGTATATAGACAGACAAATACTGATTCCCGGTTAAAACAACACATCATCTAATCTTAAAGACTTCTCACTCAGATTATGTGCTCAAATATTGATTGCAATGATAAAATAATAATTAATAAGTTACTACTTCATGCAACATAACATATGCTCGTTCTTCCATACTAAATTGAATAAGCTATAGCTCACTTCAAATTGATCTTGGGCTCTTTTTCTACCGATTCCTTACTCGAAAACGTGCAAATAACAAGCTGAAAACAGTGTTAAAATTTCAAAAATATTCTCTTTCTTGACTGCCCAGCACAGCTAAGATGCCTTACCCCCCACTTATTATAGACAATGTCCCCAATGACTAATAATTAAGAAAATAAAAAGTACTTAGCTCTGGAAATGGCGGCTGAGTCAAAACGAATCCTGGAGCGTAATCGTTAGCTCCTAGGTCATTCCTCTTCCAAGTTATTACCTGCTTTCCAAAACTTTTCCCAAAACTATGAGTAACATGCGAAGGGCAATAAGAAAATAAGGTGGCGGTAATTGTGCATACCAGAGGAATGCGCAAAAACAGTCTAAGGCACTTTATTCCATTATTGGCCTAAGCAAGACGTGAAAACTTTTACGAGGGTATCACATGAGAATCGTGAAGGAAAAAACCATATATTTCTCTAGTAATAGAACTGAAGATACATGTGATGGAAAAAAAACCTTACGATTGTCATGCTACTTTATTGACTCAAATTAAAATAAACAAAAGCAATAAATAAGGGTTTAGAAATAGTGCTGAGTTTATAGTCATCAGCTCGACTGTACTAATAGGGCTCATTCATTCATATTCTGGCTCTTCTAATGCAAAGACTTCCAATTCAGGGTTATAATTGTGCTCTAGGTAATGTTTCAGCCGATGGCCGTTAACTGCGAAAGTTTGCCCAGAGTGTTCATTTCTAACTTCACATGCACCTGAATTGTAGACTTTCGTGACTACATGTGGTCCATACCATCTAGACTTCAACTTTCCAGGAAAAAGACGAAGACGCGAATTGTATACCAGCACTTTATCTCCAACTTGGAATGTGTGGTTCAGAATCTTCTTATCATGCGCGTTTCGTTCTTTCCATATAAATCCTTGCATTCTCATACGCTTGATAAACTCTTCCAATCTATTCAACTCTAGCATTCTTTTTTCACCGGCTAAATCCTCATCCATTTTTAGAAATCTCGTAGCCCCCATTGCTCGGTACTCGAGTTCTACCGGTAAATGACATGCTTTTTCAAACACTATCCCAATCATGGTCCTATAAGCTGTTCTGTACACCCAAAGAGCATCATCTAATTTCAAAGACCAATCTTTCCTCGTGGGATTCACAGTCTTCTCTAAGATCCTCTTCATCTCTCTATTCATGACTTCTACTTGTCCACTCGTCTGGGGTGATATGCTGCTGCAATCTTATGTCTAACCCTATATCTCATCATCAACTTCTCAAACAACCTATTAAAGAAATGACTCCCTCCGTCATTAATTATGGCTCTGGGCACACCAAACCTCGTCAAAATATTTTTCTTAAGAAATCTCAGAACAACCCTGGCATCATTAGTAGTTGAAGCTGCTGCTTCCACCCATTTGGAGACATAATCGACTGTTACCAGGATGTAACGATTTGATTCTGATGATGTGAATTGGCCAACGAAATCAATTCCCCAAACATCAAATACTTCCACTTCTAAGATACTCTGCAGTGGCATCTCATTCCGCTTAGAAATATTACCAGTCATTTGGCAGGAATGACAGGATCTTGTAAACTAGTAAGCAGATTTATGAATTGTTGGCCAATAGAATCCACACTGCAGTACCTTTGTTGCTGTCTTGTCTGGTCCATAGTGACCTCCAGCTTCACTAGTATGACACGTGTGCAAAATACTTAGAATCTCATCATGATGGACGCATCTCCTAAGAATGGCATCAGGGCACAATTTATATCAATAGGGATAGTCCCAATGATAATACTTCAGATATATGAAGAACTTCTTCTTATCTGCACTCATGAATTCTGGTGGTAGGTACTTTCCTGTTAAGTAATTGACTATGTCTGCAAACCAAGGGTATACCTTACCCACTCTTAATGTACGAGTCGGCTCTGAGATTCTACTCGAGCTACCACTGAGACATAAAATAGTTGTTCATCAAGAAAACTTTCCTTAATCTCGGTCGGTTGCTCTTCTTCCAGCAATGTTAACCTTGACAGGTGATCAGCCACCTGGTTCTCAGATCCCTTTTTATCTTTAATCCCAACATCAAACTCTTGTAAGAGTAGAATCCATCTTAATAATCTTGGCTTGGAGTCTTGCTTGGTCAGAAGGTATTTCAAAGCTGCATGGTTAGTGAATACAGTGACTTTCGGTCCTATTAGATAAGGTCGAAACTTGTCAAAGGCAAAGATAACAGCTAAGAGTTCCTTCTCCGATTCGTAGTCTCATAAATCCTCTGGGCACTGTTAAGGGTACGACTGGCGTAATAAATAGGCTTAAAGATTTTATCCTCCCTTAGTCCCTTTTGCTCAACCTGCCGTGTCGCTTGCATCACACATAAGCTCAAAAGGTTTGTTCCAATCTGGGGCTACCAGAATTGCTGCGGTTATAAGCATTTTCTTTAATGTGTTGAATGCTTTCTTGCACTTTTCTCCAAATACGAAAGGTACATCATTTGCAAGCAATTCAGTTAAAGGTCTAGAAACTTTAGAGAAGTTCTTGATAAATCTCCTAAAAAATCCTGCGTGGCCAAGAAAGGCTCGCAACGTCTTCAAGTTCATTGGAGAGGGTAACTTCTCTATCACTTCAATCTTTTCTCTATCAACTTCCATTCATTTCTTTGAAATTCTATGACCCAACACTATTCCTTCTATAACCATGAAATGGCATTTTTCCCAGTTAAGTACAAGGTTGGTCTCTTCATATCTCTTCAATACTTTACTCAAATTGTCCAAGCATTTATTGAATCTATCTCCAAATACAGAGAAATTATCCATGAAAATCTCCAAAAAGTAGTCCACCATGTCTACAAATAATGACATCATGCACCTTTGGAATGTTGCTGGTGCATTACATAACCCAAAAGGCATGCGATTGTACGCAAATGTTCCATAGGGACATGTGAAAGTTGTTTTCTCTCGGTCCTCAGAGGCAATATGGATCTGATAATAACCAGAATATCCATCTAAGAAACAATAAAACACATGACCGCTTAATCTTTCCAACATTTGATCAATGAATGGTAGGGAAAAATGATCTTTACAAGTTGCGTCATTCAGTTTCCTGAAGTCTATGCAAACTCGATGTCCAGTAATTAGTCTCACAAGGATTAGCTCATCAAACTCATTAGGATGTACAGTGAATCCTCCTTTCTTGGGCACCACATGAATCGGGCTCACCCATTCACTGTCTACTATTAGGAAAATGATTCCCATTTCCAACATCTTTATGATCTCTTCCTTAACAACATCCTTCAGTTGGGGTGTCAACCTCATCCGAGGTTCTACTACTGCTTTCTTCTCAGGGTCTACAAAGATCTTATACATGCAAACCGATGGGCTTATTCCTTATATCTGCAATCGTCCATCCAAATGCTCCCGTATGCTCTCTCAGTACTCTTAAAAGTTTCTCCTCCTCTAAGGATGATAATGAAGCTAAAATTATAAGGGGGAGAGTATCATCTTGTAAGTACACGTACTTCAGGTGAGAAGGCAAAGGTTTTAACGTTAAGTTCCTTGGTGGCTCTTCTAACGATGATCTTAACAACTTACCAGTCAATTGCAAATCAAAGAACTTGCGCCAGGAAGGTCTATGAATGGTTCCTTCTAAATCTATAGAAGATATAGGCTCGATTTCTAACACTTGACCTTCACTGCACCCAAACCAGGTTTCCTCATAACTTTCTTCATCTTTCAGGAGCAAAGTGTCTGCTACTTCAGGGTCTAGTGCCATTTGTTGATATAATTCTAAAACAAGTTCATCTATGGCATCTAGAATGTAGCATGCTTCTCCTTTATCTTGAGCATATCTCATTGAATTCATCACATTGAACACTACATTGTCCTCATTCACTCTCAGAATCAGCTCACCCTTATGAACATCTATCAATGTTTTGCTCGTAGCTAGGAAAGGTCTTCCTAAGATCAATGGAACATAGTGGTTTGTTTCCATGTTTAGCACCACAAAATCTATAGGGAATACAAACTTATCAACTTTCACCAAAACATCCTCCACCAGTCCACAAGTTTGCTTCATAGACCTATCTGCTATTTGAAGGGTTATAGATGTTTCATTCAACTCCTTCATGCCTAATTTATGAAAGATGAAGAGTGGCATTAGATTGACACTGGCTCCAAGATCATATAATGCTTTGTTTAGGCATACTCCTCTAATTGTGCATGGTATGAGGAAGCTCCCAGGATCGTTACACTTAGGAGGCAGTTTGCGTTACAAAACTGCCGAACATTCCTCATTAAGGCATATAGTCTCAAGTTCCAACAATTTCCTCTTGGTAGAGATGGCTTCTTTCAAGAATTTTGCATACTCTGGCATTCCGGCCAGAGCTTCTAGCAAAGGTGTATTCACTTGCAACTTTTTAAACATCTCTATAAACTTTTTATAATGCGCATCATCATTATTCGGCTTATATTTCCTAGGGGGATAGGGTAAAGTAGCAGGATTAATAGTTACAGTTCATGAAGACTTACCTAGTGACTGATGCTGCTCTACTTGCTTATCTGCTGCATTTTTAGACTCCCGGTTTACCGGAGCATTGCCCCGGGTTACCGGCCCCTCTTTTTCTCTAGATTCTGCTACGTTCTGCTGCTGACTGCTTTCTGATTCTTTCTGTATAGTTGGTACGTAGAACTGGTCCAGGCAGTTCCTTTTCGCTTCTTGTCATGATTGCATTCACGTCCTTTGGATTTTTCTCAGTATTACTTGGCAATCCTCCCGGAGGACGGGCTGACACTTGTTTTGCAATCTGTCCCACTTGGTGCGACAGATTTTGCACTAATGTTTCTTGATTGGTCAGTATGGTATCATTCTTCTGACAATAAGTGGTGAAATTTGTATTCAGTTCAGTCATGAATTTCGTAAGTTGATTGATCATATCGGTCACAGTTGAGCTCATTTATCCATGGCTGCTTCCCAACCACCGGACTTATTGAATTGAGGTAGGAATCCACCAGTTTGTCTCGGTCTCTCTCCACCGTTTGAATCATTTTGTCGAAAATCCCCATTAGGGTCGCTCAGTCTAAACCCAGGGTGGTCGTGAGAACCTGGGCGATATCCGCCCCCATAAGGATTTCCTTGTCTCCCTATAAAGTTCACGTCCTCAGTGTTGGTTGTTTCAATATCTTGTACTTTATCAACCTTGGCTATGTGATCTTGCATGCCATCTATCTTTTCGTTCATTTCCATTAGCTGGTATAAGATCTTTTGAGAAGTATCTTCTCCAAATACGCCTCCAGCTACTTTGGCAGTTTCAACTTGTTGTGTTCCCCATTGACTTGTAAGCGTGATTTCTTCCAATTTTTCTTTGGCTTCTTCTGGTGATAGCAACGCAAAATATCCGTTGCTTGATGCATCAACTCTCATTTGATCACTTAGCCGCAATCCGTGATAGAAACTATGTATTCATACTGGCAAAGTGATGTCATGATGAGGGCATCTCCTCTGTGCTTCTTTGATCTTTCACAAGCCTCTTCAAATGTTTCAGTGGGCTTCTGCTTAAAATTCAAGATTTCTTGTCTCATCTGTAGTGACTTCCCAGGTGGGCAGTACTTATTCATGAATTTCTACAATAGATCGGTCTACATTTGGATCAATCCCGGTGCTAGAGACAATAACCATATTTTTGCTTTGTCTTTCAGAGTGAATGGAAACAATTTCAACTTGATATTATCTCCTGGTACTTCTGCTGGCTTAACTGTGCTGACTATTTCTAGAAAGTTTGTGACGTGTACACTAGGATCATCGTTCATTACTCCATGAAAAGTAGTGTAGTTAGTCACCATTTGTATCATATTCGGTTTAGGGTGAAATACCTCTGCTGCATCCTCCGGATGAACAATTGCTGGCATGAATTGCTCAATCATTGGTAGTGCAAAGTTCTGTAGAGTTCTCCTATCTTCTTGTACCACAACTCATGTTCCATACTGCCCGTTCTGTCCATTATGTGCCATGGTATCTTCCAAAGGTGGAATCTTTTCTTCTTTCTCGCTGTGATCTCCTTCGTGCGAACTCAAGACTCAAAAAGAATAAAAAAAAGTTAGTGACTTGCCTCACCGGCTGTTACACACGCCTGGAAGACTCAAAAATACAGTCTCCGACTACTCACCCGACTCTGAACAAACAGAAACGATTCCGGAAAATCGGGACCCTCTTTTATCGAGGTGGACCCTTAGTAAACCGGTGGCAATTTTCCTCCAGAATTCACAGAACTGACTCTGTATGACTCTAGTATAAACAGACTATAAGACAGATTCAATTAAATAGACTCAAATATATACAGGAAACTCAATCTTAAATAAAAAGTATTCTTGACACGAGTCCTCAGAAATGGCGCTAAAAATCTTAATCGCGCTGCCGAGCACTGCTAGCAATAGGATTAGGTCTATCGTAGTAGAGTATTGGCGAGTCAAGGTCGAATCCCACAGAGACTCATAATTAGTCTAATTATCAAGATCGAGTTGTCACGATAACGGTCTACGACCAACTACAATATATAGACAGTAGTATTGGTGCCTCAAACTAACAAGAATATGCAAGTTCAACTAACCAACAAGAGTTTCTAATGTATTAGTTCAATTATGTGTAATTAGTTATTCCCCCCACACATGCAATGAGTCCTCCCATTGGTGAATTTATTCATTGTTCAATTTCACGGTACAACTCCTAACCCTATCTACTCCGACAATGGCGTTAGACAATCTATACATAAGCTACCCTCCTTAATTGGTCCGTAATAGCCCATACGCATAAAGAACTAGAGTCGCCAATATTGAGAGTTACCTCATACCGCATAAACCTGCCTCAGACAGATTTATCGACATTGACCAAAGACGCGTTCTAGGGTCCATTCTAGATAATGTCCTATAACCCTCCACATGCGGTCCTTCATGTTAATTTACGATAACATGCAAATAGTTCATCAAGCTACTAAGATGTAAATTAAATCTATCGATCAACGTAGCTGGCGCCGATTATCATGAATTAGTAATTTACTAGGTATTCAGATCTAGAGATATAGACCGTCGCAGATCTGAAGAAGGCAATTGCTATTCCATTATTTCTTCACCAACGAATCAGATCTATAACACATGGGGTAAAATAAACTAACTACTACAAAATTAAACTAAATAAACAATTAAACCATACTAGTCGAATAGAACAATGATAGATCTACATCTTGGAAAAGACAGAAATCATACCCTCGAAGACGAGCGTAGATCTCCTTCGGTTATCTCCTTAGGCGGCGACTACATCGTCTCCCCGACCAGAACTCATAAAATACATAAAATAAATAAAAAATAACTTTTATTGCATAATTCCTTGAATAATTTGAGTACATTTTGTTCTGAGGCGAAGCCTCTTATTTATAGCGATCTAAACCGACTTAGAATCATCTAGTTTGACCCTTCGTCCAAGAAAACACGTTTCAGAAGATTCTGGACCCTCGGTAAGTCAGCATCGCCCTTCGGGTTACCGAGGGTATGTTTGTCCTTTTTCTTCAACCGACTTAATTTGGATGCGTCTAGAATACCCTCAGCCCATTCCTTTCATTCAGTACACTCTAGATTCGTCCATCATGCTCTGCCCAATATTTCGTATCCTGAAAATCATCGAATAATACATGAAATAATATCGAAATAGGGAAAATAAACGCTAAGTGCATATTTCTCGACTCACAAACCCGACATATGATATTCAACGTAAATGGTTCATATTTATAGATCAAAACAACTAATTTTAGCTTATAATGGATAGAATATTGATGCCATTGGATAGACTATTTTAACCATCATCAGTAGGTTGTCTGGTACTTTGACAGTGGTTGTTCCAGGTATATGACAAAGAATAAGCACTGTTTAACAAATTATATGGCACTAGATGGTCCAAGAGTCAATTTTGGCAACAAGAACACACCAGGATATACAAGAGGATATGGAACACTGGTGAGAAATGGACTAACAATCAAGAATGTTGCATATGTTGAAGGATTTGGACTACAACCTACTGAGCACTGGACAATTCTGTGACATAGGATACAAGGTCACTTTTGACAAAGGCTACTGCATTGTCATTACTGAAATAGGTGAACAAGTTGTGTTGGCTGGAAGAAGACAACAAAACATGTATGTTGTAGATTGGTCCACTGCTGTTCCAGAAACATGCAATATAGTGCACACCAAGTCAAAACTAAATTGGTTGTGGCATAAGAAGCTGAATCATCTCAATTTTGATGATATTAATCAGTTGGTGAAAAAGAAGTTGGTAATTGGTTGACCTGAGATCACATTCAAAAAGGACGGTATATGTCATACGTGTCAGCAAGGTAAACAAACAAAGTCAATCTTCAAGTCAAAGACCAAACAATCAACAAAAGTGTTTTGGAGCTGATGCATATGGATATAATTGGACCAGTAACACCAACAAGTGTAATAGGAAAGAAGTACACTCTGGTAGTTGTGGATGATTATTCAAGATACGCTTGGGTAATATTCATGAATAAGAAAAGTGAAACATTTCAAAAGATGCCTGAACTTTTGAATAGGCTGAAAAATGAGAAAAGTTTGACAGTAGTGAAGATCAGATCAGACAAGGGTGCTGAGTTTCTCAACAAAGTCATAAGGGAATTTTGTGAACAAAATGGTGTGCTGCAACAATTAGCAAAATGGGGTCGCGGAGAGAAGAAATAGGACTTTAAAGGAAGCAGGGAGGACTATGATCTGTGAAGCATTACTACCTGAAAGATATTGGGCTGAAGCAATCAATACAGCATACTACACACAAAATAGGACCTCAGTAAACAAAAAGTTCCTTAAGACACCTTATGAGATATGGAATGGAAGAAAATCAAATATATCATATTCCATCCATTTGGGAGTAAGTGTTTCTTCTTAAATCATAAGGAACAACTGAAAACTTTCCAGCCAAAATCAGATGAAGGAATCTTTTTGGGATATTCTTCAGTCATCAAAGCATTCAGGGTACTGAACAAAAGGACATTGAAACATGAATAATCTATACATGTTTTATTTGATGAACCTAAGTTCACTTGAATGGAAGATGATGAAGTTTCAGAACCTGCTGTGAATCAGAAGGTGACTGATCCAGAATATGTTGATGTTTTGAAGGAGATAGACTTAAAAATTTCTGATTCTGGAAGTAAATATGTACCTGCTGAAGAACCTCCTGATAACACTACTGATGCAACAACAGATGCAGTTCAAGGATCTTGTAATCCCCCTTCTGAAGCAACAGCAGACCCTACTGAAGATGAGGTCCATGTAAATCAATCAAATCAAGATTTACAATGGTTGAAGGACCACCCTGCTGAACAAGTAATTGGTAATATACAACAAGGTGTAAGGACTAGAAGACAATTAGAAACAATGTTCACTTGCTTTCTATCTCAAATAGAGCCTAAAGTTTTTGAAGAAGAAATTTTTGATCCAGGTTGGATAATTTCTATGCAAGAAGAGTGAATGAGTTTGAAAGAAACCAAGTTTGGACACTAGTGGAGAGGCCTAGTCATGCAAATATAATTGGCACAAAATGGGTATACAGAAATAAGTTGGATGAATCTGGTACCATTGTTAGAAACAAGGCCAGACTAGTGGCAAAAGGCTATTCTCAAGAAGAATGAATAGATTTTGATGAGACATATTCCCCTGTTTAAGATTGGAAGCCAAAAGATTGTTTATGGCATATTCTGTATACAAAAACTTCAAAGTATATCAGATGGATGTCAAAAGGGCATTCTTGAATGGAATTCTGGAAGAGGAGGTTTATGTTCAGCAACCTCCTGGTTTTGAAGTTAAAGATCAAGAAGATAAAGTATATAGACTCAATAAGGCACTTTATGGTCTGAAATAAGCACCAAGAGCATGGTATGAAACCCTATCTCAATTCTTGGTGAACAGTGGTTTTACCAAAGGTACCATTGACAAGACACTTTTTAGAATAAATGAAGGGAACAGCACCCTGCTGGTACAAATTTATGTGGATGACATACTATTTGTTTCTGAAAATGAATTGCTATGTGAAAATTTTGCTAATATCATGAAAAGAAAGTTCTAAATGAGTATGATGGGTGAAATGAACTACTTTTTTGGCTTACAAGTCAAACAAATGAAAAATGAAATCTTCATTCATCAAACTAAATACACCAAGGAGCTGCTAAAGAAATTTGGTTTGGAAATTAGCACCAAGGTATCTAATCTTATGAGTACAAGCATCAGATTGGATTAAGATGAAGAAGGCAAAGATGTTGATCAGACGTTGTACAGAATGATGATAGGAAGTCTTTTGTACCTCACTGCCAGCGGACCTGATATATCTTTTGTTGTAAGTGTTTGTCCAAGATTTCAATCTAAACCTAAAGAAAGTCATTTAGCTGCAGTCAAGAGGATTCTCAAGTATCTAAAAGAGACTTTGGGAGTGGGAATATTGTACTCAATTGATGGAAGCTTCAAAGTTATATCCTACTCAGATTCTGATTATGCTGGGTGTAAGATTGATAGAAAAAGCACCACAGGAACCTGTCAGTTGATGGGAAATAGACTTGTTTCCTGGTTTAGCAAGAAACAGAATTCAATATCCACTTCCACTGCTGAAGCTGAATACATTGATAATGGAAGCTGTGTGCACAAATACTATGATTGAGACAGTAATTAAGGGATTATGGGATTGAAGAAAGAGAAATTCCCAAAATGTGTGACAACTCAAGTGCAATAGCAATCATAGAAAATCTTGTTTTGCACTCAAGAACCAAACACATTGATGTGAGACATCATTTTATAAGAGATCATATGTAAAAGAAAGATGTGGTGGTTCTTTACTTCCCTACCGAAGATCAACTTGTTGACATCTTTACAAAACCTTTGGACAGGGAAAGATTTGCTAAGTTAAGAACTGAGCTTGGCATCATCAAAGTTAACTGACATTTTAATAGTCAGCAAAGTACTGGAATTCACCAAGGTGATTGGTCTTTGCCATGTTGGGTGCACTCACTTGGCAGATTAGTCATTGGTATCAACAATTCCTAAGTACTTAAATAGTTTGGAAAATTAAGCAAATGAAGTTGCCAAGGGGATTGGTCTTTGTCCTGTTGGGTGAGCTCACTTGACAGATCAGTCATTAGTATTAAACTTCATCTTGTATTATCAATTGAACAAAACTATACCAAATAAAAATCAACAGAGTATTTTTGTCAGCAGGCTGCTGAGCCAACAGAAGGTCAGCAGAGCAATTTCGACGTAACCCTGTTGTAGCCAACTCTAATGAAGACCAAGTCTGCTGAACCATACGTTATAAAGACAGTCAAACATTAATGAAATTCAACAGTGTAATAAACGGATATTATTCTTATCCATTATAACTGCGGTTACAATATCCAACGGTTACAACTCTTAACGGGACAAGTTAGTGGGACACATGGCAGTATCTCAATTATTCCAAAATCAATCGTGGTTAAATGCTACAGTACGTGCACAGTACTTTCCTGGAAGCTCAAAGAATCCAAGAAGAAGCACCAGTAGAAGAAGAAGAAGAAGAGGCTGTTGAGGCAGAGCCCTTAACTATCATTCCGTCTGTGGTGATTACTGACTCCTCACCTGAAGAGGGTGTCAAGTCTCACGATCTTTGGAATGATTATTCTTGAGCAATGCATTTGCGAGATATCTGGCTGATCTACTAACCACGAGCTCGTTGTTATATCCACTGAAGAACCACAGCAAACCACTGAACCTGAACCTGCTGTGGTAGTTGAAAAGATAATTGAAGACTTGGTTGAAGACCCTGCAAGTGTGGCAAGAACTCAGGGGGAAGAGCAGTCTGCGGCTAACCCTGCTGATGAGCATGTAAGTCAGGGGGAACCAAGTGTGGTACAGATGGAAGTAGTAGGTACAAATGTACAGTCTCAGCAACCTACTGACTTTAGAACAAATGTTGAAGAAACCATGAGCTTACTTGTTGAGGCTTTTGGAGGTCGACAAGTCTTTGAACCCGCCATTAAGAGGCCATCTATGCCATATGAGAAGGCATCCAAAAGAACAAAATAGATCCTAACTTCAAAAAGGTGCAAAACTATTTTCAGTGGAAGTTCGGATTCTACAAGAGACAGAAACCTGCTGCTGATCCAATGAGTGGATTTGAAGAATGGGCATTTGAGCAGCTAGGTGTGGATAGTCTCTTTGGATTTGATAGACACTAGCATGTTGCAATCCGGTGATGGATTTTTTGGATGAAGGAAAGAAAAGTGGAGCTATTATGTTCGAGAGATCCAAAGTTCACTCAGGATAGTGATTCATCAGATTACGATGATGATACCCCTATGTTTCTGGGGAGACCCGGTGGAGTGGCTCGAGAAACAACAAGCTGAAGCCCTTTGGTCAAGAAGCTACTCGAGGTAGTAAGTCTGCTTTGAAGGCCAGCCAGATGGAGAGATGGATGAGGATCTACAGGATCTCACCATGGATGATCCGGAAACATTGATAAATGAGGGAATTACATTGAGTCTTTGGTAGGTTTGGTTGATGAATCTACTACATTTTTGTTGTAGAGCCCTCTTGCACAACATGAAGTCTGAGCAGTGAGGATTTTGATGGAGAAAAGGTTATTGATCACGAGTGAACCTAGTGCCATTTCGGAAGAATCCATTGAATATCAAGATGGATTTGACTTTGAGGGCATTCTTACTAAAGCGCCATCATCCCGCATAAGATTGGTAATCTTTGAAGGTTTCCAAGTGGATAATGAGGCTACATTCAATCCCACAGGAAGTTGAAGAGGAGGTACATGTTCTTTGAGGTACAAACAAAGACTGGACAAAGGTTGGAGCAGAGAGTGCATTTCTTTGAGTCTCAAGCGACACTGGACAAAGGTTGGAACTGATTTGGGTTTGAGAGAAACCCTGTTGTTGATGAGGCTCTTTGTAGTGGAGCCTCTCTGGAGCCAAGGCCACTTGTAGGGAAGGATAGTCGCAGGGTGATATTGTTAATCCGGAAGAGCAATTTCTTTGGACTATGACTACTGATGAAGAATTTCAAATTTTGGAGAAGAAGAAGTTCTTTGAAGAACACGCACAAGATCCTATCATGGAAGATATTCTTGGTGCTATGGTTGAGGAAGGACCTCCCCTCTTTGGGAGAGATATGAGTAAAGCAATGGTCATCGCGAGACAATAGGCACAATATAGAATTGAGGAGCTCATTGATGGATCTACTTGATAGTAGAATGAGGAGTGAAGTGCCGGTTGAAGTGTTCAATGAGTTGAGGACTGTAAGTCATGATATGCAACAGTTAAGGACACAACTGGACCGACAGGAACAGAGATTTGAAGAACTGATGAAGATGGTGAATGAAAACATACAATCTATTGATACAATTGCTTCAAACTCTACATCCACTCAAAATGATGTCACTGATATGATGCTAGATGTGAGAGGCATCAAGGTTGGAAACGCTGCAAAAGATAAATTTCTGAAAGAACAAATTATTTCTATTCATCAGAAACTTGATAACCTTGCTGCAACATCTGAACCTACTGAACCTGTTGTTGCACAACAACTCATCGTGCACGACCCCAAACTCACTTTGAAAGGATCAGCAGGTGGAGGAGACATTGCAATCCAGGATTCTCGCTCTTGATACTAGGCCTGGAACTATGGAAGGTCAATTGCATAGAGTGATAGTATCACGGGAGGCTATTCATGGCCTTATATCCCGTTTGTTGATGATGTCACTAAGGGGAAGAGGGCAAATCAGCTGCAGCAAAGGAGGCTGCAAGACTCTTTGCCACAGAAGAGATGGACGAGATGATACAAATGCTTTCAGCAACCTTTGCACACTTTGAGTGCAACTCACTTTGGTGATCTTCTGAGGCAGTACAAGAAAGAGTATTACAACAGGAGGAAACCTTATCATGACAAAGGATTTCATGAAGGTCTAGAATCTTTCTTGTGATTGAAATTTTGGGAAGCAAGGGTTAAAGCCTAAAGGGCAAGCAACAGAGGTGGAAAAGGTGGGAGAGGTGATAGGATCTTGCCTATCACAAAAGCAAAGGATTCACTTGATGAGTTTAAAGAGTTATACATGAAGTTTGGATTCAGGGTGAATCAGATTAATCTTATCCTGCCTGAAGCTTGGAATTGGTGGAAGCAAGTCAATCCTTACATTGATTTTACACTTATTGAAAATGAATGGATGAGGATATGATAGAGCGGATCGAGCCTATCAAGAACAAATTTGAGAAGGCTAGAAGAGAAAGAGAGAAGAGACAATAGATCGGCATATTTATTATTCTTTATCCTTTGCATCTAGCTTGTAATAAGCCGAACAATGTTTATAATGAGAATTGACTAAATCATTACTTTTTGTGTTTTATCTTTTGCTTTCTTTGATTAGGTGAGGTAGTGGCATCATCACCAAAAGGGGGAAATTGTTGGACTTATTCCTCGGTTTTGATGATGAGTGCCATACTAGTGTTATAGTGCAAAGGCAAAAGATGTCTAGATTAAATGTATAGGTTTATTAGAGTTTGATTCATAAATAGGTTTGATCAAACAAGCATGTAAAAAGTCTGCGACTTGCTTTGCAGATCTGGTCTAGTCGATGAGAGTAGATAGGTCGATGAGACTAGTCAGGAACCTCTGCCAAGATCGAAGACCGAAGGTGAGGGTTCAAACTCGATGAAATGAAGGCTAAGGGATCAAACTTAGTAATTTAAGTCAAGGATATGGAATCGAATTTAGGCAAGTCTGTGATGACCTAAAGCGATTACATATACCTTGTGTAGAAGGTCTAAGTTCCATAATTTGGATGATGTTTGGAACTTAGTTACAATTAAAATGATGTAATCTAACTACACAAATAAAAGTTAGATAGAAAGTAATCAGTGACCTTGTATTTTATATACTGATTATATGATGATCAACAGATGATAGGTATCTCGGTGAGACTCATGAACCTGGCTTGATGTATTACCTTTTAATTCAAGATTTTCTTGGAAGACTACATGGATAAGGATGACCAACTACCTCGACTTATCAAGGAAATCAAAGGTTGAGATTAAAAGAGCGTTGGCATGACTTTTATTTTTATCCATTGGATACAAGTCAAAGGGTGGGATGATCGCCTTTGTCAAAAGGAATTCGACGATTGTCGATCCCATGAATAGAGACAGAATCACGATCGGATGGGACAAATACAAGGAACGGTCACATTTGAAATTCAAATACAAGTCACATGCATTCTTGCCTATAAATAGAAGACTTTCAACTCAAGAAAAGATGATGAATTTTTGGGATAAACTTTAAGTGCTAACTCGAAATTTGAAAAACACCTCTTGAACTTCTTGAGCATAAACCTGGCCGATCAATAAATTTCTTCAAGTGCATTACGTATTCAAGCTACATCAAGATTAAACACTTGAAGACTGCAAGCTGCTGATTACATCATCCTAATCAAGCTGCTGCAACTGAATCATTTATTTGATTCAATCTTTATTTTATAAAGAATCTGCTGAAAACAGTGAAGCATCTGTTGGGTGTGAAAGATCGTTGTTTGTGGTGGAGTGGTGAAGAGGCAATCCTACCCTTCAAGGACCGGTGGAAGACTCGGGAGCTGACAATTCTACTGTTCCCAGATTTTGGTTTGTGAAGCCATAGTTATTGGTGAAGGACAAGCAACTTAGGAATCTTTGTAAAAGCTACATCAAAGATCTCTAGTGAATTCCCTCCAACATCACATGAGAAGAGTGGACTGACAGGATTACATCACCTGGAACCACTATAAAATCTGGCCATTTACTTTCAGCATCTTACTTTCTGCACTTAGTTTATTTCACTCATCAACCTACTGAATCTAGCAACTGAAATCACACACCTGCACTACTAAGTATCTAATACTTAGTATCATATTTAACAACAAGTAATAAGGCTTAATTTTGATATAATTCCGCTACACAAATTCAGCAAACTGAACTATCGGTGAGACTCATCGGTTATCAAGAGCTCTTGAAGTCTCAAGCAGACTCTTGATGTATCAAGAATTCTTTGAAGTTGTAGAATTTGTTAACTCTAAAAGTTTTAAGTGTTATGTTTATTCACCCCCCCCCCCCCCCTCTAAACTTAACCAAAGCCTTTTCAAGGGACCAACAATTGGTATCGGAGCAGTACTTCTGTTCTGAAGGAATCCTACTTGTTGTGCTTGTGAAAACTCCTTAAAACTTTCTTTCAAGTTACTGATTTTCAAGATTTGCATCATGGATAACACACAGTATGCTAGAACTATGTTGATGTGTTCTCTTGATAGATTTGATGAGTATAAGCAGCGAATAATGAGGCATATCTTGTTGTTACTCATGATGAGATGATGGATGTATTAGCTGATGGACCTTTGGAGATTACAAAGCGTGAAATGGTGGTTGTGAGCTGAATACATTCCTAAGCCAAAAAGAGAAAGGAATGCAGAAGACAGGAAAAGGGCAAACCTCAACAACATTGCTATTGATATCATCTACAGAACCTTGGATAGCAATATGTACATGAAGGTTAAAGATTGCAAGACTGCAAAGGAACTTTGGGACAAGATTCACTTGATCTGTGAAGGCACTGATGCAATAAAGAAGAATAAAATCGGTGTGGCGGAAAGAGGTTCCAAAAGTTCAAGATCTTTTGCCAAATGAAACCATTGAGCAAATGGAATCAAGATTCAATGCAATCTGGATGAACTCACCCCTTGAGTGTAAGTTATTCAAAAGAGGAAGTAAACACCAAAATCTTGGAAGCTCTACTGCAAAAGATGTTTGGAAAATGAAGGTATTGCAATTGAAGAAATGAGGAAATTGCATGAAGAAGACACCTTCAAGTTGTTCTCTGATCTTAAGGCATATGAATCTAGCAAGAAGTCGGTGCCTGGCCGAAAAGGAAGAGCCAAAGACCCTTTGCATTGGCTGCTTCACATCATGAAGAAACATCAGGAGGACAGGATGATATGCTGGATGAGATGCAAGAACAAATTGCCCTACTGAGCAAGAAAATCAGGATGATGAAGACTGGAAAGGCCCCTGCAAGAAATTTTACAAAGAGGCCTACTGAAAGAAGGAAAGAAGAACCAAGGAAAGATAATGATTATCTGTGCTTTCATTGCAAGAAACCAGGACACTTCAAACCTGACTGTCCTGAACTAAAACAAGGCAAGGAACCTGATTATCTTTGCTTCAACTGCAAGAAGCCTGGACATTTTAGACCTGATTGTCGGACTCATCAAGACCAAGAGTCAACAAAGAAGACATGGCAAGAAGGCTATGGTTGCTGAAGATGAATCAGGATATGATGTGGAATCTGAAAAAGGAAATGAATCAGATGATACAGCACTGGTTGCTGATATGGAGGATTATGCTTTGATGGCCAATATGGATGAAACCGAGGAGGTATACAACACTGTATCTATCAATACTCCTGCTGAAAGTGATTGTGAATCAACTTGTGGTTCAAATCCTAGAAATTCTGACAACAATGAGACTTTTGATGCCATCCTTAATCAACTGAGGACAATACAATCTGGTTATGAGGTTGTGAAGGCTGAAAAAGAAGCTCTTGAACTAGAAGTTGGAAGATTGAAAGCTGAATTAAGGGTTCTCAAAGGTAAAGAAAAAGATGTTGGGCCGAGAATCAAAGATAAGTCTGCTTTGAACATCAGCTGACCTTTGAATCTCTTTGAACCATCTTGTTCCACTCATCGCATACAAATCGGGAAAGCCTTATGGAGATAGAACAGGCTTGGATTTGGAACTCGGCAATCCAACAAGAGTGGATCCAGTGAAGGTCATGAACCTAGTTCGAGAGGTGGTCCTAAATTTGTACTGCGACTAGATCCAACTCCCGGAAGAAGGTTGCCGAGGCGATAAAAACCTCTCGAGAATGCTTCAAGGAAGCAAAATCGAAGTCAAAGAAATCAATGACTCCTAATAATAAAAGAGTAAATCTAAAAATAGGACCGTTGTGCCTTCTAAGCTCACGATAGCAGACACTGCTACCAAGTCTCTTTGGACCACGTAAGGTAAGAAAGCAGAAATATTCCAAGGATAAGAATCCTAAACCCAAAAATGTTAATCATTCAAGGGATACTTATCTCGGGGAAAGGTAGATTCTTCCCCTGCTGATGATGATTGGAATATTCTGCACCTCATTGTTAAAAAGCAGTAAGTATAACCATCCGCTAGAGGTAAAACCTATGCAATGGAATCGGCAAATGGCTCGCCAGATGACTTTTTCAAGACCTCAGAGACCTCATCGGACTCCTTATTATAGGGTCATTTCTAACAGACAAAGACACCTATGGTTATGTAAATGTTTCTAACAACAAGAATCACTTCAAACAACATTACAAACCAAAAGGCCGGAAAACATATGTGATTCCTACACAACCTCTCTTGTTAGAACTTATGGATGTGTGGAATACATGTATGAACCAAAGTATGACACACATTCGAAGAAGACCTTATGGAGACATGCCAAGGGTCATGCTTACCATCGACCATTATGGACCCAAACAGGTTTGGGTACCTAAAATGCATTAACTTTGTTTTGTAGGGTGTCCAGTACTTTGACAAGTGGATGTTCCGGACATATGACAAAGAATAAGCACTTGTCTATCAAACTTTGTGGCAAAAGATGGTCCAAGGGTGAATTTTGGCAACAAGAATACACTGGATACACAAGAGGAAATGGCACACTTGTGAGAAATGGACTTACAATCAAAGATGTTGCATATGTTGAAGGACTGGAATACAACTTGCTGAGCACTGGACAATTCTGTGACAAGGGTTACAAGGTCACTTTTTACAAAGACAACTGCATTGTCATTGGTGAAAGAGGTGATCAAGTTGTGCTTCTTTGCGCGAAGACAACGAGAATATGTATATTGTGGATTGGTCTACTGCAGTTCCAGAAACCTGCCTGATTGTGCATACCAAATCAGAACTAAATTGGCTATGGCACAAGAAATTGAATCACTTGAACTTTGATGACATCATTCAGTTGGTGAAGAAGAAACTAGTGGTTGGTTTACCTGAGATCACATTCAAGAAGGATGCCATATGTGATGCTTGTCAACAAGGTAAACAGATAAAGTCAAGCTTCAAATCAAAGACCAAACAATCAACTAATAGAGTGTTGGAGCTAATGCATATGAATCTTTTTGGACCAATAACTCCAGCAAGTGTAACAGGAAAGAAGTACACTTTAGTGGTTGTTGATGATTATTCAAGGTACACTTGGGTGATTTTTATGAACAAGAAAAGTGAAACACTTCAAAGCATGCCTAATCATTTGAAAAGATTACAAAATGAGAAAAGCTTAACAATAATAAAGATAAGATCAGATCAGGGTACTGAATTTCTCAACAAAGTTATAAGAGAATATTGTGAGCAGAATGGTGTACTACATCAACTTGTTTGGTCTTTGGTACACCTCGGCAAAAAATAGGGTTCTTTGAGAGAAAAAACAGAACTTTAAAGGAAGCGGGAAGAACAATGATTTGTGAAGCATTGTTACGAAAGATATTGGGTCAAGCGAAAATACAAGATGCCATACACAAAAGCAGAACTTGAGAAACAAGAAGTGCTTTGAAGACACCTTATGAGGTTTGGAATGGAAGAAAACCTAACATATCCTATTTCCATCCATTTGGAAGCAAATGTTTTATTCTAAATCATAAGGTACATTTGAAAACATTCCAACCAAAATCAGATGAAGGAATTTTCTTGGGATATTCTTCAGTCAGCAGAGCATTCAGGGTGCTGAATAAAAGATCACTGAAACATGAAGAAACAATTCATGTTGTGTTTGATGAACCTAAGTTTACTGGTATGGAAGATGAAGATTGTGAACCTGCTGAAAATCAACAAGTCACTGATCCAGATTGTGTTGAAGTTCTGGAAAGATTCAATGACTTAAAAGTTTACGATCATCGCTTCTTTGAACACCTGCTTTGGTAATGTTACTGATGCAACAACTGAAGCAGTTCAAGGATCTACTGAACCCCCTGTAGAAGAAGCTACAGCAGACCCTACTGAAGATGATGTTCCTGATAATCAAAATAACCAAAATCCACAATGGTTAAGGAATCACCCTGCTGAACAAGTTATTGGCAATGTACAGCAAGGTGTAAGGACTAGAAGACAACTGGAAGCCATGTTTACTTGTTTTCTATCTCAAATGGAACCAAAAGTTGTTGAAGAAGCCATTTCAGATCCAGATTGGATAATTGCTATGCAAGAGGAATTAAATGAATTTGAAAGAAATCAAGTTTGGACACTAGTTGATAGGCCAAATCATGCAAATATCATTGGTACTAAGTGGGTATCTGAGAAATAAACTTGATGAATCTGGTACCATTGTAAGAAATAAGGCCGGACTAGTTGCAAAGGCTATTCTCAAGCGAGAAGGAATAGATTTTGATGAAACTTATGCACTGTTGCAAGATTGGAAGCTATCGAGTTATTCTTGGCACATCTTGCATATAAGAACTTCAAAGTATATCAAATGGATGTCAAGAGTGCATTTTGAATGGCATTCTAGAGGAGTATGTTTATGTTCAGCAACCTCCTGGATTTGAAGTTAAAGATCATGAAGATAAAGTGTATAGACTCAATAAAGCACTTTATGGATTGAAACAGGCACCAAGAGCTTGGTATGAGACTCTATCTCAATTCCTGGTGGACAATGGTTTTACAAAAGGAACCATTGACAAGACACTTTTTAGAATCGGTGAAGGAACGACAGACTCTTTGGTACAAATTTATGTGGATGACATAATTTTTGGTTCTGAAAATAATTTAATGTGTGAAAAGTTTGCAAATCTAATGAAGAGTAAATTCCAAATGAGTATGATGGGAGAAATGAACTACTTCTTGGGATTGCAAGTTAAGCAGATGAAAGATGGAATCTTTATTCATCAAACCAAGTATACCAAGGAGTTCTTTGAAGAAGTTTGGTATGGAAAGCAAAGACTAAGAGTTCAACTCCTATGAGTACAAACATAAGATTGGATGAAGATAAAGAAGGCAAAGATGTTGATCGGACCTTATACGTGAAGGATGATAGGCAAGCGATCTGCTTTGTACTAATCGCCAATGTGGAGACTGATATATCCTTTCTTTGTAGGTGTTTGTGCAAGATTTCAATCTAAACCTAAAAAGAAAGTCATTTAGGTGCGATCAAAAGAGTTCTCAAATATCTTAAAGAGACCTTGGGAGTAGGGATATGGTATTCTAAGGAAGGAAGCTTCAAAGTTATATCCTACTCAGATTCGATTATCTTTGGTTGCAAGATTGATAGAAAAAGCACCTCGGGAGACACGCCGCTTAATGGGAAATAGATTGGTTTCTGGTTTAGCAAGAAAGCAATTCTATATCAACATCTATTCTTTGAAAGTTGAATACATTCTTCTTTGGAAGTTCTTTGTGCACAAGTACTATGGCTAAGACAACAATTAAGGGATTATGGAATTGAAGAAAAGGAAATTCCAATTATGTGTGATAACATAAGTGCAATTGCAATCACAGAAAATCCTGTTCTCCACTCTAGAACCAAGCACATTGATGTAAGACATCATTTTATAAGAGATCATGTTGAAAAGAAAGATGTGGTGGTTTTATACATCCCTACTGAAGATCAACTTGCTGATATTTTCACTAAGCCACTAGATAGTGAAAGATTTGCTAAATTAAGGACTGAACTTGGAATCATAAAGGTTGACTGATATTCAGCAATGTACTGGAATTCACCAAGGGGATTAGTCTTTGCTATGTTGGCTGAGCTCACTTAGCATATTAGTCATTGGTATCAACAATTCCATGTACTTATGTTTGATCAATTGAGCAAATGAGGTTGCCAAGGGGATTGTTCTTTGTCATGTTGGGTGAGCTCACTTGACAGATCAGTCATTGGTATTAAACTTCATCTTGTATTATCAATTGAACAAAACAAGAAGAAAATAGGGATCAGCATAGTCATTTTGACAGCAGGCTGCTGAAGAATTTTATCAGCAGACTGCTGAGCCCACCCTGCTGGATGGAACGTTACTCAGTCAAAGTTATTAAAGTCAAAAAGCATATTGGCGGGATATTTATTCTATCCTTTATAACCGCAGTTAACACGATCTAACGATTATCAGACGTTATGGAACACGTGTCAAGCCAGCATTTATTCAGTTTAATCGTGGTTACCTCAATGTACGTGCAATGACAGTTTCAACTACCCACTGTCTATATATTCAGGCTATCACACAGCAGAATCATCACTTACAAATCTGCTTTATCACTGCGATTATTTACACTGTGTGAACACAGATTTGAAATTCAATCTTATTCATCTCATTCTTCTCATTAAAATGGCGGAAAAAGTTGATGTACAAATTGAATCAAGCCAAAGTGTAAGAGGTTTTGTTGAAGATGCAAACAGAACTGAACTGGCCATTAACATTGGTCGAAGAATAAGGAGGTATGCCGGTCTGGAAAATGTGTTAAACATAAGACTGGACACAATTTCTTATACAAATGTTGTCATTTTCTGGAGAAACATTCAGATAAAGGAAGGAATCAAGCATTTAAGCTATCGTAAATGGGCAAGAAATTGAAATTTCCCCGGTCACGCGAGGAAGTTTTGGATTTGTTGAAGTGGTGGATGGCTCTGTCAATCCTGAAGCAATGGGGTTGGACAAATTGGCGTTTGTAGATCAGATTAAGACAGATGCAGAAATCAAATCCGTAGCAGGCATTAACTTCAAACATATTGGAAGTGAATATAGTCTACTGAGCAAACTGATTGCTAAAAACAAACTTGGATTGATTGAAAGTATGGACACTCTATCAGGACCCAAGATAGAGTTGATGATTATCATCTGTAGGAGCATAAAGTTTGACTGGGCTGGTTACTTCATTCATTATATGAAGAAAGTGGCCAAGGAAGAGAAATTAGGAAAGAGGAAGTCCAAGGCACTGCCCTTAGGATTGATGGTCCAGACCTCTTGAATCATCTTGGAATCACGATGTAGCTTTGTGGATATTAATCGGTCTAGATACAAGAAAGAAATTGATTATATTATTCTGGTCTAGATGATGACGAAGAGGTTCTTTGGAGAGGTCTTGGCGATGATAATGATGATGATGATGGTGATCTTTGGTGGTGAGCGAGGTTCAAACAAACTAAGAAAATAACCATCAAAACTCTTTGCACCAAAGAAAGCTGCTAAGAAAAGAAAGAGTGGAGACACAAGGAAGATAAGCTGAAGTGTTAAAGCCTTCAAAAAAAAAGAAAGAAAGCAAGCAAGACATTGCATCATTGAGTCTGCTTTGAGGTCAAGTGGAGGTTTCTTGACCTGCTTTGTTGTTGAAACAAGAAAAGCTGTTGTTGAAATTACGAGGAACAACAGAAAGAGGACAGAGAAAGAGAAAGTTCACTGTGGTTGAGAAAGATGATGAACCTCTCCAAGAGAAGGAAGGAAATTGCCAAAAGAAGAAATATGGCAAGGGAAAGAGTTGAAAAACTTGGAAGCTCAAAGAATCCAAGAAGAAGCACAGTAGAAGAAGAAGAAGAAGATTTGTTGAGGTGAGCCCTTAACTATCATTCCGTCTGTGGTGATTACCGACTCTCACCTGAAGAGGGTGTCAAGTCACGATCTTTGGATGATTATTTTCGAGCAATGCATTGGATATATACTGATCTGCTAACCTCGAGCCTGTTGTGATATCCCATGAAGAACCACAACAAACCACCGAACTGAACTCTTTGTGGTAGTTGAAAAGATAATTGAAGACTTGGTTGAAGACCCCGCAAGTGTGGCAAGAACTCGAGAGGAAGAAGCGTCTGCTGCTAACCTATTTGATGAGCATGTAAGTCGTGGGAACCAAGTGTGGTACAGATGGAAGTAGTAGGTACAAATGTACAGTCTCAGCAACCTACTGACTTTAGAACAAATGTTGAAGAAACCATGAGCTTACTTGTTGAGGCTTTTGGAGGTCAGCAAGCTGCTGAACCTGCCATTAAGAGGCCATCTATGCCATATGAGAAGGCATCCAAAAAGAACAAAATAGATCCTAACTTCAAAAAGGTGCAAAACTATTTTCAGTGGAAGTTCGGATTCTACAAGAGACAGAAACCTGCTGCTGATCCAATGAGTGGATTTGAAGAATGGGCATTTGAGCAGCTAGGTGTGGATAGTCTGCTGGATTTGATAGACACTAGCATGTTGCAATCCAGGCTGATGGATTTTTTGGATGAAGGAAAGAAAAGTGGAGCTATTATGTTCAGAGATCCAAAGTTCACTCCAGATAGTGATTCATCGATTCGATGATGATACCCTATGTTTCTGGGAGACCAGTGGAGTGGCTCGAGAAACAACAACTGAAGCCACTGGTCAAGAAGCTACTGAGACTGGTAAGTCTGCTGAGGGCCAGCAGACTGGAGAGATGGATGAGGATCTACAGGATCTCACCATGGATGATCTGGAAACATTGATAAATGAGGGAATTACATTGAGTGCTGGTAGGCTGGTTGATGAATCTACTACATTTTTTGTTGTAGAGCCTACTGCACAACATGAAGCTGAACAGAGTGAGGATTTTGATGGAGCAAAGGTTATTGATCACAGTGAACCTAGTGCCAGCTCAGAAGAATCCATTGAATATCAGGATGGATTTGACTTTGAGGGCATTCTTACTAAAACTGCCATCATCCTGCACAAGATTGGTAATGCTGAAGGTTTCCAAGTGGATAATGAGGCTACATTCAATCCACAGGAAGTTGAAGAGGAGGTAGTGCAGTTCTTCGAGGTACAAACGACACTGGACAAAGGTTGGAACAGAGTGCAGTGCTTGAGTCTCAAACAAACACATGGACAAAGGTTGGAACCTGATTTGGGTTTGGAGGAAACCCCTGTTGTTGATGAGGCTGCTGTAGTAGAGCCTACTAGAGCCAAGGCCACTGTAGGGAAGGATAGTCGGCAGGTGATATTGTTAATCCGGAAGAACGATTCTTTGGACTGACTACTCTGATGATGAAGAATTTCAAATTTTTGGAGAAGAAGAAGTTCTTTGAAGAACTTTGCACAAGATCCTATCATGGAAGATATTCTTGGTGCTATGGTTGAGGAAGGACCTCCCCCTGCTGGGAGAGATATGAGTAAAGCAATGGTCATCAGCAGACATTAGGCACAATATAGAGTTGATGAGCCTGCTGATGGATCTACTGATAGTAGAATGAGGAGTGAAGTGCCAGTTGAAGTGTTCAATGAGTTGAGGACTGCAAGGCATGATATGCAAATGATTAAGGACACAATCGAGATGATGGAGCAGATTTGAAGAACTCGATGAAGATGGTGAATGAAAGCAGACAATCTATTGATCTGATTGCTTCAAACTCTACATCCACTCAAAATGATGTCACTGATATGATGCTAGATGTGAGAGGCATCAAGGTTGGAAACGCTGCAAAAGATAAATTTCTGAAAGAACAACTTATTTCTATTCATCAGAAACTTGATAACCTTGTTGCAACATCTGAACCTACTGAACCTGTTGTTGCACAACAACCTACTGTGCCTGACCCCAAACTCACTGAAAGGATCAACAGACTGGAGGAGACATTGCAATCCAGGATTACTGCTCTTGATACTAGAACTGGAACTATGGAAGGTCAATTGCATAGAGTGATAGTATCACAGGAGGCTATTCATGGCCTTATATCCCGCTTTTGTTGATGATGTCACTAAGGGGAAGAGAGGGCAAATCACCGCAAAGAGAAAGGAGGTTGCAAGACTCTTTGCACAGTAAGAGATGGATGAGATGATACAAATGCTTTGAAAACACACTGGTGAGTGCAACTCACCGATGATCTTTCGAGGCGAGCGACAAGAAAGAGTATTACAACAGGAGGAAACCTTATCATGACAAAGGATTTCATGAAGGTCTAGAATCTTTCTTGTGATTGAAATTTTGGGAAGCAAGGGTTAAAGCCTTAAGGGCAAGCAACAGAGGTGGAAGAGGTGGAAAAGGTGGGAGAGGTGATAGGAGCTTGCCTATCACAAAAGCAAAGGATTCACTTGATGAGTTTAAAGAGTTATACATGAAGTTTGGATTCAGGGTGAATCAGATTAATCTTATCCTGCCTGAAGCTTGGAATTGGTGGAAGCAAGTCAATCCTTACATTGATTTTACACTTATTGAAAATGAATGGATGAGGGATATGATAGAACAGATCAGAGCCTATCAAGAACAAGCTGAGAAGGCTAGAAGAGAAAGAGAGAAGAGACAATAGATCAGAAAATTTATTATTCTTTATCCTTGCTGCATCTAGCTTGTAATAACTGAACAATGTTTATAATGAGAATTGACTAAATCTGTTCTGTTTTTTTGTTTTATCTTTTGCTTTGTTGATTAGGTGAGGTAGTGGCATCATCATCACCAAAAAGGGAAATTGTTGGACTTATTCCTCGGTTTTGATGATGAGTGCCATACTATTTGTTATAGTGCAAAGGCAAAAGATGTCTAGATTAAATGTATAGGTTTATTAGAGTTTGATTCATAAATAGGTTTGATCAAACAAGCAATTTGTAAAGTGGTCTGTGACTTGCTTCACAGATCGGTCTAGGTCGATGAGGGTAGATAGGTCATTAGACTAGTCAGAACCTCTTCAAGATCAAGATCAAGGCCGAGGTTCAAACTCGTAAATGAAGGCTAAGGGATCAAACTTAGTAATTTAAGTCAAGGATATGGAATCAGAATTTAGGCAGTCTGTGATGACCTAAACTGATTACATATACCTTGTGTAGGAAGGTCTAAGTTCCATAAGTTGGATGATGTTTGGAACTTAGTTACAATTAAAATGATGTAATCTAACTACACAAATAAAAGTTAGATAGAAGTAATCACCAGACCTTGTATTTTATATACTGATTATATGATGATCGCAGATCGATAGGTATCTCGTGAGACTCATGAACCTGCTGATGTATTACCTTTTTTAATTCAAGATTTTCTTGGAAGACTACATGGATAAGGACAGCCAACTACCTCTGACTTATCAAGGAAATCAAAGGTTGAGATTAAAAAGACGTTGGGATGACTTTTATTTTTATCCATTGGATACAAGTCAAAGGGGTGGACAGACCGCACTGTCAAAAAATTTCGAGCGATTGTCGATCCCATGAATAGAGAGCGAATGCGATCGGATGGGACAAATACAAGGAACGGTCACATTTGAAATTCAAATACAAGTCACATGCATTCTTGCCTATAAATAGAAGACTTTCAACTCAAGAAAAGATGATGAATTTTGGGATAAACTTTAAGTGCTAACTCGAAATAAAAAACACCTTTGAACTTATCGAGCATAAACTCTTTGATCCAGAAATTTCTTCAAGTGCATTCTCAGTATCCAAGCTACATCAAGATTAAACACTTGAAGGCGCAAGTCAGTTGATTACATCATCCTAATCAAGCTCTGCCGAATCGAATCATTTATTTGATTCAATCTTTATTTTATAAAGAATCACTAAAAAGCAGTGAAGCATCTGTTGGGTGTGAAAGATCGTTGTTTGTGGTGGAGTGGTGAAGAGGCAATCCTACCCTTCAAGGACCAGTGGATGACTCAGAGCGACAATTCTACTGTTCCCTGTATTTCGAGTTTGTGAAGCCATAGTTATTGGTGAAGGACAGGCAACTTAGGAATCTTTGTAAAAGCTACATCAAAGATCTCTAGTGAATTCCCTCCAACATCACAGGAGAAGAGTGGACTGACAGGATTACATCACCTGGAACCACTATAAAATCTGGCCATTTACTTTCAGCATTTTACTTTCTGCACTTAGTTTATTTCACTCATCAACCTACTGAATCTAGCAACTGAAATCACACACCTGCACTACTAAGTATCTAATACTTAGTATCATATTTAACAACAAGTAATAAGGCTTAATTTTGATATAATTCCGCTGCACAAATTCAGCAAACTGAACTATCATGAGATCATCGGTTATCAAGAAAGCTATCGAAGTCTCGGCAGACTCTTGAAGTATCAATGATTCATGAAGTTGTAGAATTTGTTAACTCCAAAAGTTTTAAGTGTTAAGTTTATTCACCCCCCTCTAAACTTAACCAAAGCCTTTTCAAGGGACCAACAATTGGTATCGGAGCAGTACTTCTGTTCTGAAGGAATCCTACTTGTTGTGCTTGTGAAAATTCTTTAAAACTTTCTTTCAAGTTACTGATTTTCAAGATTTGCATCATGGATAACACACAGTATGCTAGAACTATGTTGATGTGTTCTCTTGATAGATTTGATGAGTATAAACGACGAATGCAGGCATATCTTGCTGCTACTCATGATGAGATGATGGATGTATTAACTGATGGACCACTGGAGATCAATTAATGAATGCAGGCATATCTTGCTGCTACTCATTAATGATCAATTGAAGGAGATGGACAGGGGTCTACTGACAAGACAGCAGATCAATCTGCTGATGGTGGCAAGTCTGCTAAGGGTCAGCAGACTGATAATTTGGATCTAGAACTATTTGCTGCATTTACAGAAGATCTAGAAGAACAAATGGCAGCAACAACACTTCTTGAAGATGCTATGCTGAAAGCCACTACTGATGCTTTGATGATTCACCAGCATGAAATTCTATCAGAATACTCAGCTCAATATCAAGACAGTATTGATACTGATGAGGTTTTAGCACAAGCCCCTGAAGCTCTTAGAGTAATAGCTGTAGTACATGGTGTGTTAGCAAAAAATATGGCTGTATTTCCTCAAATCACAGTTGAAGAAGTGGAGGTTCAGTCTGCTGAGGAACGGACAACAACTGAACAAAGGTTGGAACAGGAGGTCCTAATCACTGAGGATCAAACAGTGTTAGGACAAAGGTTGGACTTGATGTTGGGATTGGAGGAATCCCCTGTGCACTTTTTGGAGGCTACAGAGGAAAGGGCTACTGATAGTAAAGATAGACAGCAAGCTGTTGATGCACATGTTGAAGAACAGCTTGTTGACTATGACTTCAGTGGTGAGGAGTTTCAAATGCCTGATTAAGAAGAAGAAGAAGAGGTAGGGCCCCAACAGGCACATATAGCAATTTTTGAGGAGGAACCAATCTTGAATGTAGTTGAAGAAGGTCATAAACCTAGTGAATGGGAAAAGACAACAGCGATTGTTGTTAAAATACCAAGGGCAGATGATCATGTTAAAGAGCCTGCTGGTGATTTTGCTGCACAAATGGCTGGTGGTATGGTTGGTGCAGTAACAACACATATTTTGGAGAAGTTAAGAGCTATATGATATGATATTACATTGCTAAGAACTCAACTGACAAGAAGTGAACAGTGGTTTGAAGATTTAGTGAATTTGGTGGAAAATAGAGGAAGAACCACTGAAACAATTGCTTCCAAAATTACTTCAGCTTAATTTTCTATAAATGATCTGCTCAGAGATGTAAGAGGTAAAAAGAACAGCATAGCAAATAGAGATAAGAATTTGCATGAGCAGATTGCCTCATTGCACAAGAAGATTGACAAGATTGCTGAGGCACCTAAGCCTGTTGTGGTACCTCACCCTGCAGAGGTACCTCACCCTGATGTACTGGATCCTAAACTAACTGAAAGGATCAATCTGCTGGAACAAACTATGGAAGGCAGAATTACTGCAGTTGACACAAGAACAGAAATTATGGAAGTCAACTAGAAAATTTGGTGATCACACAGGAGAGTGTTCATGGCCTACTGAACCGGTTTATTGATGATGTCAATAAGGGGGAGGAAGGTCTTACAGCAGAAGCAAAGGAGGCAGCAAGGATTTTTAGAAAAAGGAGACGGGAGGCTGACATTAATGAATTAAGAAAGCCTGCACCTGGCAGGATACAGTTGATTGATGACCTTCTGAAAGAGTACAAGAAGTTGTACTATTCAAAGAAAGACCTTCCCATGACATGGGATTTCAGGAAGGACTGAATTCTTTTCTAGGACTTAAATTTTGGGAAGTAATGGTCAAATCCATGAGAGTTTCTAGCAGAGGTGGAAGAGGTCAAAGAATGGGAAGTTGGACAGCAAGGTATTCACTGGAAGAATTCAAACATTTTTATTTGGGACAAGGCTTCAATGTTCATACCATAAGGTTGACTCTACCAGAAGCCTGGAAATGGTGGAAACAAATACCTACTTAGATTAATTTCTATACACTGGAAAATCAATGGATGCTAGATATAGTCAGAGAAATCAGGGAATACCAAGAGCAGAAAGAACAAGACAGGAACTGAAACTAGATCAGCACATTTACTTATGCATTTACCTTTTGCTGATCCTAGTTTGTAATACCTTTGAACAAATGTGATTTTAATGAGATATGACTGAATTTTGTTCTGTCTTTGTTTTTATCTTTTTGCTTTGCTGTAAGGAGGGTATTGGCATCATCACTAAAAAGGGGAAATTGTTGGACATATTTTAAGTTTTAATGATGAGTGCCAGACAAGTTGTTATAGAGCAAAGGCAAAAAGATGTCTAGATTAAATGTATACGTTTACTAGAGTTTGATCTTTGTATAGGTTTGATCAAACAAGCACTATAAAGTGGTCAGTTGACTTTATCGGCAGACCTGTCTAGGTAAGTAGGGTATCTAGGTCAGTAGAGTGTCTAGGAACCTGCTGAAGGATGAAAGTTGAGGGCTCAAACTCAGTTATTGAAGGCAATGGGATCAAACTTAGTATTAATGTCAATGATATTGAATCAGAATATAGGGAAGTCTGTGATGACCTAAATTGATTACATATACCTTGTGTACAAGGTCTAAGTTCTATATGTTAAGTGGTGATTGGAATAGTTATAATCAAAATGGTGTACTCTAACTTCACTATAAAAATTTAGATGAGAAGCAGTTGGCTGAAGTGTAATTAAATTACAGCAGACTAAAATGAGCTGACAGATATGTACATCAGCAGACTGATATAATCCAGACGTCTGCAGAATGGAACTCTCGACTTAATCAAAAGTTACATTGGAAGATTAAAAGGATAAGGATGGATTACAAGCCTTGATTTAATCAACAAATCAATGGTCAAGATAAAAGGAACGTTGGAAAGATTCAGAGGATTATCCAATGATTATAAGTCAATTGGGGACAGTCTAAAAACTGTTAAAAGCTGACTGACAATGTCAGTACTATGAACAGTGATAAAAAGAAAGTCAAGATGAAGACAAGTCTGAAATGGCCTTATATGAATTTCAAACACAAGTCACAAGATTCACACCTATAAATAGGGGACTCCTGACTCAGTTTGAAGATGATGAGCAACATTATAATCCATACGAAGTTGTCAAGTTTTTAATCAAGAAAAACACCCTGCTGACATATACAGAGCTTAAACTTACTGATCAAGATAAAGATTAAGGTTCATTCAATTAATTCATAGATGATTAAATGCAAGCATAATCTAGATCTAGAACAAGAACTATGAATCTAAGAAAGAAATAAAACATTGGAATAGATCTTACCTAAAACGAAGAACAGATCTACTCTTCTATTCTCTCTCCCTCCGGTGACTCAAGATGATCGATGAAGAGCGTAAACCAAGCACAATTCAATAATGAAAGACTCATGACTTATTTGCAAGAAAGAAAAGAATAATTTATAACCAGAAGACTACATTGTATATAATTTATGAATAGATCTATGAATGAATGATAGAATGAATGGAATACAAAATTCATAGCACTTTATGGCCTTATATAGGTGTATAAACCGACTTAGGGTTAAACCCAATGCTTGGAGGATGAGAAAACACATTTCTGGAAGATTATGTTGCTCGGTAAACCGCGGGTAGCTCCTGGTTTACCGAGGGTATTTGTGTCTTTTTTTGCTGCCGACTTAACTTGGAATACCCTAGGCCTAGCTTCGTTATTTGGACCATAACTTGGGATACGAAACTCTGATTTTGGAGATTCAAAGTGTGTATTTCAAGCCTTACAACTTTCATGAAGAAGTCCAAACCCAATTCGTATTGTACGGCTTCGAAAATAGCATTGCAAGATCACCAATCAGATTCTCGGGTCCAATCTCCGCTCGAAACACTTCAACCTTCAGCTCCGTTCTGTTCATTATCGATTGACTCTCTCCTTCAGCCCAAATGATGCTTCGAACACTCGTCCATCTGTCAATAAAACCATACCACACATAGTAGCTTCTATTTCTAGCAAATAACGCATAAAATACACGGTTAATATGCATAATACCAATTTAGTCGCCCCGGACGTGGCTTAATCACATTTAGCTAATTAACTCGGGATTTCAGACATATTATCCCCATTGAGAACACAAATCTTGGGTATTTTGATGGTAAATAATGAGACCAATTTCACCGTCATCAACTACCCCCCACTTAGCTTTTGATCGTCGCGAGCAAAAACCAAATCAAACAAACCCCATAAACAATTACAAACCAATTAAGAACAAACTCATTCAAGAATGATAAATAAGATGAGGGTCAACACATATCCATCAGTAATCCATTAAGCAATATCTAGTAGTAGAACGGACATGTGTGTGCCATAACTCTCAAACAACAGTGACGCAGACAGAATCAACATGGTACCTTAATCGGTCAGGGTGGACTAGGGGACTGAGTCTTGCTCATAAGTCCTCGTTTGTTTCCTTTTAGACAGAATCAACATGGTACCTTAATCTAAGCAATTTTTTTTGCCAGAGATTTGGTGAGAACAATCGCATTGACTCTTAGATAAACCCAATTCTACGTATTAACGCACATCGGGTTAACTTTAACCTAGATCACTTATTTCCAAAACAGGGAATCCTACGGGCTACGAACCGGCAGGCAATATGTTGTTTAGCACTTAAAATCAAACTTTAAGGCAATCGCCTAGATTCGATTTTTGATGCTAGATCATATTATTCATCTAATCATTCGGCCGAAACAATAAATGAACAATCAATAATGATTCGATGAATCAGAAAATAAGTAAATATTGACAATTTAATCTAGGAGAACAACCAAATCGATATCACAATCTATAGCAATCGAGAGATTAACAATTAATTAACTAGAATAAGAAACTAGCTATTCACAAAAATAAATCAAAAAAACAAAATAAATACGTTTATTACAAGAAAGCAAAGAAAGGAAGAGCGGGAGAAAAATGAATGCGCAGTCTCTGTTCATCCGTCCAAAAGTGATACTATGATGCCAATATAAAACCTAATGCCTTTTTTTTATTGTTTCTAGGTTCACGTGAAGAAAAATAATGGGAAAGCTGTTGGAAATAAAATTTATGTTTTGATAATGTTCATCAGTTATTCATTTAGTGTTTTTGTGACGCCCCGTTCCCGGAACCGAGTCCTTATCCGGAAACGAACGCCCGGCATGTATAATATTAAATATAATCCAATATTATACATAAGCATTACGTCATATATCATAAACACAATGCGCGAAAACGAAACGACTCGGGGAAAATAAATTCCAAAGACCAACAAAACCAGATTCAATGCTGCACTAAAATCCAAAATGGAAATTGAAACGTCTTACATCAATTCCAAAACAAAAGAAGCCGAACGATCTAGTCTTACAACAAAGGCCACTAAACGAGCCAAACAAAAACAATATTCAATCTGAAATAACAACATAGTTTGTATCAAACTTGAAATAAAAGAAAGTTTCCAAAAGAACAACTTCATATAAAACATCTTCGTATCAAGACCTCAAACATCTTCATCATACTCCTCGTCTCCATAAACCTGTTCATCTTCTCAATAAAACATTTAACGGGTAAGTACATACGTACTTAGTAACGAGTAGAAGCTATTGAAATCATGCGTTTTATAAAGAAAGCAAGTAACCATCATCTTATTAATAAACCGTTTAAACATGATCTTACATCTAACTATCACGTTATATTCATAGTATAAACATGAGGTCCCTGTAGGGTTACTAGCTTAGCTTATCTATGTTCTGACATGTTTGAGAGGCACTACACTTAGTGAGATATGCACTAAGACAAAAGTTGCAACCCTATAGAGATAAATCTCTAGCGGTCCCGAGACAATCAATCACTTTAATGGCTAGCACTAGAAAGCTGTCCGGTGAATGACTATTTCGTTCGTGAGGTTGTCCGGCGGTATGATCACTACTTTAACTGGCTTTGTCTAGAATCCGGCAGTGACCATTACCACTTTATCTGGCCAACCAACACATTGCCGATGTTGTACTGTGCCTATTCAAGCTCTCATGATGCTTAATCTTTTATCTAGTCAATTACGTTTATTAAGCGATTAACTAGCCACCTAGTTTCATTCAATTACAAAAGCTCCCTACTCCTCTTCTTAGACTTCTAGACTCAATCTAGCAATTACACAGACAATGATGATCCCTAGTTCATCAAAGCACAAGGCCAATCCTAAGTTTCCGACGGTCCCAAGTTTCATCCATAAGAAGTCCACTTGGTGCAGAACTAAACGCATCAGAAACCTATTTATGGCTTTGTAATGTTTATGAATATTTATTAAGGTTGTTTAGATCATAATAGGAAGACCCCAAACCATACTTTAGTATACCATCACACTGCAAACAAATTAATTAAACATTTAGCTATTCTATTTTTTTTCCCCTACAGGCTATGCACATCACCTGTATCTTTTTTCTTTCCACCCATTCTTTCAAAGAAAGGGAACTACGCACTACAATTACCATATTATCAATTTTAAGCATAATAGTATATATATATATATATATATATATATATATATATATATATATATATATATATATATATATATATATGTAACCACTACCTTTACATATATTTTTTTTTGTTTACTATTCGAACCTATCTGCATCTTTCTTTTTTTTTTTTAAACTATCGACAGCAACTGGGGAAAAGAATGAATACATAAAATCCTTTTTTTTTTCAACAGCTGGGGCCTTTTTCATTCTTTTGACTGTCAAGCTGCTAACCATACGGGAAGGGAAAAACATATGTGCATTGTAAAAAGAACATCAGCCGGGACCATTTTATTTCACAACGTTTGACGAACCGTACAGAAAGAAAAGCAGACACACATACATATTATATGACAAGAACTTATATCCACGAACAGAAATAAACAAAAAAAAATACGGCTACAATAACATGATTAAATACGGTTTAACACCCTTTTACTTCACGTTAATTATTATAAAACGTCAACCATTCAATATGAAAACCCCGTTACCTTATAAAAGCGAGCAACACAACGATCCAACCTCGATCAAGACCTAGCTCTCTATTCCACCTACACAAACATGATTCATCTATCGATTAAAATCTACCAAGCATTCTAAACGTTAGAAACTACTTAAAAGGTGGATTTAGAACCCAAAAGCTTGCTCGAAACACGTAATCCATAACTTGATAAAACTAACCTTCTCCCAAAGAAAATTGTATCCACACGATCCTTTGCGCCACGTAGAATCTTTTCTCTTTGAGACGCGTGCACACTGTAGTGACGGATTAGCCGATAATCGAAAGAACCTTTCTTCTTCTTTATCACAAAACCAGCGCCTCACTCTCTGATGGAAACCGTTCCCTTTTTTTTTCTTTTGAACTGATTTGTTGAGAATAATGGGAATTAACTCCCATTAATCCCTAATTAACAAAATCAATTATTTCCCTTAAAATCCTCCTCTTTTTTATTCCAAAAAAAAATAAAAAATATAATATTCCGACTTTTCGTTAAAAGACGGTAATGCCCTTTTTCGAGAATCGGGATATTACAGTTTTTATCCTCATTGATGAAGTGTCAAAACTAGCTGTTATAGTGCAAAGCAAAAAGATGTCTAGATAACAAATGTATAGGATTTAATAGTGTCTGATTTCTGTATAAGTAAATCAGACGAGCACTGTAATAGTTCTAGGATCAGGACTGAGAAAATGAGAAACTGACTTGATGACTTTAAATGAACTGTGTTTACAACTGAAGATAAATCAGATTGGAGAACTGACTCAGATCACACCAACTGAAGAACTGAAGAAGGTTATAAGTTCGCTGAGGGACACAGACTTTGTTGACTTATCTAGAACTAAAGGCTGAGGGAACAGACTTAATAAATGAAGAACTGAGGGACACAGACTCAGTTGTAGAAGATCAAAGAACTGAGGGTTCAAACTCAGTTGTGAAGACTTAACCCAAGATTGTAAAGTTAGATGTCAGGTAACTCTGTGATGGCCTGAACTGACTTTATGGATCTTGAAAGAAGACCTAAGAATCATAAGGACAATGATATCTTAGATGATTTGTATAAGGAATGGTGTACTATGATTAAACCAACAATGATCAGATGGAAAATACAGTACTAAGCTTTTTGAAGAAGAGTAAAAACTCAGTTAGTGCTATTAAGCTGAAAACTGACTATTTCAATAAAAACAGTTTTCATGCTGAGGTCAAGAAAAAATGAAGAAGCTTTGACCGTTATAAAGTAGGCAATTTTATTGGCTGATCAGGATTGTCAGAAAGGACACTGACATTCATCAGAATGAGTAGGACCACCAATGGATACAAGAGCACAATTTCAAACGTTCAAATTCATTTTAAACGTTGGAGAAACCCCTATAATTAGATTACTTCTATCACAAAAAGAAGTGCGGAGTTTCAAGAAATAATCTAGTAAAGAAAGAGTTTATCAAAAGGGAAAGTGGATTGAAAAGGAACTCTAGCTAAATACCTTATTGCAAGATCAAGAAATCTTCAAGTGTTCATAAGCATTCAATAAACGATGAAGATAAAACAATTGAAGAAAAACAGAGCTTGAAAATATCATATACATCTAGAAAGAAAAGCTCATATCACAAGTTGAATCATAGTTATTGATTCAAGTCTCAAATTTGATTTCATCAAAGGTTTAGACTGTGAAACATGAAGAAGCTACAACTAAAAATCTATTGATTAACCATCTAGAGGTAAATGCTTCTACATCAAATTGTCACACTGCCATAAACAATCATATATAGAAACACAAATTCCAATGAAACCAGGACATACTCATAAAGGAATTAGGGGAAATTCAAAAGAATTATGAGAATGTCAAAAAGAAAAAGGAATCATTGAAAGCTGAAGTTCTAAGATTGAAAGCTAAAATAAATTTTATTAAGGCTAACAATGGAATCAAGGAAGATTGCTCAACTGATGAAGTAACAGAAATCATAAACATCAAGGAATCATCAGTTGGTCCAATTCCCAATGTTCAGTTTAAACCTGGAAAACCATTTGGAGATAGAACTGGTTTTGGATTTGAAAATCAACAGAATTCTAAGTTCAGACCTAGTTCAGCTACACCCAAATTTCTTGCTGCACAAAGGTCAGGAACTTAGAAAACTGATGACATTGCTAGAACTGAAAAAAAACTCAGCACAGCCTCAAACAAAAACTGGCAAGTCTGTAAAATCAGTTGGAGAAAGTTCACAAACTGACAGATTCTATAGAAAGATTTAGAAGGCTGGAAAGGGAAGAACTGATCAGAGATCAGTTAAAAGGACATTCAAGTCATATCCATCAAAGAATGATGCCAGATTTAGGGGGAAAGGATATTCCCACTGATGAAGACTGGAATGGACCAATGATCACTCAGTCACACAAAATTTTCAAGAAAAAGACGTTCGAGTCGAAAAGGCAAAATTTTGTGAAAACTGACTTTACACAGTCAAAATATCAAGAAAGGCATACAAATAATATGGAGGCTAAGGCTAAGATCAACAAGCCATTATCAAAGAACTCCATAAAACCTAAAACTAATCAAAAAGGACCCAAATGGGTACCAAAAATTTCTCAATTTGTTTTGCAGGAGAAAATCAAAAGCTGAGAAAACTGAAAACCAGTAATTCTCAAACTGAGTCACATTGTCAAGATGAATCATGGAACTGACTAAAAAGATAGTTGATTCAAGTTTTGGATAAGATCATAGCTAGACCTTTACAGCTGGAGATACACCGTATCTATTGTATTTACTGATACAAGCTACGGATGACAGAGAAGATATGATCTACATTAATCCCAACCGTCCATCTCTTCCAGTCGCCATCCTTTTCACAATCTCAATGCCAGATGTGACTTATGACAAGATGTTTTAAAGAACCACTCAAAACTTTCTAACTTCCTCATCTACCACTTATAAATACCCTCGCTTTTTCCACAAAAATTCTTTACACTTATTTCTTGCACAATCCTTTTATCAAACTTACTCAATTCAATATTCAAGAAATCATGTCTTTTACCCGAGTTGAACTTGGAATGATCGTCTCACTCAATCAATATGTTGCAAGATACACAGATCACACATTAGCCCAAAAAATTGCAGAGAAAATCAGAAAAATCAAAAGACTGGAGCAAGTGTTCAACATCAATCTGAAGAATGTATGTCTGGACAGCATTGGTGACTTTTATGAATTTGGAAGCAAGAGTATAGAAGATGATGTTTTCACCTATATCACCAAAGTCAATGGAAAGGAGTTCAAAGTCACTGAGAACAGAATTGCAGATATCTTTGGATTTGAAAATTCACTATTCACTTCAGTGCTGAAAGTGACAAAAGAACAAAGAGAAAATTTATGGAAGATTATTGCAATCAAAGAAGACTCAAATATGTTGTTATCTCGAAGTACAAGTCTTCTTAAACCAGAATTTGGTTATCTGACCAAGATGTTAGCAAACTGTGTAATTGGGAACGCAGGCAATTTCAGCAATCTCTCTGGCACCAAGATTGACTTGCTGTATGTAATTTGGTTCAAAGAAAATTTCAATTGACAGAGGTATATTTTGGACCAATTGATAGCACAATCTTCTGATATGCCTAAGAAGAAATCTGATGAGAAGAAAGGAAGATTTTATCACAAGAAGACTATGATCGCGTGCAAAGCACTTTCTAGCAATAGGACTAGGTCTATCGTAGTAGACTACTGGCGAGTGAAGGTCGATCCCACAGAGACTTGTCACGGAATTTATTAACACAAAACAAGTAATAATCCGGTTAACCTCAAGTATAAGGATCGTAGTAAAGAGGTTGATACCGGGTCGATCTTACGGGGAACTGGCGATTGCTAACCCTAGCTTTTGTTTAACTAACTAACCTATGTCACGATTTCTAAACTAAACAGTGGATAAAACTAAACTAAGCGAAAAGACATGATTTAACTAAAACGTAAAACTGGACGGAAGATATGATCTAAAGCCAGGGAAGATATGTTTCGAACTAATTTAAACTAAACTAAATCTAAGATGCAATAGAAAAAACTAACTAAGCTAAGTAATTCAATTTCAAGGGATTTTAATCAATAATTTACGAAGCGAACAAGCAATTGATCCACCTGTCCTATCAACATTCAATTTCAATTCAAGTTACTTCGTGATTACTAATCAAGTTGTGATTCACCTATTCAAAGGTATGAACCCTAATTTCTTAGGCAAGTTCGTCTATTAATCTCTATCTTTCGATCTAAAGATTAACGCTCTCAAATCAATGTGTGAAATCTCTCAATTTCTAACCTAGAAATCTAACCTAATAACTCTCGTTAATTAGATCAAATATCTATTCTTTATCATGGTGATCTAAAGTCTAACTTGATTTTCATCAATTAAACGATCAACAAAGCAAACATCTTTCGATATAAATTTTGCAATAAACATTATGAAGCATGATAGAAGAAACAACTTGTAGTAGATACTCACAAAATAACCACTTAAAAGAGAGTGAATTGTTGAATCGGACGGCTTTCACAACGCTTGTTCAATGGAGGCCTAGCCTCTTAGCATCCTCTTCGAAGATCGAATTGTTTAGAGTAAAAGTGCATAAGAGTATTTAAGTAAAAACTGAATGAAAACTAAAAAAAAACGCAGCTTGGCCGCCCCTAGGGTTTAGGGTTCGAATATGTATGATATTGTGTGAGAAAATCGCTGCTATTTATACATTCCTAAGTCGGTTTCAGCAAAGTCGGCCGTGGATGCCCGTCTGGAAAGGGTGAACGCCCGTCCAGCTTGTGTAATCTTCTTGAGTCGGGCGAGTCATGACCAGGCGCCCGTCGCGGCGCCCACTCCTGCGCCCAAACTTCCCGAATCAACTTCCCCATTCTGGACGCTCGTTCACTTCCAGAGCGCTTCGTCCACTATGGACGCTTGATTCAACTTCACGGACGCTTGATTCAGGATCGAATTTAATCTTGATTTCTTGAACTTTATCTCTTTTTCTCTATCTCATTCCTTCATTATCTCTTTTATCTTCAATTACCTCGAACTTAATCAACTCTTGAGCATCTTTTGAGCCTCAAACATGTATCTATAACACATAAAAACATCGCAAAATGTAATAACGCTCAAATGATCATAAAATCATAATTAAAACACATAAATCAACCTATTTTGCGATTAACTCTTTTAAAATATCATTTGCTCAATATTTCCATCAAACACTTGTTTCTTATACAAATTCATACAAATATGAGGGAAATTATCATAAAATATAGCGTTATAAGTCGTATAAATTCACCCTTAACAAGACTCGTAAGAACGTCTAATTACCAAGATTGAGCTTGTCACAATTATGGTCTACAACCAACTATAATATAGACAGTAGTAAATTTGGTAACAATCAACTAGCAAGATTATGCAAGTTCATCGGAGCAACAAGAGTTTCTAGTGTATTAGTTTAATTATGAGTAATTAGTTATTCCCCCCACATATGCAACAGTCCTCCCCATTGATGAATTTAATTCATTGTTCAGCTACGGGTACAACTCCTAACCCTATCTACTCCGACAATGGTAGTAGATAATCTATACGCAAGCTACCCTCCTTAATTGGTCCGTAATAGCCCATATGCATAAAGAACTAGAGCTGTCGATATTGAGCGCTAACTCATACCGCAAACCCACCTAGACAGCTGTCGACATTGATCAGCACTTTCCTAGGGTCCATCTAGATAATGTCCAAACATAGCACTTCACTATTCGTATTTCATGCAAGTTTATGATAACATGCAAATAGTTGATCAGGCTAAAAACATGTAGATTAAATATATCGATCAACGTAGCTGGTGCCGATTATCATTAATTAGTAATTTACTAGGTATTCAGATCTAGCGATATAGACCGTCGCAGATCTGAAGAATGCAACCACTATTTCATGATTTCTTCCTCAACGAATTTGATCTATAACACATGCGGTAAAATAAACTAACTACTACATAATTAAACTAAATAAGCAATTAAAACATACTAGTCGAATAGAACAATGATAGATCTACATCTTGGAAAAGATAGAAAATCATACCCTCGAAGATGAGCATAGATCTCCCTCGGATCTCTCCATGGGCGGCGACTCCATCGTCTCTCCGACCAGAACTCATAAAATAAATAAAATAAAGAACAATGAACTTTTATTGCATAATAATTGTCCTGAAAATTGTACACTTTGATTCTGAAGTGAAGCCTCTTATTTATAGCTACCTAAACCGACTTAGAAACACCTAGTTCTACCCTTCGTCCAAGAAAATGCGTTTCGGAAGGATCGGGAAGCTCGATTAATCGGCGGTGCTCCTCGATTAATCGAGGGTAATTTCAACTTTTTTCTTTTGCCGATTTAACTTGGAACGTTCTGGAATACCCTAGGCCCAATCCTTTCGTTCAATCCACTCCAGATTCGTCCATAATGCTCAGCCCAATATTTCGTATCCTGAAAATCATCAAATTGAAGGATGCAGGTTCTTAGATCTAAACGAATTAGATCTACGCGCAGCGAATGGATCACGATTTATATATCAAAACACATAATTAAAGGACTTAAACTACTACAAGGGGGTTTAAGATTATGTTACCAATAACGGGAAGAGTCGCCTTGATCTTCCGATGTGTTCTCCAAACGGCGGTTGGTGGACACCCTTCTTGATACACGAGCCTCTTTGATATGCAACACCAAGAAAAACTCCAAGCTTTTCTTCCTCTAAAACCCTAGACAAGAAAAACAGAATTTTCTCTCTTTTTCTAATAGTGGTCGAAATTTTGCCAATGAATTAAGGCTTGGGAGAACTCTCTTTATATAGGGGAGTAATCCTTGTCCTCCAAGGATTAAATAATTAAGAGATAATTATTCCATTAATCCTTTATTCCAAATAAAAGATAAATAAAATGATTATCCCAAACAAATTAGGATAAATCACATTATTATCTAATATTCCATGAATTATCATTTAACAAATAAAAGATAATTCACATGTCAAATAATTATCCAAGAAAACTAATTTCTCTGTAATTATTTGATGATATTGGCGCCACAAATACTAGGGTTATAGCCCACATAAAATGTCTTTTATGTGTATAATATTATTTAGCCCAACTAAATAATATCTATGCATATCAATTAATTAGCCCGACCAATTAATTATCACTGAGGCCCAAGTAACAAGATTACTAGTCCGAATTACGAAGGCTTACATCGGGGCCATGAACCTATAACGATGAGCTCAATAATTAATTATTAAATCGAGCGTAATAAGTATATTAATTATTAATTCGGGATTACGCCACCATAAACCCAAATCGAACTCTACCGATTATAGATGTATACTTATACTCAACCCATAGAGTGAATAAGCGTCCATTGATATAATCACTACATACGGATTAACCCTCCATAGATCGTCCATTACGAGTGGGAAGTCTCCGTGAACCCGACTCGAATATCTTATCCTTATTTATCATTAACCCACGATGATCAATTAGCACACATATCTCGACTAGTAGCTAATTAGTCAAATGTGAACTCCCGGATCGATCTCTTTCTTAGGGCTAACAAACAAGGGAATTTGTCTCTACTTCCCGCGAGGAAGGAATGGATTCCATGTCCGGGAAAATCAGAACTACTCACTCATCCGGAGATAGTGCCAATGAGAAGTGGCTTGGAACACATATTAAAGTGAACCGTAACTAACACATCAAACACTACCGGGACAAGCAAAGACCCGTGATCACCTCAGATTAAGGTTGATCCATATATGATCATCTAATGATTTAATAAGATTCCTCGATTACGGAATTATACCGAGAAATTCAGATTAAATCGGTCGAGTCCTATATGAATGCCATCATATATAAATGCCCCACGTAGGTACCCTCTACCGACAGTCGGGATAAGACTATCACACCCTAAGGTGTTCTGGGCGCATTATTGGTGTTTTAATCAAGAGACCCTAAACTCTGATTAAGTTCACCATGGACTAACAGTTTAAGTATATCACCACTAACTCAATCCTTACGTGCATGCCATACACTGAGTTAAGCGGTTACATACTGATACACTTAGGGTTTACAGCAGTGTATTACTTACAAGCACAAAGCAAGTAATAAGGTAAGATAAATTCTGTCATAAAAAACAATTGCACAAATTGTCTTTCGGGCACTACACCTAACAATCTCCCACTTGCACGAAATGACAAGTAACGATTGTTTTTAGAGCACACCCTTTCTCATCTTATTCACAACACTCTCCCACTTTCTCTAAAAGTATATGAGACATATCCATCAATGCCGTACCCTCCAAGCACTCGACTTAGTACACTGATCAGTTAGGTTGTCGGCTCAAGACGATCTTTAGGATCAAAACGTAGCCGGTCCTTCCAATCAGGCGGTACTCTCTCTCAATATGCTTTTGACTCTTTATGACTGAGAAGATCCTTCTAAGCTATCTCTTCACTGTTTTCACGATGAAGTGATATCGGCTTATCAGACCTGGAATTACTTCCAGACCAAAAAAGGAAACTCTAAGCACTATGAGTAAACACTGAGCCCGAGATCAACTTAATAATCATCCTTAATCTGACTACAAGTCAGAATCAGTGTAGTCAACCATATTCAAGTTTGCACCTGAACATACAAGCATATGATTCCTCGTTCTCTAAAGATACTTGAGGATGTACTAAACCGCTATTCAATGCTCGAATCCGAGATTCGATTACTATTGACTTATGATAACCTGACTTGCCATTATCCAAGAGAGACTCTATCCCATTTTCTCTTTATCCGAAGATTTAGAGAATCATTCCTGAGAGGTAAGGTAGGACTACTCTCGTTGAATGTTGCATACGTATATGCATGATCATCTTAACCAATAAGACGGATGGGATAGCCAATGACTCATTCTTGTGAATTTGACTGAATCAAATTCTTAGAATATAGTCCAATTCTCTCATCCAGAGAATCTTGGCGTGTCAGTTTCCGACTTCAGATAGCACACCTATGTTGTTTCCAACCGTTTTAGTGGTATCATTTATGAACACTAATGCTACTACTTTACCAATATTGATATCCAGTCTACGAAAAAACCTATCAATGTTTTGGTCAAGTCCACATATTTTAAAACATGTGACTTTTAAATGACCGAGAGGTTCTCTTAAATCCACAAAGGATATAAGCCATGGCGAGGCTTCCTACCAATGGTTCTTTTACGAATAAATTAAGATATCGTTAGTCTCTTAAAAAAGGTATTAGGAATCACCCCTATCTTACGCTTTGTAACGAATCCGTTATTCATTCTTAGCTAAAACCCTTCGCTCGAATGAATTTGATTCCGTTGTTCGCAAGAAAGTCTCGAGGAATCACCCTATTTTACGATTTCTAACGAAATCTAGCAAGACCGAGTGGTGGAGAGTTCAAGGTGCAGTTAACTCTACTTGTCAGGGGAATCACCCCTATACCACTCAACTTTGTATTTGAAAGTTTAAACTTTCCTATTCATTCGACTCTTTTCTATGTAGATCCAATTGCTCCCACTGGGCTGAGACACTCAGGTGGTTCTACAATAGATCGAACAAAGCGGAGTACAAAAACTCCATTTACAGGAGTTAAGGTGTCAAACCAACCTCTATAATCAGAATCCTATACAGCCCACTAAGAGCCATAGGTTATCAATCACCCCAGAGACCGTAAAGTCCACAAAACCACAATGGGTCAATGGTTAAACCATACTCCCCCTGCGTGGTGGATTGACATCCTGATCTAGTAGTATTTATCGTTGTAATCACCAACAACCGATGTTGGGCGTGGTCCGATTAAATCAGATAGTAACTACCTTTGGGTAACCATACTCCAAGGCTTAAGGTTGTTACTTATAGATTCTATCAGAAGGCTTGTGACAGTTTAACCGTCACTTTCTGATCTCAAGAATCTTATAATCAACCTTCACTCGTCTCATTAAGATATTTCACGAACAGTCACAATCTGAGCGTATGCGCAAAATACCCGGTCCTACCTTCAAGCATTAAATGCTAAATGCCTACATTTACGGATGTGGTGTGAACCGAATTCACTCTTATCCATAAACTCACTAGCATCTTCTAGGTAGACTTCTCGGTTTACATAATAATGTTAACCGTTATTTTGCAACCAATTATCTTAATCGAGTTTAGCGATGTATTGTAGTACATCAATAACTATATAGGGCAAGTCTATGGTTTCTTTCTCGGTGAGAAACATTCCTTTAGGAGGCAGGTGAGCATCGGTCCCAAGACTATGCTATAGCCTATTTATGAGCATGGAATACTCATTCTCTCTGCTAAAATCGAGAGACTCCTCCTCGTATTCTTTTGATAAACTAAATCACGTTTGAGTAGTTATCGGACAAAATGTCACCACTCAAAAAACTCCCACTAGCTTGTGTCTCTCACTAGACCCCAAAGGTCATGATGAACAAGCTATGTTACCCCTTCAAATCTATTACCTCTCCCGATTGAAAGGAAACTTAGTCATTGTTCCTTTGAGATAGTGTTCTAGGCGGGAGATAGGAATCACCCTTAGCGATCGTCAGGTCTTATCTACAGGATATATGCACTAATTAATAGATATTGAAGGTCGTTTATCTTAATACGGAAACCTTTTACCTTTAATAGTTTTAGATGTGTTACACATACCTATTCAGCTTTTCTTAGTGTTTACGTCTTTATCAAACAAAGTCCGAGTCATGATTCGCATTACTACAAATGTCATCTTCACTTTGTTTAAGGCAAGCTGCAGATCGAGGTGAAAGTGAATCCATTTGTTTCAACGAATCTGTAATGAAAAAATAAATTTTCTGTGATATTCAAGGATAGAATCCAAATTCATTTCCTTATATCACTCCCACTATTATATTTGAAATAAGCGCCCGTTGTCTACTTTATTAATTGTTAATGCACATCTTCCTTGTTCTTCCAAAGAACTAAGCTACCGAGTCAAGTTACTCGGTTTAAGAAAGTCGCTAAGGATTCATTGGTTAAGTGATACGAAATCACTTTCCTTATCCTATACTTTCTATAATTAATTTTTTCGGTTTAGCCTCAAAACTTAAGTTAAGATGATTGACACTTATAGACATTCTTTCCCATTCTTAACTTTCCTTAAAAGGAAATAGTCTTGAACTAGCAGTTCAATTGAGTAGACACTACTCGTGAACTGTGGGATGTCTAATGAAAGCGTTACCCAGTGGGACTAATTTTCTAATAAATTAGAAAAACAACAGATAAAAGCTCTCACTAGTTTATCGGTTCCAAATACCGTCTAACTAGCGACACTTTAATTTATGATTCTCTAATTTTTCTATTAGAAAATTTCTCGTGTAGACACTACACAATTAAAATTCACTAGAAGAATTTTATCGTCCCAATTATCTTTCAAACTAACTATGGTTGTCTCTCGTTCAACACAGTGACAAAGTGATGACATACTTATTTACGTCACTTAAGTCTTTAAGGCTTAAGAAAAATATCTCTTCCGAAAAATTAATCGTACGTAAGATCAATAAGTACAACGTTCTAGTTACTTGCCACTTTTTAACGAAGTCATTACTAGTCAATTTTACACTAGCAGTCTAGCACCCTAGAGAGATATATAAATAGTTGTAAATAAAATTGACAGAAAATAAATCCAAATCATACACTACTAATAAATTTTAGGAACATAAACTAAGTACTTATAGTCTATCCTACCGTTCCAAGGATTTAATCTAATGCCTCAGTGCCGCCTTAGGGTAGGTCAAAGAGGTTTCGATTAATATTGAAGATCAGATTGAGAATCGAACATCTCATTTGTGATCGTCAATCACCTTTCCTTTTCAGCCAAGGTACTTCCAAAAATACCCTTTATGAGTGTGACTCATTGTCTCAGTTTTTAAGTAGACCCAGTGTGCCGCCTCGGGGGTCGGTCGGTGACCGACGAGTACCCAAAATCCTATCCTTTCGGAGACCAAGCCTTGAATTTTGATAGCGGTGAAGGCCTTCCTTAAGGGGCCGAAATCAAAGCCGGCACGAGGCGTCACCATTCTCTCACGTTGCTTGTGTCAACAGTAGAGGCCGTGGGGTCGGATGTCGTCTCTCCCGCTCCCACTCAATATTTTGAAAAAGTGGTGGGTTTACTGATCACGTTTTTGGACTTGATGTTACATTAAGGAACAATAAATCATAAGCCTGAATGTTGTCGGTTATGTGGGCAAGCCCACCCGACCTATTCGTTAGAACATATGTGGCCGTCGGACGGGTCAAGGCTAGGAGAGCTCCGTTGAGCCGTAGTGGCTCTTCGGATGGCTCGGTATTGCGGACCACTTGCAAACGCCACACGTGGAGGGTGAAGTCGATTGAGCCGTAGCTACTGTTGACCACCCAACCGTGGTTAAACCACTTTCGAACCTGTTTGCCCGTCATTATCCAATCCTTAAACATCAAACATTCACGTAGACACTACGGAACAAAAACGTAATCTCGTCTTAGGTAAGGTGGAATTCACCGAGAATCCAACACCTTAACCACGAGGTTTCGGGCTTTACTCCTTATGCTTTCACAGTGGGATTCACCGAGAATCCATCACCCAACCTCGACGATTGGAAAAACCCGTGTTCCTCGGTTTTACCCTAATTAGTTTCTAATTAATATCAAACAATTAATTAAAACTAATCGTGTGTTTTATACATGCCTAACTAATTCCTCGAATTAATTTCTACATGTATGCATATGGAGTGGAATTCATGATATGATGCATGTCATGGCAATTTTCGGTTCTACTCATACAATCTACACATGTATACTAGGCGGAAAATAAACACCGAGATGGACCGTTGGCACCCCGTAACTAATCTATTCGAAAATAAATTAAAACCCTATCTGCAAATTTGTTAAGAATCTTCGACGATCGGCATATCAAAGCGAACTTGGATCGGGACGAAACTTTCCAGATCTGATCTTCATTCTTCGGACTTCAAGATGGGACGGTCGGATCGGAGCTTTGACTTGTCAATCTTCCTCGATGAGCGCCCAACTTGCTCTGAAAACAGACTCTCACGATGGCGCATCATTTTTACTCCGAGGCCGATCGGGGATCAAGATGAATCCCGATCGTCCTGAAAATTTTATCTCACGTCCACAACTCCATTATTATCGATCTTACTGGTCGGATATTTGCTTCAACGGTCCAATACTTTCCAGAAAATCGAGGAAGTCACGAGTTAGGGTTTCGTGAATTTCGCGTTTTTATTACAATTTGCCTCTTCTTCATCAACGAACGGACATCCAAAGCGGACTCGATCGACACTAAATTTTGTGGGATTGTTCATCAACTTCCAATCTTGATTCTGATTGGAGGATCTTCGTTTTAACGGCTCAAACAACGGAAAAACGAAAAGACTAAACAGCTAATGTACTGATCTATTTTCCGAAATTAAAATTGCAATAACAATAAATTACATAATTTCTATACTCATATGAGCGAATTTTCATCGTTTATATGAGTTTACAATAGATCTAACGGGTATGATGTCAACCCCAATCCATCTCTTCAACCATAGCAATTAATCATTATCAATGCATAAAATAATAAATAAAATTTACCTACATGCAATTCCACTCCTTTAAATCGTTTAATTATGATTATGACTATATAAATCGTGGAACCTGGCTCTGCTACCACATCAAGGATGCAGGTTCTTAGATCTAAACGAATTAGATCTACGCGCAGCGGATGGATCACGATTTATATATCAAAACACATAATTAAAGGACTTAAACTACTACAAGGGGGTTTAAGATTATGTTACCAATAACGGGAAGAGTCGCCTTGATCTTCCGATGTGTTCTCCAAACGGCGGTTGGTGGACACCCTTCTTGATACACGAGCCTCCTTGATATGCAACACCAAGAAAAACTCCAAGTTTTTCTTCCTCTAAAACCCTAGACAAGAAAAACAAAATTTTCTCTCTTTTTCTAATAGTGGTCGAAATTTTGCCAATGAATTAAGGCTTGGGAGAACTCTCTTTATATAGGAGAGTAATCCTTGTCCTCCAAGGATTAAATAATTAAGAGATAATTATTCCATTAATCCTTTATTCCAAATAAAAGATAAATAAAATGATTATCCCAAACAAATTAGGATAAATCACATTATTATCTAATATTCCATGAATTATCATTTAACAAATAAAAGATAAATCACATGTCAAATAATTATCCAAGAAAACTAATTTCTCTCTAATTATTTGATGATATTGGCGCCACAAATACTAGGGTTATAGCCCACATAAAATGTCTTTTATGTGTATAATATTATTTAGCCCAACTAAATAATATCTATGCATATCAATTAATTAGCCTAGCCAATTAATTATCACTGAGGCCCAAGTAACAAGATTACTAGTCCGAATTACGAAGCCACATCGGGACCATGGACCTATAAGCGTGTAGCTCCAATAATTAATTATTAAATCGAGCGAGAATAAGTACATTAATTATTAATTCCGGGATTACGCCACCATAAACCCAAATCGAACTCTATCGATTATAGATGTATACTTATACTCAACCCATAGAGTGAATAAGCGTCCATTGATATAATCACTACATACGGATTAACCCTCCATACATCGTCCATTACGAGTGGGAAGTCTCCGTGAACCCGACTCGAGAATATCTTATCCTTATTTACCATTAACCCACGATGATCAATTAGCACACATATCGACTAGTTGCTAATTAGTCAAATGTGAACTCCGGGATCGATCACTTTCTTAGGGCTAATGAGACAAAGGAATTTGTCTCTACTTCCCTTGAGGAAGGATTGGATTCCATGTCCGTGAAATTCGAACTACTCACTCATCCGGAGATAGTGCCAATGAGAAGTGGCTTGGAACACATATTAAAGTGAACCGTAACTAACACATCAAACACTACCCGGGACAAGCGGCACCACGTGATCACCTCAGATTAAGGTTGATCCATATATGATCATCTAATGATTTAATAAGATTCCTCGATTACGGAATTATACCGAGAAATTGATTAAATCGGTCCGATTGCTATATGAATGCCATCATATATAATTGCCCCACGTAGGTACCCCTCTACCGACAGTCCGGATAAGACTATCACACCCTAAGGTGTTATGGGCGCATTATTGGTGTTTTAATCAAGAGACCCTAAACTCGATTAAGTTCACCACGGACTAATGATTTAAGTATATCACCACTAACTCAATCCTCACGTGCATGCCATACTTTGAGTTAAGCGGTTACATCTTGATACACTTAGGGTTTGCTGTGATGTATTACTTACAAGCACAAAGCAAGTAATAAGGTAAGATAAATTCTGTCATAAAAAACAATTACACAAATTGTCTTTCGGGCACTACACCTAACACAAATAATGCACGAAATAATATCGAAATAGGAAAAATAAACGCTAAGTGCAGATTTCTCGACTCACGAACCCGACATATGCTATTCAACGTAAATGGTTCGTATTTATGGGTCGAAACCATAATTTTTAGCTCATAATGGATAGAATATTGATGCCGTAGGATAGACTATTTTAACCGTCATCAACTACCCAAAGACTAGCCTTTCGCTTCGTCTCATGCGAGGATCAAGCGGAATGTACCTCCAAGAACAATCTCCATCAACTACCACATATTCAATAAAGATTTCCGGCAGAAACATACATCAAGCCACAATTCCTAAGCTCCCCATTAATCACTACTTATCATGCGTCAATGTGTCGTGTGATGAATCAGTCGTGCTAGTGCCTTTGTGAAGTGAACCAAGTTGTATGAACCCCACAATCTTAACTTGCTTGCGCATACACTCGCTCATCTTGCCTTCAGACTTGGTTACACAACATGGTACCTTAATTGGGTCGGGCGGACTTAGGGACTGAGCACCGCTCTTAAGTCCTCGTTTGTTTCTTTTTATGCGAGGGTCGTGCCCTTTTTACACGAGTTCGCTTCCCTCACTTCCGTTATTATATACTTTTTTTCTCTTTTTTTCTTTTTCTTATGCAATAGCCATGCGTTTTACGCTCCATCAGCTTTGCTTGGCAGGTTTCCTCACTTTTTTCTCTCTCTCTCTCTCTCACAAGTCCGTTTTGTCCCGGTTAACTCTATTGGCATTCAAGTTGATTCCCTTGTCTTACAACAATTATTTAAAGTATATAGACAGACAAATAATGATTCCCGGTTAAAACAATTTATCTTTTGATCTTAAACACTTCTCACTTAGATTATGTGCTCAAATATTGATTGCAATGACAGAATAATAATTAATAAGTTACTACTTCACGCAACATAATATATGCTCATTCTTCCATACTAAATTGAATATGCTATAGCTCACTTCAAATTGAACTTGGGCTCCTTTTCTACCGATTTCTTACTTGAAAACATGCAAATAGCAAGCTAAAAACAGTGTTAAAATTTCAAAAGTATTCCTTTTTATCGATTATCCAGCTAAGATGCCTACCTCCCACTTATTATAGACATTGTCCCCAATGACTAATAATAAAGAAAACATACATAGCTCTGGATATGTTGGCTGAGTCAAAACGAATCCCGGAGCAGAATCATATGCTCATAGGTCATCCATCTTCCAAGTTGTTACCTGCTTTCCACAATACTTCCAAAAACAGTGAGTAACATGCGAAGGGCAACAAGAAAATAAGGTGGCGGTAATTGGGCATACCTAAGGAATACGTAAAAATAGTTTAAGCCAATTTATTCTTTTATTAACCTCCGCAAGACGTGAAAACTTTTATGAGGGTATCACATGAGAGTCGTGAAGGAAAAAACCACATATATCTCTGGCCAGATGACAGAAGATATATGTGAGGAAAAAAACCTTGTGATTGTCATGCTACTTTATTGACTCAAAATAACCTAAATAAACAAAAGCAATATATAAGAGTCGCCAGCTCGACTGTACTAATAGGGCTCCTTCATTCATATTCTGGCTCTGTCAGCATAAAGACTTCCAAATCAGGGTTATACGTGTGCTCTAGGTAATGTTTCAGCCTGTGGCCGTTTACTATGAAAGTTCGCCCAGAGTATTCATGTCTAACTTCACATGCACCTGAATTGAAGAATTTCGTGACTACTTGTGGTCCATACCATCTAGACTTCAACTTCCCTGGAAAAAGATGAAGATGCGAATTATATACCAGCACCTTATCTCCAACTTGAAATGTGCGGTTCAGAATCTACTTATCGTGTAGGTGTTTCGTTCTCTCCTTGTAAATCTTTGCATTTTCATACGCTTGAAGTTTAAACTCCTCCAATCTATTCAACTCTAGCATTCTCTTTTCACTGGCTAAATTCTCATCCATATTTAGAAATCTCGTAGCCCACAGTGCTCGGTGCTCGAGTTATACCGGTATGACATGCTTTTCCAAACACTGTCATATACGGTGACATCCCAATCGTGGTCTAATAAGTTGTTCTGTATGCCCAAAGAGCGTCTTCTAATTTCAAAGACCAATCTTTCCTCGTGGGATTCACAGTCTTCTATAAGATCCTCTTAATCTCTCTGTTCGTGACATCTACTTGTCCACTTGTCTGGGGTGATATGCTGCTGCAATCTTAGGTCTAACCCCATATCTCATCATCAATTTCTCAAACAACCTATTACAGAATGACTCCCTCTGTCACTAATAATGGCTCTTGACACTCCAAACCTCGTCAAAATGTTTTTCTTAAGACACCTCTGGACAACCCTGGCATCATTAGTAAGGGAAGCTACTGCTTCCACCCATTTGGAAACATAATTGTCTGCTACCAGGATGTAATGATTTGATTCTGATGATGTGAAAGGCCCAACAAAATCAATTCCCCATACAATGAATAACTCCACTTCTAAGATACTCTACAGTGGCATCTCATTCCACTTAGAAATATTATCAGTCATTTGACAGGAATGACAGGATCATGTAAACTCGTAAGTAGATTTATGAATTGTTGGCCAAAAGAATCCACACAGCAGTACCTTTGCTGCTGTCTTGTCTGGCCCATAATGACCTCCAGCTTCTCTAGAATGGCATAGGTGCAAAATACTGGAATCTCATCGTCATGGACGCATCTCCTAAGAATGGCAGCAAGGCACAATTTGTATAGGTATAGATCATCCCAATGATAATGCTTCAGATACGTGATGAAATTCTTCTTATCCGTCTTCGTGAATTCTGGTGGTAGGTACCTTCCTGCTAAATAATTGAATTGTTAGCAAACCAAGAGTAGACCTTGCCCACTCTTGATGTATGATGTCGGGTCTGAGATTCAACTCAACCTACCACTGAGATGGAAAAAGTTGTTCATCAGGAAAGCTTTCCCTGATCTCAGTCAGTTGCTCTTCTTCCAGCAAAGTCAATCTTGACAGGTGATCAGCCAACTGGTTCTCAGTTCCCTTTTTATCTTTGATTTCCACATCAAACTCTTGTAAGATTAGAATCCATCTCAACAATCTTGGCTTGGAGTCTTGCTTGGTTAGAAGGTATTTTAGAGCTGCATGGTCAGTGAATACAGTGACTTTCGATCCTATCAGATATGGTCGAAACTTGTCAAATGCAAAGATGACAGCTAAGAGTTCCTTCTCTATAGTCGCATAATTCCTCTGGGCACTGTTAAGGGTATGACTGGCGTAATAGATAGGCTTAAAGATTTTATCCTCCCTTTGTCCCAGGGCTGCTCCAACTACCGTGTCACTTGCATGACGCATAAGCTCAAAAGGTTTGTTCCAATCTGGGGCTACCAGAATTGGGGTGGTTATAAGCATTTGCTTCAATGTGTTGAATGCTTTCTTGCACTCTTCTCCAAACAAAAGGTACATCCATTGCAAGTAATTCCATCAAAGGTCTAGAAACTTTAGAGAAATCATTGATAAACCTCCTATATAATCCTGCGTGGCCAAGAAAGGCTCGCAACGTCTTTAAGTTTGTTGGAGGGGGTAACTTCTCTATCACTTCTATCTTTGCCTTGTCAACTTCCATTCCTTTCCTTGAAATCTTATGACCCAACACTATTCCTTTTGTAACCATGAAATGGCATTTCTCCCAGTTAAGTACAAGGTTAGTCTCTTCGTATCTCTTTAGCACTCTACTCAAGTTGTCCAAGCATTTATCAAAGCTATCTCCAAATACAGAGAAATCAACCATGAAAATCCCCAGAAAATCTTCCACCATGTCCGAAAATAACGACATCATGCACCTTTGGAAAGTTGCTGGTGCATTACATAATCCAAAAGGCATGCGATTGAACGCAAATATTCCATAGGGACATGTGGAAGTTGTTTTCTCTCGGTCCTTGGGGACAATATGGATCTGATAGTAACCAGAATATTCATCTAAGAAACAATAAAAATCATGACCACTTAATCTTTCTAACATCTGATCAATGAATGGTAGGGAAAATGATCTTTACGAGTTGTGTCATTCAGTTTCCTGAAATCAATGCAAACTCGATGTCCAGTAATTAGCCTCATGGGGATTAACTCATCAAACTCATTAGGTTGGACAGTGAATCCTCCTTTCTTGGGAACCACGTGAATCGGGCTTACCCACTCACTGCCTGCAATTGGGAAAATGATTACCATCTCGAACATTTTTATGATCTCTTCCTTAACAACGTCCTTCAGTTGTGGCGTCAACCTCCTTTGTGGTTGTACTACCGCTTTCTTCTCAGGGTCTACAGAGATCTTATGCATGCACAGCGATGGGCTTATTCCTCTGATATCTGCAATGGTCCACCCAAATGCTCCATTATGCTCTCTCATTACTCTTAAAAGTTTATCCTCCTCTAAAGGTGATAACTCCTATGAAATTATGAGAGGAAAGGTATCATCTTGTAAGTATACGTACTTCAGGTGAGATGGCAAAGGTTTTAACGTTAAGTTCCTTGGTGGCTCTACTAACGATGATCTTAATAGCTTACCAGTCAATTGTAAGTCAAAGAACTTGTGCCACGAAGTTCTATGAAAGGTTCCCCTAAATCCACAGAAGATATAGGCTCTATTTCTCGCGCTTGCCCTTTGCTACACCAGGCCAGGTTTCCTCATAGCTTTCTTAATCCTTCAGGAGTAAAGTCTCTACTGCCTCAGGGTCTAGTGACACTTGCTGAAATAGTTCCAAAACCAGTTCGTTTATGGCATCTAGCATGTAGCATGCTTCTCCCTCATCTTGAGCGTATCTCATTGAATTCATCACATTGAATACTACTTTGTCCTCATTCACTCTCAGAATCAGCTCACCCTTATGAACATCTATCAATGTTTTTCTCATAGCTAAGAAAGGTCTTCCTAAGATTAATGGAACATCGTGGTTAGCTTCCATGTCTAGCACCACAAAGTCTACAGGGAATAAAAACTTTTCAACTTTCACCAAAACATCCTCCACCACTGCACAAGTTTGCTTCATAGACCAATCAGCCAATTGAAGAGTTATAGATGTCTCATTCAACTCTTTCATGCTTAACTTATGAAAGATGAAGAGTGGCATTAGATTGACACTGGCTCCAAGATCACACAATGCTTTGTTCAGGCATACTCCTCCAATCGTGCAAGGTATGAGGAAGCTCCCATGATCTTTACACTTAGGAGGCAGTTTGCATTGCAAAACTGCCGTGCATTCCTCTTTAAGGCAAATAGCCTCAAGGTCTAATAACTTTCTCTTGGTAGAATTGCCTCTTTCAAGAATTTCGCATACTCTGGCATTCTGGCTGGAGCTTCTACCAAATGCATATTCACTTGCAACTTCTTAAACATCTCTATAAACTTTTTATAACGAACATCATCGTTATATGGCTTATATTTCCTAGGGGGATAGGGTAAAGTAGCAGGATTAATAGTTACAGTTTGTGAAGACTTACCTGCTAACTGCTGCTGCTCGGCCTGCTTGTCTGTTGAATTTTCAGACTCTTGATTTATTGGGGTAGAATCCCGATTTACCGGCCCCTCTTTTTCTCCATATTCTGTTGCGTTCTGCTTCTGACTACTTTCTGATCCTTCTGGATAGTTGGTACAACTGGTCCAGGCAGTTCTTTTCTGCTTCTAGTCATTATTGAATTCACGTCTTCGGGTTCTTCTCAGTATTACTTGAAATCCTGTAGGAGGACGGGATGACACTTGTTCTGCAATCTGCCCCACTTGTTGCGACAGATTCTACACTGAGGCTTCTTGATTGGTTAGTCATGTATCATTCTTCTGACAATAGGTGCTGAAGTTTGTATTCAGTTCAGTCATGGATTTCGTAAGTTGATTGACCGTGTCGGTCACAGTTGAGCTCATTTTATCCATGGCTGCTTCCCAACACCGGTCTTGTTGAATTGAGGCATGAATCCACCAGTTTTTCTCGGTCTCTCTCCACCATTTGAATCATTTTGTCTATACCCCCAGCAGGGTCACTCAGTCTAAAACGAGGGTGGTCGTAAGAACCTGGGCGATATCTGCCCCCATAAGGATTTCCTTTCCTCCCTATACAGTTTACGTCCTCAGTGTTGGTTGCTTCGATATCTTGTACTTTTTCAACCTTGGCTATGTGATCTTGCATGCCATCTATCTTCTCGTTCATTGCCATTAGCTGGTATAAGATCTTTTGAGAAGTATCTTCTCCAAATACGCATTCAGCTACTTTGGCGGTCTCAATTTGATGCGTTCCCCTTTGACTTGTCAGTGTGATTTGCTCTAACTTTTCTTCAGCTTCTTCAGGTGCTAGCAATGCAAAACATCCGTTGCTCGATGCATCAACTCTCATTTGCTCACTCGGCCTCAATCCGTGATAGAAACTATCCATTCATACGGGCAAAGTGATATCATGGTGAGGGCATCTCCTATGTGCTTCCTTAAATCTTTCCCAAGCTTCTTCGAACGTTTCAGTAGGTTTCTGTTTGAAATTCATAATGTCTTGTCTCATCTGTAGTGACTTCAGGCGGGTAGTACTTGTTCATAAACTTCTGCAACAGATCAGTCCATGTTTGGATCGATCCCGGTGCTAGAGACAATAACCATATCTTCGCTTTGTCTTTTAGAGTGAATGGAAACAATTTCAACTTGATGTTATCTTCAGGCACTCCTGTTGGCTTGACCGTGCTAACTATCTCCAGAAAGTTGGTGATGTGTACACTAGGATCTTCGTTCATTACTTCATGAAAGGTAGTGTAGTTAGTCACCATTTGTATCATATTTGGTTTCGGGTGAAGTACCTCAGCTGCATCCTTAGGCTGAACAATGGCTGGCATGAATTGCTCAATCGTCAGCATTGCATAGCTCTGTAGATCTCTCCTATCTGCTTGTACCACAACTCCTGCTCCATTAACTCTTCCTTTCTGTCCATTCTCTAGATTTCTATATCTTCCAAAGGTGGAATCTTTTCTTCCCTCTCGTTGTTATCTCCTTCGTGCGTACTCACATCGTCCACCAGCCTAACAGATCTCTCGTGAGTTTCCTTTCTCTTTTTTCTAGCAAACTTTTCAATCTCATGTATGAATCTCTCGAGTTTGGCTGCTGAACTTCGTGTAGCGTACTACAAGACACAAAAAGAAAATAAAAAGGTTAGTACCTTGCCTCGGCGGCTGTTACACTCGCCTGGAAGACTCAAAAATACAGACTCGACTCATCGACTCGACTCACGAACCGCGAAACAACAATTGTTGGGCGAGAGCCTCGATTTACCGCGGGGTACCCTCGGTAAATCGAGAGCAATTTTTTACATATTTTAACAGAACTGACTCTGTACGACTCCAGTATAAACAGACTATTAAATAGACTCGAATATAAACAAACACTCAATCTTAAATAAAAAGTATTCTTGACACGAGTCCCCGGCAGCGGCGCCAGAAAATCTTGATCGCGTGCAAAGCACTTACTAGCAATAGGACTAGGTCTATCGTAGTAGAAATCTTGGCGAGTCAAGGTCGATCCCCGAGAGACTCGTAGAACGTCTAATTACCAAGACCGAGCTTGTCAAAAATATGGTCTACGACCAACTATAATATAGACAGTAGTAAATTTGGTAACAATCAACTAGCAAGATTATGCAAGTTTAACGGAGCAACAAGATTTTCTAATGTATTAGTTCAATTATGCGTAATTAGTTATTCTCCCCATATATGTAACAGTCCTCCCCATTGGTGAATTTAATTCATTGTTCAACTACGGGTACAACTCCTAACCCTATCTACTCCGACAATGGTAGTAGACAATCTATACGCAAGCTACCCTCCTTAATTGGTCCGTAATAGCCCATACGCATAAAAAAACTAGAGCTGTCGATTTTGAGCGCTAACTCATACCTCAAACCCGCCTAGACAGCTGTCGACATTGATCAGCACGTTCCTAGGGTCCATCTAGATAATGTCCAAACATAAAACTTCATTATTTGTATTTCATGCTAGTTTACGATAACATGCAAATATTTGATCAGGCTAGAAACAAGTAGATTAAATCTATCGATCAATGTAGCTGGCGCCGATTATCATGAATTAGTAATTCACTAGGTATTCAGATCTAGCGATATAGACCGTCGCAGATCAGCAGAACGCAACCACTATTTCATGATTTATTCACCAATGAATTAGATCTATAACACATAGGGTAAAATAAACTAACTACTACATAATTAAACTAAATAAGCAATTAAAACATACTAGTCGAATAGAACAACGATAGATCTACATCTTGGAAAAGATAGAAAATCAAACCCTCGAAGATGAGCGTAGATCTCCCTCGGATCTCTCCCTAGGTGGCGACTCCGTCGTCTCTCCGATCAAAACTCATAAATTAAATAAATTAAAGAACAATGAACTTTTATTGCATACTAACTGTCTTGAAAATTGTACACTTTGATTCCGAGGCGAAACCTCTTATTTATAGCTACCTAAACCGACTTAGAAACACCTAGTTCTACCCCTCGTCCAAGAAAATGCGTTTCGGAAGGATCTAGACGCTCGATTAATCGGCGGTGCTCCTCGATTGATCGAGGGTAATTTCGTCTTTTTTCTTCTACCGACTTAACTTGGAACATTTTGGAATACCCTAGGCCCAATCCTTTCGTTCAGTCCACTCCAGATTCGTCCATACAGCCCAATATTTCGTATCATGAAAATCATCAAATAATGCACGAAATAATATCGAAATAGTGAAAATAAACGCTAAGTGCAAATTTCTCAACTCACGAACCCGACATATGCTATTCAACATAAATGGTTCATATTTATGGGTCGAAACAACTATTTTTAGCTTATAATGGATAGAATATTGATGCCAATGATAGACTATTTTAACCGTCATTAGACTCTTGCACTCCTGGCCTAAAGAATTATTGATCACTTTGGAGTTGCAAAGAGAAAGGAAACTGCAATTGTTGATGGCGAAATTGCAGCCAAAGAAGAGAAAACCGGAAACAGGAAAGCTGAAGGTTCTGAAACTGAACCTAAGAAGAAGAGAAAAAGGTCATCTAAGAAAATGACCACGGCTGAAGCACTAAAAGATCTTGAAAGGCTAAAAAAGAAAAAGAGAAAGCTGGAAGCTTCAGTCAAAGCAAAAGTTGATAAAGTAACTGAGGAAATAATGGAGCCTTCACAAGCAAAATATGCTACCTCAGTTGCTGAAAGTCATGCAAAGAAACCTAGAACCGAGGAGACCCCCATAAAACAAGTCGTTGCTAAAGAAGAATCTGTTGCTGAAAATATACCCATTCAAGAATCAACAGGAGAATTTGAAGAAGTTATTCCATCACTACCAGAAGCTTACACTCAAGGGGAACAAACCCTGAGAACTGAAGTTGATGATGAGGAAACTGATAGTCATGAGGAACTGATTGGACCTGGAATATTCGCAATGCTCAACCTAATATCCTTATCAAGAACTACACCACAAAAATCAGCATCCAGACTTGAGTAGGAAGAATCTATCAGAGAACTGGAAGCTTCTCAGTTGCAAGAAGGAGAAGTTGTTGAAGTTGAATCTAGACCAGCACAAGTCATCACTCTGGATGAGCTTGTTAATGAAGGAGAAGTTGAAAAGAAAGTTGATGACAATGGAAAGGAGAAAGAACAAGTTATTGAATAAGGAACTGAACCTGTCAAAGAACATGTTATTAATAAGCCTCAGGAAACTGAATCAAAGAAGAATCCTGAACAGGTTGTTGAACCTGTAGCTGAAACTGAACCAACAAATGAAGTTGTACCTATCGCTGTGATGGAATCCTTACCGGAAAAAGAATATGTTACTGAAGAAAACTAGAAACTGAACAAGCTACCTCAGTTCCAGAAGTTGAAGCTGAATTATCAATCATCACAGTTATTGCTGAGGGGGAATCCAGCAAAACTGAAGCAGAGAAATCTGAAGCTGAGAAAGTTGTAGGACAAGTTGAGACTCTAGCCGAATCTAATCTGGAGGTTCCTAGAGAAATAGAAGATGTCATAAACCAACTTGATCCAAATGTTAACATTGGAAAACTGATTGAAGTTGACTGCAGAAGACTTGATGATTATCAGTATTGAATGTTCAGCTCAATCCCAAATCAAAGAAGTCAACTAGCTGAAATGGAAAGCACTGAGCAATGGGTTTTTGACCTATTCGATATCACTCATCTGTCCGAACTTTTTAGATCTGAAGAACTTTGGAGCACTGGATACTCACTCATTAGAAACAAATACTGGGAGAAATATGCCAAAAGGGGTGCTTCAAAGACAAAGAAAGATGATAATGATGATGATGATGATTCTCAGGGAGACCCTGATTTACAAAAAGGGATTCTCGCATCGATTCAAGAGAAAGAAACAAGGAAATATGTTAATGAAGAAGGGTCATTTGAAGGAAGTTCGGACGAGAGTGAAGAAACTGAAACTGACTTGGACAGTCAGTCTGAAGACCAATAGAAAGAAGGATAGCAATCTCCGACTGACAGAAGTGTACTTGAAATAGTGAAAGCTGAAGCTGACCAAGCCAAAGCTGATCTTAATGAAGAAGAAAATGTTGTTAAATCACCAGCAAGGGTGACTGATTCAAAAGAAAAAAGAAGGAAGACTGAGGACTTCAAAGAAAACCTGAAACATATCGCTTCCACCCCTCTCAAAGAAATAAAGAAAACTGAGAATATTGCAAGCAAATCTCAGACTGAAGCTAACAAAGCACCTGGTGCTGAAAAGGGTAAAACTGAAGAAATGAAAGCTGAAACTGGAAAGGAAGTACCTACACAAGCTGAGACCCTCAAATTCTTTTTTAATGAGCTTGTGAGGATACAAAAAGATGGCTTAAGTGCATTTGGAAAAGTGTTGAAGTCCATGGAGGAAAGCAAAACTGAAAGAGATAACATGGAAAAGAGGCTAAACAGTGTTAAGGAGGACTATCATGATACTCTAATCGCCATCAGAAAGACAGCAATTGAAACTGATGCAAGGAAAACTGAGACACAAGAGCAGTGTGGTTGATAGATTGATTTTACTGGAGAATGCAATTAAAGACTCAGTGGTTGCACAGACCATATTGGGATCAAACCAACAGCACCTGAATTCCTGTATCAGGAGCTTGATCAATAAAGATGATGTCACTAAGGGGGAAATTTTGGATCTGTTAAAAGTCAATGCAGTTGATATGCCACAACTTCTTGGATGCATTGATGAGAAACTGACCGAACTGAAGAAAGCTAGAGGATATTTCACTGATGAAGAAATGGAGCTGATTGCAAAGTTCTCAGAGCCAACTGAGAAAAGACTTGGTCTTGATTCGTAGTTACACAATATGTTCAGATAATTACCCAAACAGGAAAGTGAATCAAGGGAACAAGCCTTAGAAACCTTTCTGAGCATGCAATAGTTCTAGTGCACTACTGGCATAAACTGGCCAAATGGGAGAAAAATGGTGCTTTAGATAAAGCTTCAGATGAAGTTGAAAAGACTGAACCTGAATTCGTTCAAGAGTTACTGAAAACAACCACAAGCAAAAAATTAAGGAGAGTGGTGTTTGTATTCGCTGTATTATTCAAAAGCAAGTTTTTCAGCTAACAAAGTATGACAGATTCATGGAACATATGGGCAAACATCCAGGGAATTGAGAGTACCTCAACATATGCTGCTATGAAAGAATTTGCTGAAATCCATGACAGCAAATCAAGTGAAAAAGAAAAGAAACTGCAACTTAGTTTTCTTTTCATGTATTGTATTCTAATACTTTGTAACTCAGTTCATCAATAAAATCTCAGTTTCTCAGTTCCTTGTGCTTATTTTATTTTGTCCTCATCTTTTTGCATTGTTTTTAAGGAGGGTATTGACATCATCAAAAAGGGGGAAATTGTTGGAAATAAAATTTATGTTTTGATGATGATTCATCAGTTATTCATTTAGTGTTTTAATCCCCATTGATGAAGTGTCATAACTAGTTGTTATAGTGCAAAGCAACAAAATGTCTAGATAACAAATGTATAGGATTTAATTGAGTCTAATATATGTATAAGTAAATCAGACAAGCACTGTAATAGTTCTAGGATTACGACTGAGAAAATGAGAAACTGACTTGATGACTTTAAAAGAACTGTGTTTACAACTGAAGATAAATCATTTTGGAGAACTAACTCAGATCACACCAACTGAAGAACAGAAGAAGGTAAGTTCGCTGAGGGACATAGACTCGGTTGACTTATCTAGAATTGAAGGCTGAGGGAACCGACTCAGTAAATGAATAACTGAGGGACACAAACTCGGTTGTAGAAGATCGAAGAGCTGAGGGTTCAAACTCAGTTGTGAAGACTTAAGCCGAGATTGTAAAGTTTGATGTCAGGTAAGTCTTTGATGGCCTGAACTGACTTTATGGATCCTGAAAGAAGACCTAAGAATCATAAGGACATTGATATCTTAGATGATTTGTATAAAGAATGGTGTATCTGATTAAACCAACAATGATCAGATGGAAAATAGAGTACTGAGCTTTTTGAAGAAGAGTAAAAACTCAGTATGCTATTAAGCTCAAAACTGACTATTTCAATAAAAACAGTTTTCATGCTGAGGTCAAGAAAAACTGAAGAAGATCTAACCGTTATAAAGTAGCCAATTTTATTGGCTGAACAGAATTGTCCGAAAGGACACTTACATTCATCAGAATGAGCAGGACCACCAATGGATACAAGAGCACAATTTCAAATGTTCAAATTCATTTTAAACGTTGAGAAACCCCTATAATTAGATTACTTCTATCACAAAAAGAAGTGCGGAGTTTCAAGAAATAATCTAGTAAAGAAAGAGTTTATCAAAAAGGAAAGTGGATTGAAAAGGAACTCTGGCTAAATACCTTATTGCAAGATCAAGAAATCTTCAAGTGTTCATAAGCATTCAAAGAAAGATCAAGATAAAACAATTGAAGAAAAGCAGAGATTGAAAATATCATATACATCTAGAAAGAAAAGCTCATATCAGAAGTTGAATCATAGTTATTGATTCAAGTCTCAACTTTGATTTCATCAAAGGTTTAGACTGTGAATCATCAAGAAGGTGTGAAGGACAGTTGAGTGCAGTCAGAGAAAATGTGTTTGTGATGAGCTGGCGATTAGGCAATTCAACCCTTCAAGGACCAGTGAAGCAAGCTTGGTTTAAACAACAATCTCACTTGTTGAAGACAGATGCTGGATGATTGTGAAGCTAAGGATTCGTGAAGGTCAATCAGTGTTTAAATTTTCTTTATGTCTTGTAATTGTAAACCTCGAGAACATAGTGAATTTGGCATCATACATCACATGGGAAGAGAGGACTGGCAGGATTACACCACCTAGAACCTCTATAATTTATGTCTCTTTTATTTACTTACCTTACGCATTTACTTACTGCATCTAAGTTTATGTTGCACATGATCACACTCAGCAAACATAAGAAACCGAGTCAGCACAGCACTGCAAGTTATTTAAACAAACTGATATCTCAAGTTTTATATAAAGGCTTAATATAATCCGCTGCCGGTTAACTCAATACAACATAAGTCAGTCTTGACTTATATTCAACTAAGTTAGCTTATCTCCGCACAAGTTTAAAGGTGAACTCAATCTGATTCAAGATTCAGTATTTGGGAACAAGTTTATTCACCCCCCTCTGAACTTGTGTCAGCCTTTCTAATGGACCAACAAAAGCCTCTGAATTGGGTCAAAGCCCAACATTATTTATTTTTTCCCCTAATTTATTCAAATGTCTTTAATAATAATAATATTAATAATAATAATAATAATAATAATAATAATAATAATAATAATAATAATCATCATCATCTAACTTAATTATTAAAAGGGTCCTATGTGAATGAAAAAACGAAAATGCACGGTTGTCTTTAATAGCTCTGTCTTCTCTTCATTAGTCGGGATCCCGACACAGGCAAAAACTGAAACTCTAAACTCTTTAAAAACCGTTTTTCTTCCATCTTCCACAAAACTTCCAAAATATGTTCCATAAGTCTCAAAATCTTCCATCATCTCTTCCGAGTTCCTAAAACCTAAAAATCAACCAAAACATACCCGAAACAGAGCATCTCCCGAAAAAATAGATATAAAATAAGCACTAAAAATCTCATAAAACTCGGCTTCATCATTAGAAATAAAAATTTGAGTTTTGATGATGAATCATCCTTGTTTATTTAATTGTTTGTTTACACCCCATTGATGAAGTGTTGAAACTAGCTGTAATAGTGAAAAACTAAAAGAAGACTAGAAATGATAAGTATAAGTTTTATTAGAGTCTGATCTTTGTATAAGTTGAATCAGACAAGCACTGTAATAGATAGAGACTCATAAAACTGAGAACTGGAAATTATCTCGAAAACTAGATATCCTAAAGGAACTGACATCATACTAAAACTGAAAGTGTTACTCAGAGCCAAGAACTGAGGTATACTCAGAACTGAAGAAGGTAAGTTCTCTGAGGGACACAGACTCGGTTGGCTTATCTAGAAGCTGAAGGCTGAGGGGACAAACTCAGTTTAGAAGCCTGAGGGACACCGACTCAGTTATTGAAGAATGAAGAACTGAGGGTTCAAACTCAGTATACGAAGACTTAAAGCCGAGACTGTAAAGTTAGAATTCAGGTAAGTCTATGAAGGCCTGAATTGACTTTATGGATCTTGTATGAAGACCTTAGATACATAAGGACAATGATATCTTAGATGATTTAAGAGTTATGGTGTACTCTGATTAAGTCAAGTAAAAATCAGATGGAAATAGAGTTCAAAGCTTTGAAGAAGTGTAAAAACTCAGTTAATGCTCTTAATCAGTTCAGGACTGAAAACTGATTTACTCATTTTATAAGGAAGCATTTAAACTGACATCTCACAAGAGACTCAGTTTAAAACAAGACATCCAAGAATTGAATAAAAATCAGAACGTTACATAACAAGCATTCTCATTGGATGAAGGACTGGCATGTCAGAACGGTCACTAACATCTGAAATATAGCTGTTCATATCAATAAAGATTCAAATTAAAAAAACATGAATCTTACACTATAAATAGAGGACTTGGCAACGATAATCAAACACACAATAACACAATTTTTGAAAGGGTCTTAAGACCAAGCTCTATTCATCTAATTTGCTATCATCATCTTTGTGCTCGTATAGACATATCTAGAATTCTTCCAAGTGTTCAATCTCCAAAGATATAATCAAGAAACCAACACTTTGAAGAACCACATGCAAGAATCAAACTATTGAATCTGAGCCCAACTTTGATTTTAACCAAAGGCTGAGACTGTGAAGCAATCCGGGCTACGATTTGCCAAGGACAGTTTTGTTTGAAGTCATGGTAGACTGTGTTTGTGGTGGACTAGAGAAGAGGCAATACGACCCTCTAAGGACCAGTGTGCAAGCAGTTGCAGAGTAGCAATCTCACATGTTCAATAGTTGCTTAGATAGTGAAGCTAGGGATTAGTCAAGGACTATCAGATTAGGACTTTTTGTAACCGATCTACCTCAAAGAGTTCTAGTGGAAACTTTCCTCCTACATCACAGGGGAAGAAAGGGCGGACAAGATTACACCACCTGGAACCTCTATAATTTGTTGCCTTACTTTACTTTACGTATTTACTTACTGTTATTTACATTTTAGTATTTGTGATTGTTTTTATACAGTTTGTTCAAGCATACAGAAATGATTGATATTCACACAACACACAAACTGACATTCACCAGACCTCAGTTTTTCATCTCAGCTTTTTCTTAGATACAACAAGATCAGTTAAAAAGACTAAAACTAATCCGCTGTCGGTTAACTCAGTTTAAGCATAAGTCAGTTTTGACTTATACTCAGCTCTGTTAGCTCAACTCCACACAAGTTTAAAAACTGAACCTAATTTGTTTTAAGATCTAGTTTTTGATGACAAGTTTATTCACCCCCCGACCCTCTAAACTTGTGTCAGCCTTTTCATGGGACCAATAAAGCGACTAGCAAGATGACCCTCACACACCCCTGAATAAACATCCACTAATATTTTTCTTGTTTCTTCTTGTCACACACACCTTAGCAATGGTTTGGTGTACGACCATATGGATAGAATGCCATCAAGGACTATGTACCTCGCTGCTCATTTTCGTAAGGCGTGGGCTTGGTCAATATCAATAAAACATTGATTTTTTTCTTAGAAGAATAAAACATTGATTAAAATTTTCTTCTTCCTATACATAATTTATTATGGATTCAATAATTTTTATTACTTTATAACTATTACTAGTCTTATGGATGCCGTGCAAGGCACGGCTGCCCATCAAAGCAATTCATATAATGTGATGACTGAGCAAATGCATTGTAATCTTGTCTTCGGCATCATACATGAGAATAATCCAGTTGGTAAAGATCTCAAATGCAGCATCAAAACAAAAGCAGAAGCACATGAACAATTATATAACCAGCCAATTTATTTAGCTAGCACCTTGGAGTTAGGGCAAAATATTTTACAATACATAAAACAAAACATTTGCTTGTCTGGAGCACAAGATCATATTGTCAAACAATTAGAAATTCTAGAATCGTAGTAAATACAATATGTTTGTAGAATTTATTCTGCATGCTAAACTTTCTGTATCATTTTGTTTTGCAGTATTATATACACGTTATTTAGACATTTAGTGTAGACCTATTTTTATTGGTCATTCATATCTAACTATATGAAGTCTCTTTTTTCCTTGTAAAGCCATAATCCAAAAAAGTAATGATGACAAATGTCATATGAATTTTTTTTCTGGGATACATGATCATCTTCAATTATGTGTGCAGATATATCAAAAAAGAAAAAAAAAATTGCACGGATATGCGGGAAATGAATTTTCACGGATCAAAATATATGTGACGAAATGAGAGAATGCATTGTATTTTCACATTAATTCCAAACTCCATTTGGACTCGAGCTTGAGAGATGTAGAATAGATCTCATGAGGAGAACCAACTTAGGATAACAAGAGTAATAGGCACAGTGCAATATCTGCACTCTAATAACCATGATCTGCATTCCGAAAGAGTATGGTGTTTAATTTCAAATAATGAATTCTGATAAGAAAAATCAACCATTTTCCAAAAGCATATGGTGTTTCAATAAATAATGAATTCTAATAAGAAAATCAACCATTTTTGAAACTATGGTAATTAGATAAGAACGACAATAAAATGAAAGAAGAATTCACTTATGGAAGACTCTAAACATGTGGTTTTGCCTTCATAACGTAAAAAAGGTCAGGTCCACGAAGCAAATAGCATAACCAATTTGAGCTAAATCAAACCTTTTTGCCAAAAAAAACTTGATTAAACAGTATCTTAGATGGAACTACTTTGACTAGCTGAATCATAACTACTACTCTCATTAATGGTACAACAAACAACCAACGGGTTTTAGCAGCCAAAAGGACATTAGTATGTCAGTGGTGTGCTTCAGAATCAGCCAAAAGGACATTAGGACATTAGTATGTCAACGGGTTTTTTAAGGGGTTAGTACTCCCTCCGTCCTAAATTGTTTGAGACTTATTCCTTTTATGGATGTCCCATAACTAGTATTTCAAATTTAAAATTCTTCTTCAATTCCTTAAATGCCATATAACTACATTTATTAAGAAAATTAAACACAATAAAAAAAGATATAATTATAAAGTATTCATGTTTTTAATTACTAGACAAACTAATAAATGATGTCCCCTTAAATAATTGGGACGGAGGGAGTATGTTTTTTTTTTTTTTTTTTTTTTTTTTTTTTTTGCAAAAAATATGAATATCCACTTACAGTCTTGAAGTTTAAGACTGATCGAATCACATGATAAATCAGATCCGGCCCGGTGTAGTTGCAGAAATCACATATATCATGCTGATAATTCACATCAAATTTGTGTAGATTCTTTTGAGCAGTCCTCAAAGGACCCTAATTCCGGCACAAGAAGTATTCACTGTTGAAGAAATAGAATTACTAGGTCGGTTGACCTCGATCAGTTTACAGGCAGAAGCTTTCAGTATTCAAATGGCAGATGAGGAGAAGAAGTCCTCCAGTGGGGAGATAGAACAAGTAGAAGAACTTCAAAGGGACGAAACCAAATCATCGGTTATGGAGAGGAAACCTTCCGGCGGCAATGGAGGTGGAGGATGGGGTGGTTGGGGATTCTCTCCGTTGTCTTATCTTTCAGATCTTCAGAAGGCTGCAACTGTTGCTGCCGAAGAGATCTCTCGCAATGTATTTTTGCTACCCGCTAATATTATTCACACTTGTAGCCAATGAATTCCAACACACTCATTACACTGAAAAATGCACTAATTTGCCATGTTACATATTTTTCGTGATTTTGAAATTGGATGATCCGTATCTATCTTGGTTGCACTGTGCTAACCATTTTCAATAATCTATACTCAACATTTCATCTTCTTGTGGTAATCGGTATGTTTGTCAGTCAGATGAACTAGTGAGTTTTCTCAAGGAAAGGATAGGAATGGAAAAATCGTGAATTAGCATTGTTCATGTTAACTCTCTGAGAAGCTGCAAAATGCGTGCTAATATTCACCAGATAGTAGTATATGGAGATATCCTGCCACCATCATGAGTTTATACTTGTTTACTGTTTTGCCCCCTTTCTGGAATTGGCTTTGATGGTGCAGATGATCTGAAGTATTATTGTTGTTGAACATATAACCTGTTTCTTGGTTGAAAGTTTTTCCCAGCATACTCATATTTTTAGGTCTTTAGTTTTGGCAACTCTCTTTATTGCATGAAGTGAATGACAATAAGTTTGAAGTAAATGTTTATATACTTCCCTGTTATTCCGCAATCTTTTGCTCTTTTTTTTGTTGTTTGGTAAGTTTGGTTCAATTATGTGATAGACTGCTGATGCAGGCTGCTGAGGTTGCTAAAACAGCCGCAAAAAGCATTGCAGATCTGAACCCGGACGAGGACTCAGAATCGTCCAAAGATGGTGATGCAGAAGAATCTGCAGTTGACGACGTGAGTAATGATGAAGATGACAAGCGACGGAAGTCTGCACTTGAGAAGCTTGAGAAAGCAAGTGAAGACACGTTCCTGGGCCAGGTGCGTAAAATAATGCAATTTTCACTTCTAGTGATGTTTCATTGTCTAAATACATTTGATTGAAGTCTGATGTGCTTTCAACAATAAATTGTAAACCTAATATTTTTATATTTCTTATCAACTTAAGATAGCGTTCAGTGTGTTTTATATTGAAAGCTTTGGCCTTTTTAGGCTCAAGATTTTGTGATTTTATTCCTCTAAAAAAAATAGTGATTTTATTGGTTATGTGAAGAGTTTAAGAGACGAAGTATGAGACAATTAGAACTCTTCTGTATTAATTTGTACAGGATACAACTCGGTTTAAATAGAAACGTGAGAGAGAAAAGACAGGCAGACAGCCCATTAAAGATAGGCAGCTGTAATAGACAACCTTCTAACTAGAAATATTAATTCTAGCAGGTAGTAGCCGCAACTAATAAGTTGTTGTAAATAAAGGAAAGAATTACGAGAATGACCTTACAAAAATTATGTAAAGACAAACAAATAGATAGCAAAATATTAGCATAATATTCAGTTATTCTTACACTCCTCAAGCTTATTAGTTGTAGATATTGATACAACCAAGCTTGGGATGTAATTTGTTGAAGTCAATAGTGGTAGTAGCCTCAGTGAAGAGATCAGCAACTTTGATGTGAGGAGGGCACATAATGAAGAGAGATATCCTTGCATTCCACCCTTTCTTTGATGCAATGCCTGTCAATTTCAACATGCTTGGTCTTGTAATGGTGGATACGATTCTCAGCAATTTTAAGGGTTCATGTGTTATCATTAAAAGTTTGATAGGATTTAGGATAGGTATCTTGAGGTCTCTGAGTATCCTTTTCACCCAGATTCCTTCACATATTCTAAGGGCTAGAGCCCTAAACTCTACTTCAACACCGCTTTTGGAGACAATGGGCTGCTTCTTGCTCCTTCAGGTGACTAAATATCCCCACAAATAAGAGCAATAGCCTGAAGTGGATAATCTGTCAAATGTCAATTAAAGAACCTCACATGTTTGCTTCAGTGTAGACATCTACATCGCTACAACTAGATTTAGTAAAGTCCTTGACCAGATTTCAGTTTCAGGTATTTTAGGATTCTGTAAACAACATTCATATGAATTTCAGTAGGATTGTGCATAAATTGGCTCACCATATCCACACCAAGGCAGATATTAGGTCTTGTATGTGCAAGGTAAATAAGTTTACCCACAAGTCTCTAATATTTGACTTTATTCATAGGTTTACCGTTTCCACAGAGGTGAGTTTTATGTTAAGGCATCGCCTAGGCGCTAGGTGAGGGTTCACTGCCTTGATTCTGAAAAGGCGTCGCCTTGTGCAGTTTTCAGGGATGGATGTGTCATTTCTCTAATAAAACAAAAAAGAAACACTTGATCAATATACATATACTTCGAGACATTGAGAAACCGTATTTAAACTTTAAAAACAGTCGTTTCCTGAAGAACTTATGTTAGAATGAGCAAAAATTAAAGTATCTTCTATTACAGGATGGAAAAAAGAATGAAGAGATAGATTAAGATAAGGCTAAGCTAGTAGAATAATTGAAATTTATTTATCCCATTAAAATTCTGTACTCCTTATGCTCCTTAAGTCTAATCCGTAGCATCTCTTGTTCCTGTTTCATCTTCTTCTGGTAATATTTTTCACTCATTATGGGTTGCTACTTTATTTGCTTCCTTAGCTTAAGCATCACTCCTAATAATCTTGTAACTTTTGCTTTGTCTTCTCCTCTATTTTGTTCATGTGTTAAATGCCTAAAACCTGCTCGTGGGGTTCAGTGACTAAGGTTTCGGGCGTTCGCCTAGCCGCCCATGCGCCTCGACAACTATGATGCCAGATTCTGTTGGGGTGGAGTCAGGCTTACATCCTAGCATGCCAATTTCCTTAAGTGCAGAACTTATTTCCTTTGGGAAACACACACGCCATCCTTTTTACTTGCCACTTCCATACCACGGAAGTATTTTATGTTACCAAGATCTTTGATCTCAAATCTCTTTGCCAGAAGATTTTTCAACTTACAGATTTCCATAAGATCATCACCGGTGATAATGATGTCATCAACATAAATAATCATAATACATTTTTTTTCCAGAAGTAGAAGTATGAATAAGCATTGTATGGTTCACACTGATTATACCCAAACTCGTTGATAGTTTTAGTCAGTCTAGCAAACCAGCCCTAGGTGATTGTTTTAGGCCATATATGGTCCTTAAAAGTTTGCCAACTTTATTTTTCAACTTCTCAGTCTCGTATCCAGGGGAATGATCATGTAGATTTCTTCTTTTAAAGTTCCATTTAGGAAGGCATTCTTACCATCTAGTTGGAATAGAGGATAATCTAGGTTAATGACCAAAGAGAACAAAACTCTAACAATATTGAGTTTAGCAACAGAGCAAAGCGTCTCAGGTATTCTATACCATAAGATTAAGTGAAGCCCTTAGCCACCAATTAGCCTTATGTACATTTATAGATCCATCAGCATTGTACTTAATGTACAAAATCCATTTCTGACCAACATGTTTTTTTTTTTTCCTTTTGGTAAATCATTGATAGTCCCAAGTACCATTTTTCTCTAAAAAGGTGTCATTTCATTATTAAGATCGACTTCTCACTTGGGATTTCTTTTGGCTTCATAGATGGACTTAGGGATAAACTCATTGTCTAGACTTTTAGTCTTAAACCATATTGTTCAGACAGAGCAGAATATTACATCAAATTGTATGAAGAATGTTTAGTGCAATTTCTAACTCCTTTTCTAATAGCAATAGGTCTATTATCAAGTAAGCTTTCATCATACCTTTTATCATACTGTTAAGGATTGTTACCTGGGTCAGGAGTTCCTTGTATGTCGGATTTACCTGGAGTACTAGGGGCATTCCCTTCAACCATAACTTCAGGCTGAACATGTTCTGGTGGTTAAGTCTGAGTGTTGACAGATCCTCCAGACTTTTGCCCCCTCCTTTTCTCAAAGTAAACATGAATGATTGGTGGCCTGTCCTTGATATTCTCAGTATCCTGCATGGAAGTATTAGTTACGGTGGGTGTAGACATATACTCGGGACTAGATATATCAACATCCTAGCCTTGGTAATTCTGGGAAAAGTATGATTTTGCTGACTGAAGTATGGGTAGTGTTCAAAAAAGGAAACATCCATAGTGTTGTAATTTTTTTTTACAAATGAAAAACACTTGTACCCTTTTTGTTTATTCGAGTATCCCACAAGAACACATGTAAGATCTTTTGGATCAAGTTTACTCCTATTGTGAGGATAAACATGTATGATGAAGGATGTTCATCCAAAAACTGTAAAGGGAATACTAGATTCAGAAGGTAAAGATTGGAAAATCATTCAAGAGAACATCCTTGGGGGTTTTAAAACTTACAACATTAGAAGGTAACCTGTTTATTAAAAAGACAGCCGTTAAGATACTTAGGAACATTCATGAAAAATAGTAAGGATCTAGCCATATTGCAAAGAGGTGTCTGCTTTTTTCCTTTATGCTATCCCATTTTTACGTGGGGTATCCACACGATTCTATCGATATGAGTGATCCCTTTTTTTTTTTGAAAATTGTCCAATGTTACTGAAAATATTCTTTTGCATTGTCCGTTTTGAAAACATTTATTTGGTATCGAAATTATTAAGGACCATATGATAGATGTTTTGAAAAATATTCCCAACTACAGATTTGTCTTTCATCAAGAAAATCCAAGTTACTCTACTATGGTAACTGTTGAAAGAATATTTTATATTTATGGTTAAGATATTCTCAGTTATTATTGTCATTATTGTAGCCGGATTATAAGGCATTTATTTGTTGATTCTGTTGGGATATACACACGCCTTGACAGGCTTGGTGGTTAGAGTCCTAGGAGGTTAAGTTTCCTATTTCTAGCTATATAAATAGCTGCTCCTAGAAATGAATAAATTAAGAAGCCAAAGTTAAAAGGTCTCTCTTTTAACATGGTATCAGAGCCAGGTTTATAGAAAAAATACTTCCAGAAATTAATCCGATGAACTATCGAGCATCATTCACCGGAGAAAGGACTCCCACCTCTGGGGCCAACCCCCCGACAGTGGAACATCTGGAACGGAGACTCAAAACACAAGCCTCCTAACCAGTGATGATAATTCAAAAAATTCGGGGGCAATCTTACTTCCTGCTAGGAAATTAGATGGCAAGAATTATCTCGAATGGGCACAAACCATCACTCTTACCATCGATGGGAAAGGAAAATTGGGATTACTAACTGGAGAGGAGGCTGCTCCATCAGCAAATGATCCCAAATTCAAAAACTGGAAATCTGAAGACTCAATGGTAAGGGCCTGGCTCCTAAGTGAAGATGCAAGAATTATTTTAAGATGAGAGTTATTATTTCCTGTTTATGCTATTTATGTATTGAAGGGTAATTTGGTCTTTTCTTTGTATTAAACCTTAGGGTATTTAAACCCAAAACACATCCCGTGCTAGTTAGCTTTGGACATTTTCAGATTGTATTAACGTTTGCTGAGAGTATCAGCTTATCTATTGATTCAAATTGAAAAGCCTTTACATCATTTGGTATCAGAGATCGGACCTTAGGGTTTCTCCCTTTGGTGATCCATGGCCGGCGCTGATGAAGGAAGCCGAATTCGCGATGTAGTTCGGGATTCGAAGATCCGTTGGGATATTCCGTCTCTTTCACATCAGAAGCGAATCGAGACTTGGGTGGGTCGAGACACTACCTGAAGCACGACTACTACTACCAAATAGGACGAGACTTTCCTCGTACCATTGTTGGAGGAGTCGGTGAAGGTTCTCTACAGTGCTGCAACAGTTTGAATGAGTATAATTATCGTTGGGTCAGAAAGGAACTACCACTTTTCCATTGTACATCACATATTGAAGATTTTTATGATTGGGTTGATGCAATTGAAGTATATTTTGATAAGAACAATCTACCCGAGAATCTGAAGTGTATATTGGTTTCTTATACACTCGAAGGGGAGGATTAAATATGGTGGCAGCAATTACAGCTAAACAGAATGAAAAAATGTAAGGCAAAGATCTCCTCTTGGTCAAGAATGAAGGCCCTCCTGTTTAAGTACTTCATGCACATCATATGTTCGATAACAGGTTCACCAGAAGTCGAAAACAGCAGCAAAGTTGTGAATTATGGGCACAACATTCCTGTTGGTCGTTTACTGCAAACTGATGAAGAAGAAAGACTGGATGTGAATATGATGCAGAAGCACATAACAACAATGATGAAATTGCAATGGAAAAGATTGATAATTTCACACCTACCAAGTGTTTGTCAAAAATCCCCAACCAACGGAAAGAGCAAGAAATTTTAGAGGAATGCGAAAACGTGTCACTTAGTGCTTTCAACTACGACACAACAATTGATGATAAGGAGTCAGTAGCTGAGAA